>PHFE01000008.1:3828306-3966718 GCA_002796755.1 Paracorniculantispora psalliotae
CTTTTCTTTCTTTGTATGGTTTCTTTTTTTGGCCGCACGGGTCGCTGTCCCGGAGAGGGGAAGAGGTAGTGGCCTTCTGCGGGCTGAATTACGCCCCGTAGTTTATATGCATCGACGCAGCGGTCGTGCGGGGGCGGGGACGGTTCTGTGATCTGAAGGTACGTGGCTATATAATTTATAAAAGTTATGCCAAGAGCTGTTCATGGCTGGTTAGAATGGCAAATACTGGGAAAGGGAGCAAGTCGAGACTACATGAACAGAGAACCAGACTCTCGGAGCAAAAACTGCGCCTAGCCCGGCCTCCGGTTTGAGATCCCGTTATCGGCGCCGGGTCGGGCTCCATCTCGTCACCAACCCAGGCATGGGGATGCCGCCGTCTGCTGGACGGGGCGCGCGTGGTGGCCGGCCTCAGTCGGGCTGGCTGGGCTGGGCTGGGCTGATTAGGGTTTGGGGCTAGTTTTGCTGGAACCCTTATCCGGACGGCCGAACAATTGCAAGTTCCCGAAGCAGCATGACAAGTCGAAAGGAAATAGATAAAAATAGTTCCGTGTAGCAAGCTAATAATTTTTCTTCTTGAAAATGGGACAATGCATGGATAGGGAAAAAAAAATTGTCTTGGGGGTCAATGACGCAACCGGATGTTATAAGAAAGTTCAAGTATACCATTTCAATTTGGTTTCTGATTTCTAATGTTATTGATTTTACCGAGATTTATAAAAATTGGAAATTGATTGAAATGGATATTTTGTAAAACAGGACAAGACAAGGCCCCCATGTTGTGTCAAAGTCCCATTTGCCATCATGGTGATGAGTACTTGACGGTGCCGAAATGCGCATGGAAATGTACGCATCATAAGCCCGCTGCAGAATGGGCCAAGTTTCGCAGCTGCATCCACACCGAAACGGGGTGCCTTTTACAGTAGTCCCAGCCTGCCCTGTGGTCATGACAAGGGGCCTTGTCAGCAGAGGTGTCATGCCTGGCTTGTAAGCAAATGCCATTGCCAGAAACAATATGTCTATTTCCGGTCAGAATAACAATTGCCACACATCCTGTTTTACAACAATACAGAAAAAATCCACCATAGTTGTCTGTGCTATATCAGAGAAAATTTCAGAATTGTGTACGGCGCACACCCCTCCCCTGGATGAATACTGTATCCCTTGAACTGGGACTGCTGTGTAATTGCACGCGGCCCGCCTACCACAGACAGTTTGCCCTGCCTGTACGTATGTTTGATCCAAAGGGAAAACGGGCAAGACAGAACAACAAGGAAAGAAAAGAGTCTTTCGCGTAGTGTAATCATAAACACACACACACGTTGTATTTTTGTGAATTTGCTTACCCTTTTTCTCAACTCTTCAGAGGCATCACGGTTACAATTGGCTCTGGCTCAGCTTTTTGGGTTTGGGTACGAGCCACACACCCAGAATCGGAGATGCCACTCGTCGGAAACTCTATGAGCCGCTCTCGCACGCGACAAGTTGTTGTTCCTCGTCGCTCCCGCTGCTGCCCTATCCGAGACAATTAGGGCTATTTTTTTACATAGCATGACCGAAAACGAAAGTTGGGTGCTTGTTCAACAGGCGCACAGCTAGGATTCCCACACAGCGGATAGGACTTTCAGCAAGTCAGAACGCTGCTGTCAAGCACACCCTCCAACTCCTTCCAGGCACAGTAACTTGGTGCCTTGCGCTAATAATGCCTGCTCACCACACCTCGTAAGCCTGCCTTGCGACCAGGACATGGCCCTAGGGTCAGGTCAGGCCAGGTCTGGTGGTGTGCCAGGCAGGCCACCGAAACAGGTCCCAGGGCAGACTGACCCTCGGACCAGGCTACCGTACCAGCGTACCTACAGCATGATGCATAATTCTATCCCGTGTAGAGTCTAGTTTGGACAAGAGCCAAATCCACCCATCCATCCCTTTTGACAAAAATATTTCCATTTATGATTTCTTTTGGCTGGATGGCTGCTGGATGTCTTGTCCTGGTGATCAAGCGTCTACACCCCTTTCGGCCCAATCACATGCCGCCACTCGACTCCACCACCGACCGTTCGCTCCGCCGGTATTTGGCATCTCGCCCTCTCTCCCTCTCTCGCTCTCAGAAAGCAAGGCCGCTAACAAATAGTATTCCCACTTTGCTAAAAGAGACAGAAGGGGGGGCGTGTGGCTCCAACAAAGCCTGGTCTCCAGCGCAATGCCTCTCTGGTTCAGTTGTGCTGAGTGCCAAGTGGTCGTCCCCCAGGCGCTGTGGCGCCCCTTTTTCTGCGCTGGAAACTGCTGGAAGCCCTGCGCCCCAACCGCTTCTCACGCAACTTTATATACATTGCTCGCCATGCTTCTTGAGCGCCAAACACAGGTACACAAACGCTTTCCCAGCCTACCCGTCTTGGCCCCGCCAGCGACGCCCTGACCTGAGTTGTGGTGCTGCTGAACTTGCCCCCGCCTGCCCCGGCCCTCCGCTGTCGCCACTGTGTTCTGGGAAACAGTCATTCATTTTGTCTGAAGCGACTGCGTGGCCTGTAACTGACATCGTGTGCCCTGCCTGTCCCGTGTCCGGCCCTCGTGTTGTGTCGTTGCTTGTAGCCGTTGCAAACCATGACTGTTGCGAGGCAGGCGCGACAAAGACTGCAAAGGTACATCCGCTCTTTGTACACAATCAAACATGCAGCTTCATTGTTTGTCCAGTAATAAAGCCGCTGCATCACCAACTCAACGCCCCCGTAAACTCCTCCTCCTTCTCCTCCTCCTGCTCCTCTGCCTGGTTCATACGCTCGCACCCCTCCCACCAACGTTGGGCCTGCTCGACGGGCAGTGCCACACGCCATGCGCTCTACCACTTTACACCCTCCCTCACCCTCCCGCGCGACGCACCACGCACCACTGGGAACGGAGCACGCCTAGCCTCTAGGCAGGAAGGTACCTGTCGGCCCTCATTGCCCCCGCGTTGGTCGATGTACCGCTCCTCCTCGGTCGCCCGTGTCGCTCGTCGCCCACCCACACACACACTCGCACACACACGCCCCTCCTCGCTGCCCACTACTGCCGCATTGCTCCTCCCAAAATATTATTTCTCGTCTCAGCCTACCTTCTCTCACGAAACATAATCTTTTTTTCTTCCCAACTTTTTTTCTCGTGCTTGCTTCCACAGTCTCTTTGCATTCCCCCAATACTCTCCTTTGAACAGCTCCAACCACAGCTCGCTCAACCGTCCAATCGTTCGCATCGCCCTGAACGCTCGCTAGCGTCATCGTACTCTCTCTCACTACCCCGGGTCTTGTCTCGTCAGCCAATTTCCCTCCTCTCGCCCCAGGCCTGCGACTCGCCCGGCGTCCCTCGTCTCGCGCCACACAAGCAATCCAAAAGTCGTGGGCAATGGCCTCTTCCAAAGTATGAATGGCCATCCTTCCCTCCCACTGCTGTCAACACTGGATTGTTTATGCCGCTGAGAAAGTGACCCCTCTTGCTGACTTGGATCCCTCAACTCAAAGGAGATGCAGCAGTCCTCGAGACCATTGACGCACCAGCGTCCATCGCTCTCTGCCGCCTCCTCCTCGCTGCCAACGCGCCAGACACACGCGAGAAACTCATCCCATTCCCTCCTCACCGGAGCCCTCAACCCGAACCACCGCGTTACCCGACGCAAGTCCGTCACCAACCAGACGCCCATTGTCGCCGCCCTAACCGCCGCCATTGCCGACGCCGACCCTGCCACCGCGATCCCCATTGCCAACGCTTCCGCACGACGAAACACCATGTCCAAGGCTGCCAAAATGTCGATAGCGGCTAGTCTCCCTTCCCCACCCGCGAGTCTGCCGTTGCAGCGAGTCCTCATCGATTCCAAGATGCACCAGGACAGTGCCATCGACGATGATTCCATGTCGGGTGACGATGCCGAGGGTTCCGTGGACGGTAGCCGCGCTCGTCGGGCCAGCGATGGCCAGCCCTTGAACAAGGACGGAAAGAAGAGCAACCGCGTCGAGGTTCGATGCGAGACTTGTGGCAAGGGCTACAAGCACAGCAGTTGCTTGACGAAACACTTGTTAGTCTCTCCGCGTCAATCACATGCGCGTAACCAGCGCGTAACTGGGTAATGGAATACTAACGTACTGAATGATAGGTGGGAGCACACCCCTGAATGGTCTCTGACATCGAAGCTGCTCATCTCCAAGCACCAACAAGTCCAGTTGCTCGAAGCTGCCTCGGTCCTGGTCGCCATGAACGGCCCCAATAAGGAGCCCGATGCTGTCACTCCTCCCGATTCGGCCAAGGACTTTACCAGCGAACCTGAATCTGCCTCGCCTTCGGCCTCTGGCTACTCAGAACAACAAGAGCGCCACAGCTCTGCTGACACGACACCGCCTCCATTCGGGGAGCCTCTTGGTTTCAATGGGCTGGCCTATCGCGAGAAGCGCCTCAGCGGTGGCAGTGGCATTGCCCAAAGCTTCAAATCTCCGTCGATGGGCCCTGAGTACCTGTCCAGCAGCATCCCGCATGCGCCATGGAGCGATGTCCGCCGACCCTCGGTCGGCCACGCTGGCACTGGCAACGAGGACCGCGACCTGGCTGCCGCTGTTGAACTCCTGAGCTGCAGCTTTGGTAGCAACGGTGGCCGCGAGGTTGTAGGCGTCGCTGCTGATGCCCCTCCGGTGCCTCCTGTTCCCGAGCAGTACCGTGACCAGGCACGATCCTTTTCCAACGCTGGCTTCCTCAACAGCTTCCCCAGCCGCCAACCTGAAAGCTTCACTCGAGGTGAATTCCGACGCGGCAGCCAAGATGTCAAGATGGAGGACAGTGGCGAGTCGGCGGCCGATGAAGACGACTTGGAGTCTCGCGCTCGCGCTCGCAGCGATGAAGATGACGACGGTGTCTTTGGTCGTATGGAGGAATAATAGCGGAGGTGATCCTCATTTGTCTTTTTTTCTTTGGAAACGCATGGAGCATAACAGGAGTCGGGAACCTGGACTCGGGAATTGGATTATAATCATTGGGAGGAACGGCGCGATGTCTCTTTTGTATAACGACACACATACAAACCAGTAAGAGGTGGTTCAGCTCCGCCCCGACGTTTAGCACCGAAGAGTGGAGAGCCCGTCTGAGCAGTCATCTTGGGCTGGGACGCGATTGCTTCTCCACGAGGTTAAAGTAAAGGTCTGGAGGCGTCGAGCGGACACCCGAATAAATACCAAATGAAGCGAATATATTGACTTGTAACAAAGTTTCTGCTGTGATGATGCTATTGATGGTGAAGTGAGGTTGGCTGCAGTGCAAACGGGCACTTGTGAGAAATTTGCAGCTGATGTTTGATGATGAAGGATGTCTGGTGAATGAAGTGCCTAGGCATTTGAAGCTGATGGACGTATTTGCCACGCCGTTTACCCCTCAACGGGATAGCTAGCCCAATATGGCAACTGATCGAGGCTCTTTAAGAATATGTCAGGATTGTGCAACGAAGGTGGATTTTTTCTCTGGCGATCGACCCCAGGACATGGTGCCCCTCCCAGTCTCTTGATAGACGGATGGCTGATGGCTGTAGTTGGCTGGCTGGCTGGTGGTGGAGACGCTGCCGTTGGCTGCTGGCTTTCCTTGGCTGGAGATTTTCTAGGTGCATCCAGGCGTCAGAGCTCTCATCCAGCTCCATCATCTTTTCTCTTGCGACGCGCATGCAAACAAGCCCTATCTCCAAGATTTCATCTTTTCCACCACGGTCGCGAAATCAATTGACTATTGCCGCTCCAGCTAGTCAGCTTACCCACCAATTTCCACTCTCCGAGATACAAACGCGATCCAACGCCGTTTTCAGCAGCCCAGACGCGACACCACGCTAGCTCTTTCGACAACAACAAAAAAAGCCGGCTCTTTCCCGACGACGCGATTTGTCGCAACTCCCATCGAAACGACACACCTCACACATACAAAGCGACAAACGTCGAATCCCGATACTCAATCGATATCTCACATTGAAATAAAAAACAATGCCTAGAAAATCCGTCAAGAGCGAGGCCAGCACGGCCTCGCCCGACCCTGCGCCCGCGACCAAGTCGACGCCGGCCAAGGCCACCGCCACCGCAAAGAGCACACCCGCAAAGAGCGCCTCCAAGAAGGACAAGGACACGCCCGCCGCTGCCAGCAAGACGACCTCGGCCAAGAGCACACCCGCCGGCAAAAAGGCCAGCAAGGACAAGGACGCGGCCACACCGGCCTCGGCCGGCGCCAAGCAGCGTCGCCAGAGCAAGCCCCGCGTCTCGTCGGCCGACAAGCAGATCCAGCGCGCCGTCGGCAGCAACGCCGGCCCGCACAGGGCCGTCCTGGCCGGTCTGCCGCCCGCGGGCCGCTTCGTCGCCGCCGAGGTCGTCACGCTCGCGCTGCTCGTCGCCGGCCGCTTCGCGCTCGCCACCGTCACGAGCAACGAGATGGGCGCGCTGCGCGCACAGCCCGAGAGCTCGACGGAGCTGCTCCTGCTGGCGGGCTGGCGCGCGGCCGAGGTGGCCCTCGCCTGGGTCGCCAACCTCGACTTCATCGACGTGGCCCTCATCTCGTTTGTCGCGCACGCGCCATCCTTTTGGCTCATTGCCATGTTTTACGGCATCAGCCCCGTGACCGCCCTTGGCGGTGCCTTTGTCGACGTGGCCGCGCCCGCTGTCGCCTTTGCCCTCGCCCGGCCGCTCGGCAGCCTGCGCTTCGCCGGCCCCAAGCTGTACAACAAGGACCTCGTGTCCGGCCCCTATCAGCTCCTCGCCGCCGCGCTGTCCACCGCCGTCTACGCGTCCACCGTCTCGCTCGCGCTGCGCTTCGTGCTGCCCAAGATCTTCGTCCTCTACTTCCAGGGCATCCCGACCGTCGCGCCGGCCTACGCGGCGTCCTTTTTCGCGCTGCTGCCGACGGCGGCCTTTTTCGGCGTCGCGTCGAGCAAGTTCATCTTTGCGCCGTACGTGACGACGGGCAAGAGCAAGGAGGACGACAAGATTCGCCAGTTCGACCCCGTGCAGGCCAGCCTCCGCGAGACGGTCTGGTACAACACATGGGCCTACACCCTGCGCAGCCGCATCGTCATCACCCGCACAGCGATTGTGACGGCCATGACGGCCGTCAGCACCTACCTCGCCTGCGCCGTTGCCATTGACGGCGTCAGCTCCCTCGGCGCCTCCGTCTACGCGTTTGTCTGGGCGTTTGCGACTGGCGCCACCGGTCTGGCCCTGGGTCTCGTCGGACAGGAGTAGACGACCTCACGGTTGCCGCGCGCGCGATTGGGTGAACGATGAGCATCAATTGCCACTTTGATGCTAGATGTTGCGAAGAATGGCCAGTCGAAATATCTACTTAATGATTGGGCAGGCGATTTTGGACCGCTGCTGCGCTTCAGTATCGGTTAATTTTTATTTGGATATGGAGGTATTATCACGACGGAAAAAGGATGACGCCAGAGTATATTTTGATGACGGGGGGGACTAATTTTGGGAGGAAAGGGTTTGCAGGGAAGGTTTATACCCAGACGTCTTCTTCTTTTGCGGTGCAGGAAAGGGACATGTGCCTGTATTTAGGAGCCGCGTGCGCTGTTTTGTGAATTGTTTCTTCGTATTTTGGGTATCTTTATTTTATCGGCAGCGGCGCGCGCGATATGCGCGCGACGATTGCTTTTTGTCTGCTGTATTCAACGGGCTGCTGCAATAACAACTACCGCTTTCTTGATTTGAAATAACATGCATCCTCATCCTTGAACTCGCTGACAAAACCTGTCTTTGTCAAAGACACATTAGCTTCAGCCCTACAATCTGCTCTATTTCTCAGCCCTCACGCACTGTCCTGCAACCCCCTGAATTAGTAACCACAGCGAGATCACGAGAAAGGCCCTGTCATGTCAGCCTCGTCCAGCACCACCTTGAGAAGCGACTTCTCGTTCATTCGGTCAAGACGACGCGCTTTCATTGGCTCTCCCGTCTGCGCGTCCTGCATAAAAAAAACTTGGGGTGGGCATCAATGACTGTTCAGCCTCGCGATGGCCCCTCCCACCTCTCTCTGCCCCGTCCCACGATAGACGAACCGGCCAACCAGCCAGTGGCCCTTGGCAAGGCTAAACAGCGCTTGGCCGGTGGGAGAGACTACTGATCCAAAAATTGCCTGCTAGGTAGTCCAGGCCCCCAGGCGAATGCCCCCGAACCGCGCGCCGGTGCTAATATTGAGCCGATGATATTATCGCCGGTGGCATTATTTCCTCCGTGTTCCTATGTGGAGCGTCTCAGTTGTCTGCCAGCGTAGCAATTTCACTCTATTTTATTATTATTATTAGTATTATTATTACTTTTTACCTACACCCAATGTAACATCCTTCCTATTTTGTCGTTCTGCTGCTACTGACGACAGTCAAGGTATCCAATGGCCTGCATGCTTGCAGCAGGCAGCCCTATGCAAACTTCGAGGCGGTGCTACATGTCTACCGTGCTGACTTTCCTTGACCTCAGCTGCCCGTCAGGGGAGGGGTTTGGCCATCTTTCTGGTGACCGACGACGACCAATCCTGAATGGCCGGCGACAGCCGAGCGCAAGGCTGAAGCGTCGGCAGAGGATTCTGTCTCGACTGATTGGCCCCCAGTTTCTGCTGATCCTTGCACCCAGCTCCGCTCTTCGTATTTCGCATATGGATGTGCGATCGAGTAGTTTAGTTTGTCGCAGCCTTGAGAAAGGGGGGGGCCTTCTCCTAATTTCTAGTTTTCCCCTTCGTTTCCCGTTCGCCCAACTTTGAGCCGCTTCTTATTTAGTGGAGGATTCGTAGTCTAATCAGCAACGGGTAAACGAGATGTACGACCGGCTTGCATCCAGCCGTCCCACACGGACTTTTGATGTCATCCTTGTCTCTTCCACTGGTGCCTCCGGAGACGCTCGATCCAGTAGGACAACCCGACCTGAGGGGTTTAGCTCGCCTGAAGTGATGCGCAAAAAAAAAAAAAAAATTCCAGCTCTGTAAAAATAAGGATGCCTTTGGGGTTTAAAGTGGAAATGCGCCAGGATACCCTTCTCTCGGCACTTGCTTCATACACTCACCTTGTTACTTTATTCTTGTTGAATACCTTCTTCTTCATTTCACCCAATAGGATCTTGATCCGAGTTTTCAACGTCTTGTACCCCTGCGCATGTGATCTTCCCGACAGCACACAATTTCCCGCATATGCAGACTGTCTAGGACAAGGGTTATAGCGGTATCGTGACCGACACGGTGACTCTGCAAGGCAGCCTTTTCATCCCGTCTTACCCAGCGTTGGCGGACTTGGACTTCGACACCTTTCTGCTATCTTCACAACTAATTGCAACTTGATACGCAAAAGAGAATAGCCGTCGATCCAGAGATCTCAGTCACCTCCAGGCAGTAAAGTTTCACAACGCCTTTTTTCGCCCAGACAACCAAAGCGCAACGTCTGCATATATCCCCCCACGCCGCGGTTCGCGGTATCCTCCGGCAAAGATGGACTCTCCCAAGCAGAAGCCGACATCGTCGAGCGGCCAGTTCAACCCCCAGAAGGCGTATCCCTCGCCAAAGTCGTTGCCAAGCCCCGAAGTGCTTAAATTTGAAGAATTCGCCCGCATACCTGTACCGCCGCTCTCCCTCGACCACCCTTGCCTGGCCTTCCCGGAGCACACGCGCAGCGTGGGCATGTCCGACTATTTCCACCACGCTGGCAGTTCTCTCACCGGCGCCGTCTACGGACTCGACTTTGAGCGCTCGACAAGCATTCACACGGAACACAATCTGCAGCTCACCGGCCCGCTGGACGTGGCTGGTACCATCAGTGCACGAAACATCAAGTTTTCCGGGGACTTTATCGTCAGCGATACGATTGACGCCTACGGTAATATCGACATCAATGGAAATATGACGGCAGAGTATGCAATATCCGTCTTACACAATGTACACAAGTGAGTCTTTGCTGACTGGCAATACAGGGGCAGGATAAAGGCATACGGTGACATGAAGATCAAGGGCAGCTTAACAGCGAGGTAAGGACGGCAATTGCGTGTATTCACGCGCAGCTGACAAATTCTAATTTTTAATCATAGTGGAAAACTCGAAGCAGCAAGATTAAAACTACAAGGTAGCATCCATGCGGCTGACGTGGAGATTTACGGCAACGTTGTGATACGAGGGTATTTGTAAGCGATTCTCCCCATTCTCGAAACGAGCGATTTACTGATGCCAGGCAGAAACTGCCGTCGACTTGTTGTATATGGCTCACTCATTTTGGTTGGGCCCAATTCGCGGTATGACGTGGCCGGTTACGAATTGGTGACTGGTTTACGCACGCGCCGTGATTTTGAACCCGATTTTGACGTTTAGTACCCTGTCATTTTCCCTCTTCTTCTCACGATGTCTTCCTGGCTCAAGTATCGGAATTGAGTTTTTTCCTAGGTGGACCTGCTTGTTTTCGTCTGACTCATCTTTTATTAGCCCGTTTTTGTATTTAGCGATCGCTTGTCAAGCGCAGCATTTGTTTTTGTCACATGGTTTAGAGCATCATAGAGCTAAGCATATTTAGCATGCATCATGGACCTCTGGAAAGGTCTCACAGATTGGATCCATAGCGATTCTAGTTGGTTATTTTAACAAGAAATTGAAATTTGCTATTTTTTATACCAAATATAAGGCTTTTGTGACGGTTGCGTACGTGCTTCGTTACCTCATTGGGCAGACCCTCTTACCACCGAAGCCACAGCTGAACCACCTGAGGAAGAGACTCGTCATACTGTCGGCCTTGTTCGCCGAGTATCCCAGTAACAATCTAAATTTATACCACGCTAGTAGTCTCGGGCGGTCAAGATTATTTCAGCCCAATTGTAAGAAGCAACCGGATCGAGTATGAAGACATCCCTTTCCACGCACAATCACTCTCTTAACCGGGACAGTTGGTTCGCCGTTGATGCTACATTCAAATTTCCGAAAATGGGTATATTCTTCAAAACCGGAAGACTGACCCGGTATTAGCTAGTATGATTCACATAATACAACGGGGCATGGAGCAAATTTGGCCGGTTTGCACGTAACGCTATCTGATTATTACGCGCCCTCCCGTTCTTCAGCAGTCGCCCCATTTGCCTTTTCATTTCCAACCCAGCGATTGCAGATACGGCAGAAAATAGGTACAAGCGCAGCCAGGACCATAGCGGCTCCGAGAAAACCCGCAGTCACGCCGAATCCAATATGATAACCTGGAGAGTCGGTCTTGGGCCAGATGCGACTGCCATATACACTTGAAAAGTTGCCAAACGCATTGACAAGCGCCAGCACAATCGCCCGCTTCTCGGGCGGCAGGCTGATCGTGCCGCTGGTCCACGACAGAATTAGTGGCAAGGCCGACCAGATGCCCACAGCAACGAAGCAAATCATGACGTATCGGACGACGGCGTTTTGCACCGCTACGCAAACGACACTGCCGATAAACCCGATCGCAAGGGCGCCTGTGATATGCCAGCGGCGCTCGACTTGTCGGTCAGAGGACCAAGCAAGGATGTTGAGGCACACAGCAGCAATGGCGTAGATTGGTACTGTCATGTATTGCGCCTTAACAGTATCGTAGCCCAGCGTAAGTGTAATGGTGGGAATAAAGTAGGATATAGTGCCGGCACCAACGTCGAGCATGAAGAGCAGGATGAAGATATAGGTGCGTGGGTCGGACACGGCAGCCATAAACGCTCTCCAATGCGACAATCGAGGCTTTCCTATCTCGCCATTTGCGATACCATCGTGCATGATGCGGAGCGCTGCGAGCTTCCGTTCTTCAGGTGTCAGCTTCTTTGACGTGGACGGGTAGTCGAGAAGAATAAAATAAGCAGCAAAAGCAACACCGACAGTGGCAACGCCCTCAATAATGAAAAGCCATCGCCATCCCGCAATGCCGTGCGCGTCGTGCAGGTTCGACGTGATGGCTCCGGCGAGGATGCCACCAAAGGCGCCCGACAAGACGGCCGCGGTGTAAAAGATGGCGAAGCGCTTGCCGAGCTCAGCCTTTGTGTACCAGCAGCTCAGCATGTACAGCACGCCTGGGAAGAAGCCCGACTCGATGCAGCCGAGGACGAAGCGGAAGCCCAGCAGCGCCCCGTAGGTCTTAGAGGTGGCCATGCAGGCGCTGAGCGCGCCCCAGACGAGCATGATGCTGGGGAGGAAGATGGAGGGTCGGCTGCGGCTGAGAATCATGTTGGACGGCACTTCGCAGATGAGGTAGCCGAAGAAGAAAATGGAGAGGACCCAGGCGTATCCATCGTCCGTGAGATTCAAGTCGTGTTGCATGCCAGCAATTTTTGCATTTCCCTAGTAAACGAGGGTTAGTGGCCGAAGCTCACGCTCTGAGAAGTTGCATACTAACGATATTAGTCCTGTCAATGTAGTTGAACACATACTTGATCCAAAGAATTGGCATCAAGTAGAGATCAATCTTGCGAACAAGCCGCTTCTCCTCTGGCGTGCCTGGGACGAAATTGCGCAGATCTTTCGCCATCTCGCTCTCAGCCGCCGTCGGCGAGCGCGTGCGCTCCATCGTCTCGATAGCAGGCTCCTTGACAGAACCCATCACGTCAAGATGGCTACTGCATCCGAACGCAAAGATACGTTGCACTTGACGAAAAAATCGTCAGGTGGGATGGGATATATGTACCGCTGGGCGTGATTAATTAGCGGAGATGCCGCAACGGCTGCTGGTCTGGGCGCGCGAGAGTCACAACCCTTGCGTCTCTCAGGGCCACGTTTTGTTCGGCAAAATGCAGCAAAGCTCTCATAGTACTCTGGGCAGATCAGGGGGTTGCAGAGGCAGCAATTGGTTTGTGCACACTGGCCAGCCGTGTTTTTGCATTCATGTCTTGGCCCTGTCCAGTCTAGATCCCGGGCCAAGACGTATGAAATAAAACGCCACACTGTGCATTGCTGGCCCACACACGACAGCGACCGAGCATGTCTCCGGCAGTTGTTCTGTAAATTTAGTACGGCTTTCTTTCCGGCCATGCATTATTTGGAGATTGAAGTCGTTTGACCATTTTAAAAATTCATATTCGGATCTGTAGAGCGAATTATACGTCAAGCTGCTTGGTGCGACGCCGCCAACGGTCTCCGGAAGAAGCTTCCGTGCATGACTCGCTGCACCACGAAGCTGAACTTAGGAATGGGAGTTTAAGGCAGGGGCCAACGGAGATGTCAGAAGTTGGAACAGCAAACGGGTTAATGATTCACATGGGCTTTCTGATGAATTTTCCTGATAAAATTGACAAGCTGATGCAGCCAAGGGACATCCAGTCCAACATGGCCAAGCCACATTGGAGAGACACCATTTTACATTCACCATATCCGGAAGCTTTCTAATGCCCACAAATCGTTTTTTTTTTTGGTGAATTTACTAGAATTTTAAGAGGAGTTTAAAGATAGCAATTGGCATTCCACCTTTTATTTTACAGCATATCGCCTTTCTATATACAACAGAGCCGGGCCGTCCCACAGTAGCTGGTATCAGCGACGGAATATACATTGCTTATTGAAGCCGGAAAAGAAAAAAAATGCGAATCTGAGGTGCTATCGTTCACTCCCATGCCGGTTTCATATTCTTATGCCCAAGAACACTGTAGTGGAGCTTGAAATGTTTCTTGCTTTTGCCAAGTCGATAGAGTCGCCACTCGTGGTGGAGATCTTATTGCCGACTGCCAAAGATCAGATTCATCGCAGGCGGTGTTCTCTCCGCGGCAGATTACCCCGTGGGGTATTATTGTCTCGTCCAGGCTGGGGAGGGGCTGTACAGTGTAAATCGTAATGTTACAGTACTTTCCATCAAACGAGAGGAAAATTGAACGCTGGCGCTAGCTTAGCCGGGCATTTGCGAGTTGAGGGCGTCCAAAAAGTTCAGCCCATAGTTGTCTTGTGTGATGTTTTGCTGCGATGGGTCGCCGTTGCCAAACATCCATACGTTCCAATCTGGCCACATCTCGCCGGTCGGCCAGACCTGCTGTGCAGATACGGACGGGTTATTCTCTTCAAGTTTCGGACGCTCGAGATGGTGATGCTCTTTGAACTTTTCAAGCATGCTGCCAAGACCGTGCCCGAGGTAATGGGCAACATGTCGGACACACGGCCGCGTGGCATTGAGAACGGCAATAGCGCCCTCAATCAACGGCACAACTTCTTCGTAGCTGATGCTCAGGTTGGCCGACTTCCATTGTGCCTGGCACTTCATAAGAAACAAGCAAGCATAAGCCATGGTCGTCAGCAGGTACAGCGGCACACCGATAATGGAAGCTCTCATGTCAGGGTCGTTTAGCACCAAGTCCAACGCAGCAGTTGCGCTGGCAATGGCTTTGTTGACAAATTGGCGCCGCTCAGGAGACATCGCGTAGACATTAGACGGCTGCAAGCCACGCAAACAGATGGAAAATAGCAGTAATCGGGCGAAATGGTAATGTAAAAATACGCCTTTGGCCGGATACTGCGAAACGTATTTGTTCGGTTCTGATGATGGTTAGCTTCCGTGTCCAGGTTCTACTAGGCTCGCAACGTACGTAGTTTATCCTTCCAGCGATCGCGCCAAAAACCCATATCGGCGTCAAATCGTCGTAAAGCCTCAAACTCATCATTTCCAATCATTCGCGATCTGTCTGGACCAAACGCGTGGAAAACTCGGCTTAGAATTATGAAGATGCCAACCTGACTGTGGAGTCGAGCATCGGCCTGCGTCGCATCTGGTCGTTGCAAAAAGTGTTCGTGGCAGGTTATTGTTGGGTTTTCGCTTATCACAGGCGGCCGTCCATAGGCGATGCTGAAATGATGATCGCATACGTAGAGGAAATACCATAATCGAGCTTCATCCCCATAACTTCTGTCGTCGCGCAACGATTTGGCGCAGAACTGATGCAGATTCAGCTCGGTGGCGATGCGAACGGCCAGGCCAGATAGTTTCCAGCTAAGATCTGAAAGCCAAAAGGCACCAATGCATAGGCCGCGAACATCATCTAATGTGTGATAGCGATCAAAAACGGCTTGGCTAACGAGCTCAAGAAAGACAGGATAGCAGATGTCAAAGGCTCGACCCTCGTCTTGCGTGTGCAGCGACGTCACGGCCAAGATGGCAGACGTTAGGATTGAAGATGAAGCGCGAGCTGCATCCAGCGTTTCGTGCACCAGCGCAATGCCACCCCAGAGGTACGCATTGAGCGTTCCTCGAAACGTCTCGAATAAACTCTCAGCGTCGCGCAGGCTGACTCGCCCCTGTGCGATGAAATCTGTTTCTGGCGACTTGAGTGATGGGTGCTGAACGTGGTGCGCCCACGGATCGCTTCGAATATTTCGTAGTTTGGTCGCCTCGAAGAGGCTGGCCATTGGGGCATTGACGATAGCTTGGTGGTCGCCATCCGGCGCTTCTGGCTCGATTGAGTTTTCTCGGGTCATGGCCGTCGCTGTCCGGTGCTGCGACGGCGACATGCTAGAGGGCGCGCCTCTCGACAGAACCGGCGATGGTCCATGCAACAGCTGAGCTTGCGGCTGATACTGGACATGTGAGACAGAGGTATGGCTGCTGCCCGCCGTGCCTGGCGTTGTGGTCGGGGCAGTTCCGTTCTGGACGCTGAGCACGCGTTGCACATCGGCCAATGCGGCTTGGAGAGCCTCAACCTTGGCTTCCATCTTGGTCTTCCACTCATTTTCGCCATCGAGCAGCGTCTGCAGGCTCTTGTTGACGATGCACTTGAGATCCAGGCGCGTGCAGCGACTGCAGCGGTCCTGGCCATTCTCGAGGTCGCACTTGACCTTGCGGTGCTGGCACGCCTGGCCTGCGCATTTCCCACGTTAGCAATCCCGGCACTCTCGCAGAATGAGCCGTGCGACGCCGCCGAAGCGCTTCGCGACAACTTACAGGCACGTATTTTTCGCGAAATCTTAGGCTGGTGCCCGGCGCCTTCCGCATCACCAGGCGGCGGGCTTGTGTCCGGCGACCTCGCCCGCTTCATCGCTTTCCAACGGCTGTGGAGTCACAGGAGTGAAGGGATGCCCAAGTCCAGACTGGGGGGTCAAGAAGATTGTGGACTGTGGGATAAAGGCCGCCGTGTGCTTGCAGGCGGGGATGCGCAAGAAGTCGCATGAGTAACGTGGGGAGCGACGGTGCGTTCTGTGGGGAAATGACAAGCCCTCCAGCTTTTGCAGGAGCGCGTTGTGGTAGGCTGGTAAGCCAAGGAATCCCCTGTCGGAATGATCTCCGCGGGACCGCTGCGCAAGCCAACTAGTAGTGGCTCTGGTATTGCCACTAAGACTGTAACTACTGAAGTAGCTGCTGGCAGGTGTGGATGGTCGGCCTAATACTACCCACCACTTAAGAAAGCCAGTAATATTCGGGCGCGTTTCGTGCAAATCTATCGACGTTGCAAGAACTTGCACCTCGTTGTCTACTGACTCAAGATGGCTGGTGCTACTGTAGTTGGCGTTGTGGCCAGCGATCATGCAAGCAGCAGTTGGTACATTGATGCACTGCATAATTCAGGCGCCACTGTAGAGCGCTTCCAAGTCGACTCGTGCAGGTCGCGTGCTGCTAAATCCGAAGTACACAGGCTGTCCAGTACGTTACAGCACTGTAACTTGCGCTTCACGAACTCCGCTGACCAGGCTTCAGGCCTCCCTCCAGATCCTTTGATTCTGGTCGTCGAATCAAACGATGACAGCTACTACAAGCAACTGGCGGGCGCACTGTCAGAATATGGTCGAAACGATTTCCAAATTCTGGCGGCGTCATTGTCCGAGAAATCAATCTTCGTCGCCGGGACGAAGAAAACATTCAACGCCTATTTGCCACTGCTTCAGCGTCCCGGCGTGCCTCTCTTCTATGTATCCGAAGACCTCAGCTCGGCCGGCAAACTACGGCTTATCCACAACCACCTACTCGGCATCCATACGGTCGCTGCTGCTGAAGCCATGGGCCTTGCAGCCAGGGCTGGACTCAATACGAGCCAATTATACAGCGTACTTATCAAAGCCGCCGGTAATTCTTCCGCATTTGAGACTAGAGCGAAGAAGATGCTAGTAGGCGATTGGGCGCCTGAGTGTGCACTGCGCCAAGCAACAGATCAAATAGTGAGTATCGAAGACAATTATACTACATCAAATTATCGCCATCTAACAAAGTTAGTCCAATGTGGTGGCAACGGCACGGGAACTGCGCTTCCCACTGCCACTCGCTTCTGCTTCGGAGCAGTTGTGCATCATGGCTTCCTCCTTAGGACATGCCGAAGAGGATGATTCCTCTGTTATTCACGCATATATGCCAAACGATGCAGCCATTATCAAAGATGCGTCCACGAGACCGGCAAGGATAAATGAGCTTACCCCAAATACTAGTCCTGGCGAAATTGCCAGCGTTGGTATGGTTGGCTTGGGAGCAATGGGCCAGGGAATGGCTGGGTCGCTCCTACGGGCTGGGTTCGCAGTAAACGGCTTTGACGTGAACGCTACGGCTGTTGATAATTTTTTATCAAATGGAGGAAAGGCATGCGGTGCCTCTTCCGCAGCCGAGGCTATGACAAACTCCGCTGTCGTTATTCTGATGGTCCAGAATGCAGCGCAAGCCGATGATATTTTATTCGGGTCTGGCAACGGAGCCAGCTCTTTGTCCGACAACACCGTTTTAATTCTCAGCTCAACGGTGCCCCCATCTTTTGTGCGAAACTTGGGCGCCAAGTTGCATAATCTCGGCCGGGGCATCTCTCTGCTGGATGCGCCCGTAAGCGGGGGCGTGGCGCGTGCAGCGAATGGCACGCTCGCTGTAAGTCACTCTGGTTACATCTAATGCATAACGTCAGCTAAACTCAGTGGCTTGAAATAGATCATTTGCTCTGGAGACGATTCGTCGCTTGCAAAGAGCAGGTCCGTCCTGCTGGCAATGACTGGTCCAGTGACAAACCTGCACACGATCCAGGGTGGTATAGGCGCAGCCTCGTCAGTGAAGCTCGTGAACCAGCTCTTAGCAGGCGTTCATATAGCTGCAGCTGCCGAAGCCATGGCCTTTGCAGCTCGTTTGGGACTGCAGACGAGGGTTGCATTCGACATCCTAATACAGACGGATGCATGGAGCTGGATGATGGAAAATCGGACGGGTCAGATGCTCAACGCCGACTGGACTCCGCACTCCGCCCTAGCTATTTTCGTCAAGGATCTCGGCATCGTTCTTGACGAAACAAAGCGCCTTGGTTTTTACTCACCTATTTCTTCCGCTGCCCATACACTCTACCTTGGCGGCGCGGCGCACGGCTGGGAAAAGGAATCAGATGCTGGGGTGGTGCGACTATGGGAATCGACTGGCATCTCCGTCTCCCGCAGCGCGAATACGCAGCCTAAGCCCGCGCGACCGTCGAGAATGGAACTGCCGCGACTGCCAGCGGCTGAGACACTGAGCTCATTACCGGCAGAGTACCCTGGAGATGTTCTCAGCTCCATTCGGCACGTTGTAGAAGGTCGCCAGGTACCAACTCTGGTAGTACTTGACGATGATCCTACAGGAACACAGACCTGCCACAATATAAACGTATTGGCGGTTTGGGATACAGAGACATTGGAGCAGGAGCTTCGCTCTAATCCTTCTGGTTTCTTTATTCTCACAAACTCCCGTGCGCTGCCGTCCGCGGAGGCACGTCGTCTAATTGTGGAGATTTGCGAGAATGTCAAGACCGCCGCAGCGACGACGAACACATCTTTTGAAATCGTCTTACGAGGAGACTCTACACTACGTGGGCATTTGCCAGAAGAACCAGAAGCTGTGGAAGAAGCCCTGGGTCGATTTGATGGCTGGGTACTGACTCCATTCTTCTCTCAAGGAGGTCGCCTGACTATTGACGATGTGCATTACGTCAAGGAAGATGATGTACTTGTCCCTGTAAGCCAAACACCGTTCGCCCAGGATGCCACTTTTGGGTACAAAAACTCGAATCTACGCCAGTATATCCTTGAAAAATGCGGCTCAAGATTCAACGAAAATTCCTTTATGTCGATTACTCTCGATGATATTCGAAAGGGCGGCCCTTCGATGGTAGCAAAAAAACTACTCTCAGTGGCAAGCAGCCCTGATCTCGTTGTTGTAGTCAATGCCGTTGTGGACGCGGACATGCATGTCTTTGTTGCGGGTCTGCTGGAAGCAGAGCAGCATGGCCGGCGATATCTGTACAGGACAGGTGCTGCTTTTGTCTCATCCCGCATGGGCATCGCCGCGATTCCACCTCTGAGACTAGAAGATCTTGGGGTAGACAAGTCTGAGGCGTCGCAGCCCGGAGGGCTTATCCTTGCGGGCTCATATGTGCCGAAAACAACAGCCCAGCTTCAGCGCCTGCGTGAGCGCAGGGGTGACCAGCTGCACGTTCTCGAGCTGCCCGTGACACAGCTCGTCGGCACGCAGCAGGCTGCAGAGACCCTGGTTGCTGCAGCTGCGAAAGAAGCATCCAAGACACTGGCTGCGGGCAAGGACGTCCTAGTCATGACCTCGCGAGAGTTGATCAAAGGCGCCGACGCATTGAGCTCGCTCAGTATTGGCTCCAAAGTCGCCCAAGCCCTCGTGTCGCTCATGGAAGGGATCGATGTGCGACCGCGCTACATCATTGCAAAGGGCGGTATTACATCGTCCGATGCGGCCACCAAAGGTTTGAGGATGCGCAAGGCTCGGGTCTTGGGTCAGGCTGCGCCTGGGGTGCCTCTTTGGGTGTGCACGGAAGAGACAAGCCGACATCGAGCCGTGCCTTATGTAGTGTTTCCGGGAAATGTGGGTAGTGAAGATACGCTGGCTGATATTGTAGAATCGTGGGCTATCTAACGGGTGAGTCGTCTAGCGACCTGGGACTCTGTACAGTTACAGATCTTGTTATAGTAGAATGCAATTTACAATTTGCAATGTTGTCCACTGCAACCAATGCCATGTGCCGTTATTAAAAGGAGATATCATTCCGTCTAATATTATTGTGAACTACATACCCGCATTTTTCCAAACAGAACAATTCTATATTAAGAATACCAGGCTTATTCAACCTCTCCCGCTAGCAAGGCCCCTGAAGGCAAGCCGCCAATTTCAATTCGCTGTCAGCCACTGGCCCACCGCTTACAGCTGCGCCATCCAAACTGGGAGTAACGTCAATTTCTTTAGCAAAACTAGAAAGAATTCTCGGGCACAGCTAGACCACTCTAAATACAATATCAGTCTCAAGGTATTACTTGCTTTTCAGTTCCTTCGTTTTCGACGTGCTCATCCAGGAGCGTCGCCGGCCAAAGTCTCACAGCACGCTGCCCGCTTCTCTTTTCTCGCAAGGCTCGTTTGGTGACATCGGAGGGACTGGAATTCAGCCTTGCACTGGGCAGGGCTGTCTCAACTAGGGAAGATTGGGTGCTGATTACCGCAAGGCTCCTATTACAGCTCTGCACGGCGAGCCCAATGTCCAGTTTTTTCTCCCCGAGTGGGCTACTCGCCCTGTAAATGGGTCGGCCGCAGCGCTAAAGTCTCACGACAATTGGTTGGCTGTGCTCAGTAATATCATGCTCGGCTCGCTCCATTTCAGCCCTGGGCATCGTTCCCAGCCTCATATGGCAAAAGCCGAATACATGGGTGATTAGGAGGTGTTTATAATGTTGTTCAACCCGCCCATCGCTATGTTTGCACATACCCGTACTCGCCGACCCGTGATTTGACAGTATTCTGTCTACGTCGGCCGCTGTGGCCTTCCGGTGAAAAGAATGAGCAACTCTTCCCTGACCAAGGAGTTTACCTCCGATCAACTCCCGCAGGATCCTTTTCTTCCATTACTAGATTTCCAGGGGCCTGTCTTTCTCGACACGGAAGCTTGTTTCTGTGCCCTTCAACCTGTGCAGCTGGACGAGGGAAAAGATACCATTGCTTGGCAGTGCGTTGGAGACCAAAGTAAAGCCTATACGACTTTCGATGGCAAATGGTTCCCGACCAAAGATACTATAACAGATGTGTCGAAGCTGGTTAGCGATGCGAGCAACCCTCCCAACACGGACAAACCGCTAGTTTACGACAATAACGCAAAAGACTTGGTTGATCTGAAAGATCCCAAGTCTATCGGCGTCTACAATGGCGCATGCACTGGTAGAAACAACACACAATTTTCGCAGTCGATTTACGAAGCCAATGAACAAATTGCCAACAAACAGTATCCGATTTCCGGCGTTCCATGCTTCCAACCTGGCGCCATCCCGCTCAAGATTCAATATGCCGATTCCTGGCAGAAACAGGGCTGCTCGGAAGGGTTTCTTTGTACGTGGATATTACATGTGGCTGAACATGAAAATAGCACAACAACTAACCGTTTACGCGACAGGCCGAAATAATACTTTGAACTCACTCCCTGTCTTTTGCCCACCTATCAAAGAATGCCTGGAGAGCCGACTCGCGGGCAGCATTTGCAAATTTGGCGGCAAAAATATACCTATGGGCTATTTCGAACCTATCGTTTGTCAAGAAGGCTGGTATTGTCCTCCTGACAAGCATGGCAAAGAGACACTTCGTTGCCCAGCTGGCCACTACTGCCAGCCCGGCGCGGCAACCCCCACTCCCTGCGCAGTTGGAAGCATGTGCCCTGAAGGCTCAAAGAAGGAGACCTACTTTGTACCGCTGGCCGTCATGATAATCTTGGATCTTCTTCTTCTTCTGGGTGTTCTGTTATTACGATTCCGTTCGCGCTTGCATACAACATCGAGAGCGAGAGGAGTCGCATTTCTCGAAAAGTCCAAGGGCATGAGTGCACTGCAAGCTACCATGGGCAAGTATGAGCGCTTGGATAATGAGAATGAACACGATGGCAATCAGCAAGAGATGCTTCCCATGGGGTCCACCTACATGCCAGGACGTGGTGGCTGGAACGGCTTCCAAGCAGTCTTCGAAATGTATTCGCCTGAAGGCGAGGCGGAGGGAAAGCCGGCCAACTCTGTCGAGCTTAATCCCCAGCTCAAGGCATTTGTCGACTCGATGCGCAGAGCCACAGATGCTCAGGACTTTGGTCTTTCTTTTGGATACAGCGGCTTGAGTTTTCATCCCAAGAGCAGCCCACGTCCTATTTTGCAGAATGTCACTGGCTCAATTGAAGTTGGTTCGCTCGTGGCTGTTATGGGAGGTTCCGGAGCTGGCAAATCCACATTTGTCAACGTGCTGATGGGCAAGACTACGCATACGGGTGGTATGGTCACCATCAATGGAGTTCCGAGTAAAATCTCCCGATACAAGAAGCTCATTGGTTATGTCCCCCAAGACGACATTGTTTTGCCAGAGCTTACGGTATTTGAGAACATCCTGCACTCCGCCCGAATTCGTCTACCACGCAGCTGGAAAGATGAAGACATCCAATCGCATGTTGAATGTGTCATTGATTGTCTCGAGCTTTCTCACGTCCGTGACTCACGCGTTGGCAGCATCGGAAAGCCCATTTTATCCGGCGGTCAGCGCAAGCGAGTCAGTATTGGTATGGAGCTTGCCGCAGCGCCGATGGCCATCTTCCTCGATGAACCTACAAGTGGTCTCGATGCTACTGCAGCCTCGTCCATCATGAAAACTCTGAAAGCTTTGGCTCGTCTCGGCATCTCGGTCATTACTATTATTCACCAGCCTCGTGTGGAAATTTTCGAGATTCTCGATAATCTCATCCTTTTGGCAAATGGTCAAATCATCTACGAAGGCACCCAGGTCGAGGTCAGCAAGTATTTTGGCAACATTGGCTTCCAATTCCCAGCACACAGTAACTATGCCGACGTCATCACCGATATTATCACTGGCAATGGCCGCGACTACAAGGCGACTGGCGATGTTTCCAAAGATGCTTTGATTGCTCACTGGAGCAGTCACATGTCAACCCTGCCTCAGCACCAACAGGGCGGCAACCGAGCTTCTTCCATTTACAACGAAAAATCCATCAAAGAAGTTCTCGTGCAGCGTGGAGCACCAAAATGGAAGCAGATGTGGCTTTGCTTAACCAGAGCCATGACGCAGCAGTACCGTATGAAGGGCGCTTTCATCGCCGAAATGGCACTGGCCGGTTTGGCTGGTCTTTTACTTGGACTTGCCATGAATTCCAGAAACGGAGTCATGTTCAGAGGTCTCTATAACTCCCCCTTCGAGCAGCTCTCTATTGCTACAGATTTCGTTTCCGCACCACAGCTGGCTTTGCTCATTGCCATTGCCATTGGTCTTGTATCGGGCGCACCTGGCGTGAAGACATTTTCTGAGGAATTGCAATTGCACAAACGCGAAGCTGAAGCCGGACACTCACGTATCGCCTACTTCATCGCCAAAAATCTTTCCGTTTTCCCACGCATGTTGCTTGGCTGCCTCCACTTTACCACGCCCCTGATGCTTCTCGCAACGCCCATTATTCCTTGGGGCATCGCATTTTTGGCAAACGTGTTTTACTTTTACTGCATCTACGGGCTGGCAAGCTGCATCAGCATGGTCGTGCGTCGCGAAGATGCGCCCCTACTGGCGACGATGATTAGCTTAATCGTTGGTATTCTTTCCGGATCAGCACCGCCATTGTCCAGCGCCAAGAAATGGCATTTGGAGTGGCTTTGGCGTGCTTCGCCTGGTACATGGTTGGCTGAGCTGTATTTTGGGCAGCTCGTGGAGCCATTGCGATACCTCTACAGTGTCGACTTGGCGGCGAAAGCGACTGGTTTCCACTTGAACTTCCTGTGGCGTAACATGGCAATTTTGGTTGGAATCGGAACAATCTACCGCATTGTGGCATACGTCGGTCTCGTGTTTGGACATAGACTCCGACGATGATCGCCAAACTATATGACGGCAGTTTACGGCTCTAGGCTCTCAGCTTGACTACTATTAATTATTGCAGCGATATTGACACGAATGTAAAACTACACCCTTCATCATCCTATGACTCCACTGCCCCCCTTGGAAAACTAAGAAATAAAGAAGACAAGGAAAATAAGAAATATAAGAGATATATGAAAAATAAGAAAAATAAAGCAAATGAGAATAATTATAATAAAGATGACTATCAAGTACCACGCCAACGTTATTTCAGGGGTGAGAGTGTATATACCTCGTCTTTTTCGTAGTAGCTGCTAAAATAATGAACATCGCCCTATTTATGATGAGCTGCTAGCATTCGCGTAACAGTAGCCACGGGGCTTGTCGCATCTTGGTCTCCATCTTCGGGGTATTTCCCTCGGAATGATTTCTCGTCTTGGAGCATCTTTTGCAGCGACTCCTCAAAACGTCTCAATGCCTCAATTTTCTCAACTCCAGGCATTGTTTTGGGTCGCAAGACATGTCTCTGAGCTATAGCTTCATTCCACACCTTCGCATTCTCCCAGTTTTTCTTCTCGTCATCAGTTAGGTTGGATGGCTGCTGCTCAAAATCATCCGACATGACGCGAGGATACATGGCTGGGGATAGGGCGCGCAATCCGCCACCAAGATCACTAAAACTAGAAAAATAATGCTCCTCGACTGGGTGGTTGATGGATGCAAAGTCAAAATCGATGAGGGCGGTAATTTTACCAGACCCTCTGTCAAACAATAGATTATTCATCGCTGGAAATATTAGCTCACGGCCTTTTGGGGTATGGGCGGACTGGCTTACTGAAATCTGAGTGTACAAGGCAACGTTGAGTTGTGTCAACGCCAGCAAGCGAATTTGTCACGCCTCCATTGTCAAGAAATTCTTTCACTCGAGTATGGAGCTTCTCATCTCCATTACCCGAAGTCTTGAGAAAAGATGTCTCCTTGGCACAGGCAAATATTCCTTGTAGTTTCTCGGTCCAAAAGTCGCTCAGGGTTGTCCATGGGCCGCCTTTCCTCATGGCCATTTGCCCATTCACCATTTTACCTTCTTTGTCAAAAGTAACGCCGCCAAATTTATCGACCGTCGCCGGAATCACGGCTTTTTGCAAGGCAGCATATATGTCCGCGAGCTGCTGAATAACGTTCTTCCTGTCGTCTGGTGACAGCGATGGAAATTCGGTATCGAGGTCTGTGCCAGTCTTGAGCTCGCAGATGGACCATCCAAAATTCTCCTCATCAAGGGCCTCAAAGGACTTGGGTGGGCTCCAGGCGTAGATCTCGGGCACGAGGCTGCCGAGTCCGGCTGCCTTGATAGCCTCACGAGCCAAGGCAGAGCATGCGACTTCATTTTCCAATCGGTTGGTATGGTTCAAGTCCGACACCTTCAGGTTTCCCATGCGAATGATGAACGAAGAAAGCCCTGCGTCAGGTGCTGGAGAAGTACCGGGCTGCGTACCAGGAAAAGTCGAAGCCGATGCGGGGCTTTGAAGATCAATTTTGTATATGAAGTTGTTAAAGGGCCAAGGAAACTGCAATGAAAAAGCAACAGGTGTAACAGTCTCGGCCTTTCAAAAAAGGGTCAGCAATTGAAACATTTTGTCGAATGACGTAGATCACCTTGAGTCCATAACCGTCCAATACTTTTTTAATCACAGCCAATCGCTGTTCGTATCCGACTTGATTCACATTCATTTTGTGTCTGCGTAATATTTTCGATGGTGTACTTGATTGGAAGTATGCAAGTTGCGATAGCTTTTATTTATACAGGTAGCTTGAGCAGACATCTCCACTCCGCGCATTCTCAAATAATACATAATGTTGCCACGCTTGAGTACTCCAGTGAATGATCTCACTGTTAAATCAGGCTCGTGTAAAGCTCCGGGGGTTAGATGTCATATTCGGCTTGCTGCTAGCCTGTTAGTGTTGCGTCGATCCACTGTGACAGAGCCTTGCGATAGTCATGTTGAACGATTCACGGTGATACAATGCATCAATAATCACTTCTCGCCGATGTTCAGCCACTGGTGGATAGGTCTCACTAGCCACAGCTTTTTTTTTTGTTTATGCTTTCCTCTCTTCTGTTTTCTTTCTACATTATCGTGCCCATTCTTGGCTTCGACGTCACGCTTGAAAGCAGGGCAGTGAGAGGCCCACGAGATACCCATAGAATTGAACAAACGACAAAACAAAGATCAAATTCATTTCAGTCTTCCTACAATATGAACATTTCTCGTTGCAATTCTCTCTCGCCCTGTTATTGCCTCAATGACTATCATGACTAAGCCAACGCCCGGCGCGGCGTGGGCGCGCGACACACAGGCACAGCGATGGACCCACTTGGTTTAAGGCCGGGGGAGTGCTGCAACGCGACAACGCACGTCAACTTTCGCGACGACGCCACGGCTACGAGCTCTCAACCTGCCTGCCCAAGCAAATGGAACCCGACACGTTGGGTTCTAAGCTGCTTCAACATATCGCGACGCTTCCATAGTTACTAGCGCCGCACAAAGGGCCATGTCGGACGAAAATAAGGCGCCAGTCGCCAAGGTCGAGGTGGTGTCACCCAAAGACACCTCCGGCATCAGCGATGGACCTGTCACATCTCTACGGAGCTCCCTGGAAGCGCGAGCAGACCCAGATGCGCAAAATACCGTTACCGACTTCATCGATTTCACCGAATACCTACCAGCCGATATCGTCCGGTCGCTCACGTTGATCGGCAAGCTCGACGAGACTTACCACAAAGCTTCCGTCAACGTCGATGACTTGACGACAACATGGGCTCGACTACCTTCGATCCCCGCACTCGAGCGTCCTGCACCGATACAGATTCGCGCCGATATTTCAAAGCATCTCAAGCACGCTGTCGACTCGCGCACCTTTGCGCATACCGAGGCTGTCCGCATGTCGGAAAACGTCGATCGACATTATTTCAAAGCAAAGATCCTACTCGAAAAACTACAAACAATGATGGACAATTATCCTGCAGAGGACCAGAAGAGCCCAACTGATGTTAAATCACCGCAATTGAGTCGAGCAAAGATTGCTGTGCGCCCTACGGGGGAAGACGGCAAGAAGATTAGTCGGCGCAGAGTACCCAGGATTACGGTTCCGGGCGAGGTTCTCGCACCGTACGATATCGAATATGATACATTCTCCGATGATAGCGACATAAGTACCGACGAAGAGTCGGACACGGCTGCCAATCGCCGAACACCGGGTCCGCCAAAGATTAAACTCACGACCAGCAGAGGAACGCCAAAGACCATAAACCGACCCGTGCGAGCCTTATCATATCCTTCTGCAGCCATGACGGCTGCGGCTGCCGCGAATGCAGCTGCCTTGCTAAATCCTCCGCCACAGAACGCGGTGATTGGCAGCCAGGATGCGCCATGGCTACAGCTTACACAGTACGAATTGGCTGTGCTTAGGAAGCGCATGAAGAAGAACGCTGCGTGGGCGCCTAGCGAGACCATGATTGCTCGAGAACTTCAATCTCTTGGACGCGGACCAGAAGCTTACCGAGAGGCAAAGAAAAAAGCCGAAGACGAAGGCCGTGTATTCGAGGCGCAAGTTCCGGCGCTGGTGACGGATGATGAATCTGGCTCCCAGCAGCTGCCGGCCGGTGCCATCAGTGCCGATCTCCTCGATTCTGCCGATATCCCGACTAGTAACAAGGGCATGAAACTGAATGAGGCTAAGAAGCTAAAGCGCGAGGCCTTGGCAAAACAGGCAGCTGAGGAAGCTGAAGAATCCGAGCGAAAGATGCGGGAAGCAGCTCAGCTATTCCTGCACACCGACAAACCCAATAGCGACAAGAATCAGCAAGCGAACAAATCACGCGCAGGGTCGCGCAATCAGCCCAAGCGTAAGCGCGAAGGCGAAGCGGACGACGACAAAGAAACACCCGTGCCTACAGAAACGCCGCGCAATTCAAAGCGTACAAAGATTGAAACGCCTGTGCCGCCGCCACGACATCCCAGCTTTACTAACGAAACGTCTGGGACGTCCAGCGTTGGCACTCCGGCGAACAATAACAATGCTTCGTCGACTACACAAACGCCCGTTCCCATTCCGATATATACTAGATCTGCGTCGGCAGCGTCTCCTGCAGATAATGGTACGACAACGGTAACGACCTCTGTGCCGATAAAGCCCCCGGCACAAACACCCGTTCCTCTTCCGAAAACAGAGCAAAGGCACTCCATTACTCCGGTTTATCCACCAGTGAGAGATATGCCTTCTCGGGAAGCCAAGAAAACGCAGCTCTCGACACCTCAACCACCTCCACAGCCTGAACTTGGCTCCCGACGATCTGTTTCACGAGGTCTCACCCCCGGCGCAGAATCGAACCGGCGTCCTGGATCGCGGGGCAAGGCTATGAGTCAAGAGCCGCCTTCCCTGGCATCGGACCGTCCGCGCCGAGCAAGCACAACAAGAAACACACCAGTGCCAGAGGCCAAGCCTCCGACACGTCGCACGAGGCGTCCTGCTCCTGGCATAGTAAGCACCACTAGCAGCGGCGGTAACAGCGCCGTTGGCAAGCGGAAAGCCGCGCCGAAGAAGAAGGCTCGCACGCTGAAGAAAGACAAAGGCCAGGGAGTGGAAACGGAGATTGAAATGGAAGAAGTTGACGACGAAGGCAACCCCATTGATCCCAATGAGCCGCGATACTGCGTCTGCAATGGCGTCAGCTTTGGTACCATGATTCAATGCGACAACTCCGATGTATGTATTGTGATGCTTTCTTTTACTGGTATTTTCTGTGTCGCTAATCATCCTGCGCTAATAGAATTGCAAATTCGAGTGGTTTCACCTCGAGTGCGTTGGCCTCGAGGAAATCCCGGCGCGTACAACAAAATGGTACTGCCCCGACTGTCGCCGGATTCTTAACATTGGCGAGAAGGGCGAAGTAAGCGCACGTGGCGTCAAGAAATAATGGCCACTGTAATTTCTTTTCCAGGAGCTTTTTCTACTTCTTTATTTTTACGGATATGTACCGGAATGGGTGGCGCGAGACGGCTGCTATTTACTGATGTGCTTTTTAAGCTGAGGGCGTTTTTTGTCTATTTATTTTTCTTGCGATATGTAGGAACATTTTGCAGCTCATGAGAAGCTACGGCAACGAGTATCAGACCAATTTCATAATATTTTATATCCCAACCTGAAATGATGCTTCATCCCAACTTGACACTCCGCGTCGGATGATGCGCCGGTCGGATGTGGGGTTCTGCCATCGGATGTGGGAGCCCCGCCAATGCCGTCATCCGCCGCGACGAAGCTCTCAAGTTCCTGGTCTTCCGTAATGCCACTGTCATATTGACCATATTACGCTGTGTCATATAAACATACCATCAAATTCTTACTCTACCGCAATAGTCATGGCGTCTTCTGTGCAAGGAGGCTACTTCCCAATCTATCCCACCCAGGATCTTCTCCCCGATCCCGAGATTCGGACGTTCATCACCAATTTTTATCGCGTGTCTGACAACCCCGACTCCAATGAGCTTTGGGTCAGCCACTTTACAGAGGATGCGCAAGTGACAATGGGCAACGACACCGGCCGCGGTCAGGAAGGTGGGCAGATCAGCTTTGACAAAAGTGTCCACTGGGATAGTACAACTGACAACGCACAGCGATCCGCCAGCTCCGAGGCAGGATGTGGAATGTCGTGGCCAAGCGCAAGCATACGGTGAACAAGGTCTTTCCGGCGCGGTTTCAAGATGGAGATGGCGAATGTGAGTGCATGCTGTTTGGGGGTGTGCATCTCACGACAAAGGAAGGACAGGATCTTGTTGTACCTTGGGCGGGACATGCAACTCTGACTAAAGTTATTGATGGTTCGAAAGAAGAGTGGAAATTCGCACAGTACCGTGTTTGGCTTCAGAGGTAAATCTTTCTATAAAATTGGCGTTTTTTTTCTGGCGAAGCAACAGACACAGGCACATGTTTGGATTCATTCGGGATTAAAAAGTAGCTAAACGAGGCTATTTGGAGTTGAAAGCATACTATTAATTCCGTATCGGAATCTTGCGCGCCTTCCTCTATGCTTTACTGCGGTTTAGCGTGTCTATCTACTGCCCTGTATGTTGCTGATTATGGGAGCTGGGGTATGCTGCAAGAATGCTACATAATAGCACATTATGCATACATAATGTATTCAATCGATTGCCCGGGAAAAGTCCAGGCCTTCTGTTATGACGACCGCACAGCCCACAACGTGGGGACGCTGTGAAGTTCCCGTCGTATCTCTTTGGAGATGTGACTAAAAGAAACTGCCCCTTGCTTGCGTATCCCGCGGGTGCGTACAGCCGGGCGGCATGTTAGTTGACTACATGACTTGTGTCACACATACTGTGACATATAGCTGCAATCAGCTGCATGATACAACTTTTTCCATTTAGTGGCTTCGGTTATCCGATCCGACTCGACTCGTCCGGACAAGAGCCAAGGCGGCGGGCTAACTAGCGCTCTTCAGCCCATCGCCTTGGCGAGATCGTGCAGGCGAATTTAGCCTGCAAACTACTGCACGGTGCCGAGCGCCACCGTCAGCACCATCTCATCTCATCTTCACTTCAAGCGATTTGGTTTCGCGCGTGGCCTTTCACTGAAGAGGGCGGCCAGAAATGCTCCGACAACCTGCTGCCCATTCAGAGCCAAACTTTGCAGGCTCGGGCACGCGACCCGTAGAATGCTAAATGAGCAAAGATGATAAATGCCACTAATGACTAGGGCAGCCCCATCACCACTGAAAGAACCTTTGCATTCACCTTTCCCGAATTTTGCGGAGCCCCAGGCCCGGAGAAGTACGGCATAGAGGCTATTTCCGGGGTTGTTGACTGCCACATGGCTTTTGGCTCCGGTCAAGAAGGTCATCCCTTCTGCGGCAAGCTAAAGACCACGAGGGCGACGGTTCCGGGGAATTTCGCGGCAGCCAGACATTGGCCGTGATGAAGGCGCGCCAGATGAAGTGCACTCATGAGTTCATGCCATCGCCACTGGATGGAGACATCCAGGGGCAGCCCAAGGCGAATCATTATCCAGATGCCTATCTGGGCATCGCGCCCCAGAAATCCATCTCCGCCGTCTCCGCCCAAACAGAACATACCATGTGGAGGGCTTCAAAAAGGCTGAGGATCATTGATATTAGGACAGTTGCTCCCAAGTCGCTGCTACGAGTAAACTACCGTTTTCTCCCTCTGGCATTAAGGGACGGGCTTCATTTCATCTGTTCTTTGTAAATCTTCTTTCACATGTCGCGACTTGCTGTCCTAGGTTTCGGCAGTCTGAACCGTAATTTTGCTTCTCCATGTTTTAGCGTCGCCCGCCCCGTCGATAACACGATGGCCCAATACTAGCCCGACTCATGCACATTGCCATTTCCCGATAATGGTCGCCCCTAGAACGTGGCCGGCCCAATTCACAAAGGTACCCTGTATAGCCGAGAATCATGACGGAAGATGCGCCAATATGGATCCTCTGAGTACGAGTGCTCCTCCGCGACCTTCCCCATTCGGCTGTTGGTCCATAACTCCTACCCGGTTTTTATTTACCGAATCATACTTTCCCTTGCAAGGCGAGCACAGTGTGACGTTGCTTGGCTGAAGACGACGGGATGTCCGCCTCTTTTGTGATTTCCACGCGACATGATTAGTGGCATTACCATAGCTTGAGGGTCCATCGGTTGGCTCGGGCGGCCGCAAAAGGTCCTCTTCTTCGAACCCAGTCATGCATTAACCGAATCGCAGAGAAAACTGCCCTAAACCGGCAAGGTAACTGCCATTATTGGGGAATTGGGTTCCCCAGGTTCATGCTGTGCACTCCCGTGTCTGCTGAATTGTTTTAAAAGGAAGCCATCCGGCACCCAACAAGCATTTTCGAAGACTCCCTCGAACCTCCATCATCCCCTCCAAGTTCCGTTTTCCATCATGTCCTTCTTTTCCCTTTTCGTCGCTACGCTGGTTGCCAGCGCCAGTGCGCGCAGCATTGTGCTTGAGAAGGTTCCTGCTCTACCCGCCGCTTGGAAGAAGCTAGACAATACCGTCAGGTCCGATGAGGAGATCAGCTTCGCTGTTGCCCTGAAGCAACCTAAGGTCGACATCGCGGCCTTGATGGCTAAGGGTGGTAGCCACATCAGTCGCGAGGACATTCTCGCTCTCCGTGCTCCCGACCAGTCGTCCTTCGACAGCGTCCTGCAATGGCTCAAGGGCGAGAACATCTCCGATGTTACCCAGGAGCACGACATGATCCGCATCACAACTACCGTCGCCGAGGCTGAGAAGTTGCTGGGCAGCAAATTCAGCCACTACGCGTATGATGATACGGTCTCCAAGCTGCGTACTCAGGAGTATTCTATTCCTGAGGAACTTTCTGATGCCATCAGCTTCATCCACCCCATTGCCAACTTTATGAGACCTACACGCAACGAGGTTCAAGTTTCTGGCAAGCCTGCCAACTTGAATGCTGCTGAGGAGAACGAGGCGGTTCCTTGCTCGAGGGGTGTTGGCATCAGCTGCCTCAAGCAGCTTTACAACATCACGTACGAGGCTCCCGATAAAAACACTCCTGTTCGCTTCGGTATCTCTGGATACCTCGAGGAGAACGCCAACCACAATGATCTGAAATCCTTCCTTGATCGACAGACCAACATCACCGACTACGACTACACTGTTGAAACGGTTCTCGGTGGTCAAGACCCTGGCACCCCGGCCGGACTCGAAGCTATGCTTGATCTCGAGTATGGTATGGGTCTTGCCTATCCTGCCCCCGTCACCTACTACGCTACTGGGGGCCGCGGCGCGCTTATTGGAGCTGACGGGCAGCCCGTCAAGGGCAAGAAGGATAACAACGAGCCTTACCTTGATTTCATCAACTACCTTCTTGACAAGCCGGACGACGAGCTCCCCCACGTCCTGTCCGTCTCATACGGCGACGACGAGCTGAGCGTCCCCAGAGAATATGCCAAGCGTGTCTGCGATGCCTATGGTCTTCTGACGAAGCGCGGTACCTCGATCATCCATTCGTCTGGTGATGGTGGCTCTACTGGTGGCCAGAAGAGCGACTGCCGCTCCCGCGATGGCAATTACATCAACACCACCATGCCAACATTCCCTGCCAGCTGCCCCTGGGTCACTGGCATCGGCGGTACTCGTCACGGAACCGACCCCCAGGAAGGTATTGACTTCAGCTCTGGTGGTTTCTCCTACTATTTCGACCGCCCTGCCTGGCAGACGGGTGTTGATAAGTACATCAGCGGCCTCAACGGCCATCTTGACGGTTACTACAACAAGAAGGGCCGTGCTATCCCTGACGTCTCGATTGTTGCGGATAATTTCTACATCATTGTCAACCAACGTGTCGACTCTGCTCGGGGTACCAGTGCCAGTGCACCTACTTTTGCTGCCATGATCACTCTGGTCAACGATGCCCGCCTTCGCGCCAGCAAGCCGTCCATCGGCTGGCTCAACAAGATCCTGTACTCAGATGCTGGTGTCGCTGCCCTAACTGATGTTACCAAGGGCACGAGCATTGCCTGTGATTTTGCCTCCACTGGTTGGCCAGCCGCCAAGGGCTGGGACGCCATTACCGGTCTGGGCGAGCCGAGAGACTTTAGCAAGCTGATGGACTTGCTATATGCCGCCTAAGCCTGCGGAAGCGGTAGAATTTGATGAAGAAAAGAAATATTGTATAACTATGGGTTGCGACCGGCTATAGTGGGCGGTTGCGGTACAAAATAGGGTATTAAAATATTGGATAATAAATATAATTATATGTACTTTGACCAACCCAAGTTGCAATATGAAGCCAAGAACACGTCTGAAACTATCGGCAGCGCGTAAGCCGCATAATCAAGTCCACCACAATAGAGAAGCATATTTTTTATTTTATCTCGTTTATCTTGAGTCTTTTTTTCGGTTTCATTTCATCTCCTTCCGTGTTATTTGCTATTAATACGACACCCGCGGCTGCTAAGCTCTTTCTGGCCACCATCTTGAAGCGTACACAATCTTGTCAACGATTTACGAGCAAAAGCTCAGATATTCTCCCAAATGAGACCGCATCTGACAGTGTGTCGTCATAACTGAATAGGTTGACTCATGGGATCCCAAACCGGCCAAGGGCGAATGATGACAGGACGCAAGCCCGAGACACGCGCAGCTGGTGGCTTGTAGGCTAGAACCCGCCACGTGATGGTTCCCATCCCAGGCTGAGGCTTCAGCAAACGCTGTAACGAGCTTAGCCTGGAACGTGTCGTTTTATGGATTTCTCGGGTGCCCGGTGCCTTGTTGGATTGTTACTCACTGGCCGGTGTGGCCCGGTACCTGCTACCTGCGCTGGGTGAGATGCACGTCATAGCCGCACCGGGGGCGGGTACCGGATACTTTGTGAGTGAGGCCGCCACAGCAGCCAGTGCTGCGTGCCATGTGGCCGAAACCTTGTCGCGGGACACTTTCTGCCATAGGCAGCGGCGCACATTGCAGAAGCCTGCAGAATCCCCTCTGCTCGATATGCCGAATTCGCAGTGGCATGCACACAGCTTGGGGAAGTACCTGGTACTTCCGCCTCAGCAATCCCCCGCCAAGTCACCCCGCCCCCCGCACCAGCCGCTTCGCCCTCCTCCTTCAGCACCCTACAGTGGTCCACGAGCCCCCGCCAGCGTGCTTCAGAGGCTTCTGCGCCCGGCCCCAGCAGGCCAAGCACCTGATGAGGCCCCGTTTCTAAGCGCCGTACAGGTGACATCAGTCACGTCCAGCGGGCACCTCCCTGCCTGAGTACACACCCGCTGCCCTTGGGCGTGCCTCTTCCTCTCGCCTCACCTCGTCTTGTCCCTCTACAACCAACTCTGAACCATAGCCAAACACAACCATCTCGCTCTCTTTATACTACGACTACCACCACCTTATTCAATAGATTTCTTTCCTTATTTGTGCATATATTTCTTATACATTTTACATCTAATAGATCGACTCATCGCTGCGGCTGCGCCGTTTGCCCCGCTCCTTCTGCTACTCCAACGCCAACCCGCGCCGTTCCGCAACAGTCACTCCTCGGTCTAATCGCTCGGCCAGCTCGAGCTCCTCTTATCGCGACGAACAAAAGACGAGCCTCGAAACGTACATATATATACTTAATACAACATCGTCCAGCTGCTTTGCATACATCACTCGACATCCCGATACTACCTGCCCGCACCAACGCTCCCTCTTAGCTCGCGCTGCAACGTCAACTAGCCCGCTATCTACACCCCGCCATACTGGCTGCGCGCGCCGGTTAGGCCAGGCACCGCATCGCGACACCAACGTTGTCGCCTCGGCCTCGTAGGCCGCTTCGCTTCAGCTCTTTGCGCGCATCGACACGATGGGCGCCGGCTCGAAAAAGGACAAGAAACGTGCAAAAGCCGCCGCCGCCGGAGGCATCACCGCCGCGGTCAACGAGCAGGGTGCTGCCGCCCAGTTCTCGTGAGCTTCCCTCGCCTGCCCCCCTCCCTTAGTCCCCCGGCACCCCGCCCCGTGACCTTGGGCCGGCCACCTACTACTTTGACATCTCCAACAGCAATATTCCCTCAGGCCAAAATCTTCATTATTCACCATGCTGACTTTTCTCCGTGATGGATAGACCCAGTAATGCCACCAGCACCGCCTCGAACAAGAGCCAGCCGGCCTCGGACGCGTCGTCTCCTGCCATTAATACGCCTGACCTGAACCCCGTTGCCGGACCAAATAGCCATGTCGAGGTTTCACCTATGCTGGATGCCATCTCCGCGAGCACCGCACCGAGCTTGATGAACGAATGGGCGCGCGGCGCCATGGCCGGCTCGCCTGGCAACCTCATCAGTCTGATGGGCGAGTCGCCTCCGACGCAGCCGTCCTCGTACGAAGACTCTGGCCGCCTCCATCAAGGTTGGGGCCAGCGCAATCTGATGACCCCGTCGCCGGCATCCCCTTCTCCTCCGAACCGCCGGCCGCTGAGTTACCACATGGATGCCCCGTTCCCGGCCGGCGAGACGCCCCCGCGTACGGCAGGTGCCACCGCCCGCCCGACCTCGATGCACTCACCGTTCCAGCACAGCCGCCTCGCTTCGCAAGCTGCCCTACCTCATCAACCCCAGGCGCACTTTTACGGAGCCCCGGATATCGACATGAACGCGACGCCGCAGTCCGGACTGAAAGCCGGCGATGAGGGTCTTTACTTTGGTTTCGATACTCTACCCAGATTGGATGATGTCTCTGCAGGCTCAGATGACGTGGTACTGGCAGGATACAATGGTGGCCTGGATGTATATGCCATTACCAAGAGAGGATTGGAACCAGCTGCATGTCTCAGAGGTCTGCGTGGTACAGTGCATAGCGCCAAAATCTTGCCGTGGACCGTCGGCCCCAATGATACCCAAGGACCCTTGATCGCTGTCACTGTACATGGACCCGTGCTTCCGGCTCAGAGTGCCGACGATGCAGCAACACAGGATGCATTGGATAATGGTAGAAGAGATGGCGCCGCCAGCCCTCGATCCGTCGCAACCCACCACGATGCCTTTGGCCGAACGGGACCCAGCATCGACTGTTACCAGACTACTGTGGAGGTATATTCCCTCAAGACTTACAAGCTTGTTGATGTGCTTCTCGAGGCACCAAAAATCGCCATCAACGCAGGCGTGTCCATCGCAAGCACACTTTTCAAACCCCCATCGCCTAGTGGCGCTTTCACAATCAAAGCAGACGGAGGAACCATCCTGGTCTGTTCGGGTGACACAGGCGAGTGCTGGGCTTACACCCATCTTCCGGAACCGCAAAACGGCCGTACATTTGCCTGTATCGGAAAGCTGTGGACTTGTCTGCAACACAGTCATCGCAGTGAAGTTGTCGAGGAGCCAGGTAAGGCCACGCCATCATCGACCGAAGTTCGATTCAACCCGCACACCCCCGTCATTGCTCTCAATGGTCGATGGGTTGCCTATTGCCCTGCGGCGCCTTCCTCGCAGACATCTCTCCGCGCTCACCTTCCGGTCCCCATTCTCGGTCGTGGCCCTGGCACAAGCTCGATGGCACCTCCTCAACTGCCCCAGTCCAGCCTGTCTGTAGATCTCCCCATCTCTGACAGCATGGTCAACAAGATTATGCGTGAGACCACGCAGGAACTTATTCAAGGTGCCAAATGGGTAGGCAAGCAGGGACTTCAGGCTTGGAACTCCTATTGGAACAAGGGCAACACAACACAAACGCAGCAGCAGCAAGCCCGCTCACCTCCCCAGCAGCAGTGGACCACGCCAGCTACGCGGCAAGACCCGTCACAATTTCCGCCTACCCATGGTACGAATGGCAATACCGTATCCAAGGACCCCGGACTGGTTTCCATCATTGACATCCTGTCTCTGCCGCTATCCTCGACGGTTCATCCACTGGCCACATTTGCACCTCCCGGCGGTTGCAGTGTGCTGTCCTTCTCGCCCTCCTCTTTGAACCTTTTTACTGCAAGCACCAAGGGAGATGTCCAGACTGTTTGGGACCTGCTTAGAATCCAGTATACACACTCGTCTCCACTCCAAGCTAGCGTCTCACCAAGTACCAATGTCGGAACACAGGTGAGGCAAGTGGCACAGTTCTCTCGCATGACTGTTGCTCGCATCGTCGATGTTTCCTGGACAGGACCCCAGGAGGACCATATTGCGATGGTAACCGAGCGTGGTACCGTGCACCTTTTGGACATGCCGTTCAGCGCTTCCATGTGGCCGCCGCCTCGCCGACGCAAGATTGCACCCACTGCCGGTGCTGAATCGTCTGAGGCCGCAAGCTCTGCCGTTTCGATTGCGTCTGGTGCTATTGGCGCTGCCTATCAAGTCGCGAGGCCGTTTGTTGCTCGTTCCCGTCGCAGCAGTAGTAACAGTCCTGCTGTGACCACGAGCACGTTCCGGGACACAGCCGCCCAAGGGGGACGAGTCATTGCCGCTAGCATTAGCAGTTCCCTGGGTAAGACTGGCTCTGCCATCAACCAGCTCAGACACACTGGCGAGAACCGTGTGTCTCTGCCGTCAATACTCAGCCTTCCCTCATCGCAGTGTGTTAGGTGGCTCTCTACGCGCAAGTCGCAGCACCTTTACGCTCTTGGTGGCGGCATTGTACGCAAGTACCCCAGCCGAAGCCGGCGCGTCACCTCGCAGCGGAACAAGAGACTGTCTCGCGCAAGCCGCTACAAGGACTTGAACGTACCTAGCCTTCCCTACGATAAGCTTGCGCCTATTGTCCGGCGATTCCTAGAAGGAGATACCTCAGAAGACCATTTGGATCTCTCAGACCTGGAGATGGATACAGGCAATACCATGACCCTCAATCGCCATGCCGGCAAGACCAGGAAAAACCAGGGTATGATTTCTGCTATTCCGCAGGCCGAGATAGAGACGAGCGCGCCATATCAACCCTTCCACACCGATCGCCGAGTTGCTGTGCATGAGTACGCCCGAGACGGACAGGTCGAGCCAATGACCTCACTGATCGACGACATGAGTCTTGACGACACGCAACAGTCATCAAAGAAGAAGAAGAACCGACAGCCCAAGTCGAATGCGACTTATCCGTCGGATTCTGGCGTCTGGGCGTTTGGTCTCGATATCCCCACTAATGTGCTGGACATGGGCATCACGGCCTCTGCGGACGATGGTCTGAACGGCATTGACGACAGCCAGGCACTTCCACCTTCGGCCATGGAGAGACTTATGCAAATAGGTGACCAGGAGCAGATTGTGGTGACAACAAGACGCCGACGAGGTCGCCACGGCGAGCCGGACGAGGACGGCTTCTTCGAGGATGACTGCGAAGTGCTGGATTTCGCTGATCAGAGGGTATAACTGAACATTTTGACTTTGTCGGAGTAGTACCGCAAGTTATGGCGTTTTGTTCCTTGGTGCATTTTTCTCGAACTCGTCTTTGGCCGTGCCAGTTCTCAGCTGCTTTTGTTAGTTTTGGTATTGCTCAGACGCTATTCAAACACAATGCACTATTTTCACGAAGCCTTGGCTCGTTTGCATCAGTTTTTGAACTTGATATTTTTGTCATTTCTATCCTCCGGATCCATAACACACTCGTTTTTCGTTGCCCAACTTGCGACCGGCAACTTTGTGCGCTCGCTCATTACCGAATAGAAAATACATATTAGATACCCCCACCAATAGTACCAATTCAGTTTGGCCGCAATGATATTCCTTCCCAACGTCGTGTGATTTTGTATGTATTTTTGGGTTGCTTCCGCTTCCGTTGGCCAATAGTTCGTGGCACTCGTTCGATCGTGGCGAGGCATCGTGGCGATCTCGGGGAGAGCAAAAAGGTATTTACGCCTTCTTCTTGCTGGCGGCGGCAGCCTTGGCCTTGGCGGCCTTCTTGCGGTTGCTGCGGATCATGACCATGCCGAGGAACGAGCCGACGACGGCGGAGCCGAGGAGGATGAGGATGACGGGGATGCGAATGGCCCAGACGCGGGGGAGGAAGAAGTTCTGGAGCGGGTGGTCAAGGTCGACAAAGGGCTACAGGCGCGCGCGCGCGCAAAAGTTAGCCAACCATCCATGTCTTGCTGTAATCAGTGATGCGCATGCGGCTGGATACGAAACCAGCGCGGCGCAATTCCGGACAGAAAAAGAGGTCATGGAAACGTACCATCAACAGCGTCCAAACGGTATAGTACAGGAAAACAACGGTGGCGGCCACGAGCATGGCGAGACCGACTAGCTTGTCCAACTGTTTCTCAGCAGGCAGCATGAAGTTAGCGAAGGTGTTTCATTTCTTCTCGCGGCAAGGCGCAGACGTCGAGGGAGGGGTTGTCCGATGGGAGCTATCTACGCAATAGCTAGGGGTGGGATGGTGGACAAGGGAGGTAAAGGCGACAAACCATTGTGTGGAATTAAAAAGAGAGAGATGTGCGACTGCGGTCAGTGATAATAACGAAAAAGAGGAAAGAAGATTGCGCGTTGGAAAGGAGAAGAGTGGTTAACACGAGGCAGAAGCAAGAAAAAAGGAGTGTGGTTGAGGAGAGGGAAACGAAAAAAGGGTCGATGTCGCTGTAGCTTCGTAGCTTGGCTTGCGCTTCTTCACACGTAGCAGCAAAGCCCAAAGTGCCCCGAAATTTGGTCGCAACGCGACTTTCAGGAGGCGCGTGCGGGAGCTGTGGCGGTGCATATGATGCAGCCACATGTGGCGCAGATGTACAAGTACATGATAGAAGAAAGGCTTTCGGGGAAAGATACAGACGAAATACGTGCATGTATTTTTTCTTCCTTTTTATATTCTTCTCCTTTTCTCATATACGTTAGGTCTGTCTTTTCTAGAACCAGACTTTTATGCTCGTAGCCTTTGTCCTGGGGGCACCAACTGTGGCTTTGGAATTGTCTAAGTGCATGGCAAGTATATCGTAAACCAATTTGACTTCCCGAATAAGATTTGCGTTATCGGCCTCAGAGTCTGTCGAGAATAGGATATTCGAAGTAATCACATCTTTTCTTAGACTTATTAAATCGTAGATTACAAGATGCAAACAACGAGACGAATAGGTGATCAGCTCACGTCAAAAACCTAGCCAGATAGCGTCAAAATTTAACTGTGCGAGAGCTAGGGTCCCAAATACAAATATAAAAAAAGAATGAAAAATGAAAAACGAGGGTTCTTTTCTTTTAATCTATACAAGTCATTATTATTATCCATTGAATAGTTCAAACTCAAGTATCCGCATGTAGGTAGCTGTTCGGTCATGGCTGCTCAACATAGACCCACTTTAACATAGTGTGGCGCGTGCGGCCAACTTTTCTCGTCTGCCTGGAAATCTCCAGCCTCATAGTTTCCAGACATCTCCAAGAACAGCACCACAGCATCACGGCCTAGCTGCTTTCCCGTTTCACGCTCTTGCCCACTGTCCGCGGCAATTGGCTGCCAGTGGACTTAACCGCTCAACCGGCTGGTTCGCCCCCAGCACGCCAGCCTTTCGCACTCCGGCCGAACGAAAGTTGATCATCTACAGGCCCTCTTCGCGCCTTGCGCAACCGCAGCATGGCGTCGGCCGAAGTGAGCATTCCGAGCCGCGAGCGTGATCGTGACCAGCGCGGCGGCAATGCCCGTCGCGAGGGCGGCGACTCGTATCGCCCCGGTGGTCGCGCGCGGTCACGCACCCCTCCCCCCATCCCGACCGAGGAGCAGAAGCAAGCCGCAGCTAAGGCCGAATATGAGAAGCTCTTGACGATGCGATCCGGAGGTACATATATTCCTCCGGCACGACTGAGAGCCCTGCAGGCGCAAATCACGGACAAGACGAGCAAGGAATACCAGCGCATGGCGTGGGAAGCACTCAAGAAGAGTATCAATGGTCTCATCAACAAGGTCAACACGGCCAACATCAAGCACATCGTTCCCGAGCTTTTCAGCGAGAATCTCATTCGCGGGCGCGGCCTCTTCTGTCGATCGATAATGAAAGCGCAATCGGCCAGTTTGCCGTTCACACCCATTTATGCCGCTATGGCTGCCATCGTCAACACGAAGCTCCCTCAGGTTGGCGAGCTCCTCGTCAAGCGCGTAGTGATGCAGTTCCGCAAGGGCTTCAAGCGAAACGACAAAGCAGTTTGCTTGGCCTCCACGACATTCCTGGCGCACTTGATCAACCAGCAAGTTCAGCACGAAATGCTCGCGGGCCAGATCCTTCTCCTTCTGCTCAACAAGCCCACCGACGACAGCGTCGAGATTGCGGTTGGCTTCTGCCGTGAAGTCGGCCAGTTCCTCGAAGAGATGCGACCCACGATTGCCAACGTCATCTTTGATCAGTTCCGCAACATCCTTCACGAAGCCGGCATCGATAAGCGAACACAATACATGATCGAGGTCCTTTTCCAGGTCCGCAAAGATCGTTACAAGGACAACCCGGCCGTCAAGGAGGAGCTCGACCTCGTTGAGGAGGAGGATCAAATCACACATCAGGTCGAACTCGACGGCGAAATCAATGTACAGGACAGCCTGAACATTTTCAAATTTGATGAGCAATATGAGGACAACGAGGAGGCCTACAAGCGGCTCAAAGCAGAAATTCTTGGCGAGGCGAGTGACGACGAAGACGACGACGACGATGGCGAGGACGAGAGCTCCGACGAAGAGGACGATCAAGAAACCAAGGCCATAGAGATCAAGGACCAGTCCAACGCTGACCTTGTGAACTTGCGCCGTACCATTTACCTGACTATCATGTCGAGTGCGGACCCCGAAGAAGCTACACACAAGCTGATGAAGATCAATCTTCCGGCGGGCCAGGAGGCAGAAATGCCTTCCATGATTGTGGAATGCTGCTCGCAAGAAAAGACGTACACGAAATTCTTCGGCCTCATTGCCGAGCGCTTCGCCAAGATCAACCGCCTCTGGTGCGACCTATTCGAGCAGTCCTTCCAAAAGTACTACGAGACCATCCATCGCTACGAGAACAACAAACTGCGCAACATTGCGATGCTGTTCGGTCACATGTTTGGCTCCGATGCCCTTGGGTGGCACTGCCTCTCCGCCATCCACCTGAACGAGGATGAGACAACGTCCAGCAGTCGTATCTTTATCAAGATTTTGTTCCAGAGCATCGTCGAGGAGATTGGCGTGCCCAAGATCAAGACACGCATGGCAGACGAGATGCTACGTCCCAGCCTGGAGGGCCTGTTCCCCAAGGACAATGCCCGCAACATCCGTTTCTCCATCAATTACTTTACCAGTATTGGTCTCGGCGCCCTCACGGAGGAGATGCGCGAGTTCCTGCAGAACATGCCCAAGCCGGCGCTTCCCGCGCCCGCTGCACGCGACGACTCGGATTCGGACTCAGTGTCGAGCTACTCGTCGTATACTGGTTCCTCATACTCGCGCTCGCCGTCTCGCTCTCGCAGTCCGCGCCGCATCGACGGCGACCGAGGCCGCGCACTGTCTCGTACCCCGTCACACCGCAGCCGGGGCCGGTCGTACTCTAACAGCCGCTCCCGTTCCAGGTCGTACAGCAGCCGCAGCCGAAGCCGATCCGGCAGCCCGCCCCGCCGCCGTGGTGGCCGCCGCGACTCGCCCAGTCGGTCCCGCAGCCGCTCCTACGACTCCTACAGCGACCGCTCCCGGTCGCCCTCCCGGTCGCGAAGCCGCTCCCGCTCTGCACCTGCGCCGCCTGTACGCGGTCGTGCCGCCCGCGGTGCCAGCCCGCCCAGGAATCAGCGCCGCAACAGCTCGTCCGTCAGCCGCGGCCCGCCCCGCAAGCGCGGACGCTCGCTCTCGTACTCTCGCTCGCCGTCGCGCTCCCGGTCGCCACCACCACCGGCGCGGCGCATCAAGACCGAGGATCGCAGCCTGAGCCGCAGCCGATCGCCGCCTCCCGCCCGGCGCGGCGACTCGCGTAGCAACACCAGACAACGATCGTCTAGCCCTCTGCCGGTAAAGAGACGACGTGGTAACAGCTCGAGCGTTTCGCGGTCGCCGCCGCCGATGAAACGCGGCCGTCGCAGCAGTTAGGTTTAGTAATTTTGAGAAACGGACGAGGGGGGGAGAGAGAGTGGAGGCGTCGGACATTTTTATGACCCTATGGTCCTGTTTATTTGCATGTTTTATATCACAATTTGGTATGCGTTGAGGCGGCAGATTGGGGAACACGGCAGCTTCGCTGCACACAATGGCAATTTTCTTGTATCAATAGCGAATTGAAAAGGGGGAATATATAAACACGGGCTGGCTATTTTGGTCATCCCGTTCTCTTAAATACCATGAATATACCTACATAAGTGACAAACGCTTAATAAAAAAGCATGGCAATAGTTCAAAATATGTCAATACGCCAGGATATGTACGAGTGTATGTACGGCAGGGCGTCATCAAGCCAAAGGCATCATATCCGGTGGCATGCTGTCCTCGCCGAGGAACATGCCCCAGTCCATCTCCGTCAGCTGCTCGTCGCACCAGCCAAAAAGATCAAGGCTGCCGTCACTCGCCGACGGTGTGCGCACAAACGCATCTGTGTCTGCAGTCAGTGCTTCATACATGGCCGAGACAATGTCCGGCGAGCGGTCCGAGTTGCGCATCCACGCGCGCATCTCAGAAAAGGCACCGAGAGCCTTGGCCAGGCTCTCCTGCCAGGCGACAAACTCCCTCGACGTGGTCGTCGTACCGGAACCGCCACCGCCGACACCCTGCGGAATACCGGCGCGTCCGAGGTTGCGCTCCATGGCCATGGCCAGCAGCGGCACGGTGCAGGCCTGGAAGAGGTACCAGCCCGAGTTCCAGACGAGGAAGCGGTTGGGCGTCCAGTAGAGGGCGATGGCGTCAATGGCGTCGGCGGCGACGGCGCAGCAGCGCTCGAGCGTCTGGCGCTGGTCCTGCAGGAGGTCTTCGACAATCTTACGGCGCCAGTTCTGCGCCATGAGCAGCACGGAGCAGCGGGCGAGGATGACGCGCGCGTTGTAGTATCGTGTGCGGATAAACTCGCGGGCGACCTGCAGTCGCGGGTGCGCCGAGGCCGTATCGACCTGTTTCATGATAGCCGGCAGTGCGGCGTGCCACTCTTGCAGGTCTTGGTCGAACGCGAGAATCTCGTCGCTGGTGATGCGGCCGATTCGAGCAAAGCGCTCTTGGATACGATCGCAGATAAGACAGAACTGGGCGCTCGCGTGTAGAGACATTGCGGCGTGATCATCGTCGTGCAAAGCTGACGGAAGGGCGGTGTCCATGGTGCCTTGCTCCCAGCGGCCGCAAGTTGGTCGGCCCTGGGTCATGCATGCCCACGAGTCCACGCAGACGAGCGTCCACCATGTTCGCCGCCGGGTTTCAGCTCGTTTTATCTCATCTGGATCGGAAGAGTTGGTCCGGCGAGGCTCGCGATGCAGGCCAAGTGCAATGGCGACGCGGTGGGCGGCACCGAGAATCCCGTACGCCATATTTGGTGAATTACGATAGTGAAGGTAGAAGCCGCCGAGAAGACAGAGCGCCTGTAAGCTGTACAGGTTACCGGAACCCAGGCTGTCGAGGCTGAAGGATGCCCGCGCCGCTTTGTAGTACTCTTCGTGCAGACTTTCGCTACCAGATGCTATGCTACCCAGCGCAAATACCATGTTGAGTAGCCCTAGCCAGGAGCCATCCCGCCGCCCGCCGGTGGCGTACTGCTTTCGGAAATCCTCTTCGTCGATAAGTGGTGTCACTGCATGGAAATGGTCAAAGTAAAAATCGATGCAGCGTTGCTCTCGCAGCAGACTGAGTGCCGGGTCTCGCGTGAGAGTCGGCACAGCGAGCTGGGTTGGCGGCGGCGCAGCAGCGCACTCTCTGGCACGAGCGGCTGTGTGGTCTTTGGTTGGTGGATAAAGTCTGAATATTGCTCGGAAAGCAGCACTCATTGATGATATGCCAAGATATGATCGCGCCTGCTTATCGGTTGCCAGCCCGATGGCATTAATGTCGTCTGTCGCCACAGTTTCACGCTGATCCAGAGATTCGTCCCACTGCGGTTCGGGTGCCGAGTCCCCATTCTCTGAAACCGGTGCAGAGTCGTCTTCGCCATGATACACAGTGTCTTTGTGTAGTGACGGCGTCTGGTTTGATGGCCGATTTTGCGTTGACTGGCTATGAATAGCAATGCCCCGAACACCTAGCTCGTCTAACAGCTCGGGGCGAGACTTTTTGTCGAGATGCGACAAATCGTAGTCTGGGAACAGCTTCTCGAGAATGCCCTCATGCTTCTTCAATCTGAGAAGTACATCTTCGTGCGCGCTTGCCATTCTCAATTAGCAACGATGAATAGTAACCAACAATATAAGTCGGCATACCTTCTGCTCACTGCATTTCTCCTAGATCGCTGGCGGTATTCACACGCATCAGAAGCTCTATAATACACGCAACTACTACAAGGGTAGCGACCGTCGCATTTGATTTTGCGCCTCGTGCACTCGATACAAGAACGATTGACTCGGCGACCAAAGGACTGTGCCGGTGGTGAGGCTGGCGATGAATGCGACTGCGGCGCATCCGCCGAATTGGTCTCGGGGTAAGACATTTATCTGCATGCCTCGGTATGGCAGGCGCCACCGGCACGATTGGGCCTCTCGTCGGAGAGGGAGTGCGGAACGCCTCGCGCGGCGTTACTCTTTGTCGCAATGACGTCTCGCAGTACAACAGACATGCGAATGCGGCCTGTCGCCTGGGAAATGCAAGAGTGTGGATCGAGTGAAACGGATGCGCAAGTTATGAAAGGCTGGGGAAATTGAGTTGCGGAACGGCTTGGCTGTTTGGTGGAAACCAGCTTGGCGGGAGCGCGGCATTGTGCGCTGGGCCGCCGGAGGTAAGGTAGTTCACAAAGCGCAGCTGCCATTCAAGCCACAGGGTTACGGAACAGGGGTCTTGAGGCGTGCCAGCGGGCGGGGCACATTTGTCACAGAGAATACTTAGGTACCATCCTCCTGTATGCAGTACACTATACGGATATAAAAAGAAAGAATCGATTAGTATGATAACTTTTATTTAAAAATCTTAATAATTAAAAGTTAAAAATTAAAAAAATATATTTAAAACTTTGCGTTTGACTCGATTCTCTAGCACAAGCTCGAGCAGAGGTTCTTGGCCCGCTGAATATTGCGCCAGAGCACGCATGGAGGGGGAGGCTGCACATGCTGGATGAAGACGAGGTCAAGGAGATTGAAGACTGAGTAGCTAGGAAGATGAAGGAGATGCATATGAAGGGGGTTGAGGTGGGAACCTGACGAGGTGTGGCCGCTCAATGGCACTGAGAAGTCGAGGATGCCACAAGCAGACACGAGGTATAGAGGTGATGAATGACAGTGTATGCAGCGTGGAAAATAGAAATATTGTCAAAATTCTTGCGAGGTATGTCATCTGCCCTTGAAGCCACGGGCACTGCACAACCAACTCTGGCTAGGTCGAGAAATTTTCTTACGTGTGGCCGACCTGAAGTGCACTTGCCATGTCTCGATGCTCTACCGCTGTCGTCTTTGCCTTCATTTATCCGATCAGCCTGGATCAATCGTAAACCAATCTTGTCCGCTCTCCACCAGTCGGTGAGGCTTTGCTTGTGGCCCACTACCGAGGGAGCCAAAAGTGACGTTTCAATAGAACTGCACGGACTCTTACATTGCGGCGAAAACATATATCTAAAAACATACATTGTAGTTGAAAGAAACTGAATGGAAAGCATATCGCTCTTTCAATGCAGCCTCTCCGTATCTCAATTATCTGCAATGGCCCCAGTGTGTGTACAGACTGGTAGAAATCCTCCTCAAGATCGATGTTAGCGGCCCCTCATGACGAAGTATGACACTTGGCTGAGCCATGTCTTTTGTGCGAATAAATATAGTCCTACAGCGGTGACCGATCTTCAGTGTGCTGGCTGCAACAGACCAGATGGGAGCTACACTTGCTCCATTACAGGTCTTGGGTGACGGCATATTCAGCCAGCCACGTATGTTTCGGTTGAGGGCATGGCCGCATACTTCTTGCCGATCGCAACAGCGTCGCAGCCGGGCTCCAATCAAGCAACACAAAGTTTTACTACTCTCACTATCCGTACACACCCGAGACATGGCTAAGCCTGGAATCATGCCGCGCCACTAGCAGCCGTAAATACTGAGCCTGACACATTCAAGTTACATGCAACAGACACTGCGAAGTCTCGCTGTGCAGATTTTTATGGCCCTGAAGCTGTGCAGCGGAGGGAGAGCCAATGCAATCTGAGACATTGTGTCTTACTGCGTGGCAGTGGTACGAGCAGAGTTAAGCACGGCACAGGGGGAACACTGTTCTGCGTAAGGGCTTTTTGCCCACCTACATATACCTTTTAATCACCCTCGATCCATCTCACGTTTGTGACAGTCAATATAACCTTTGATATTCAACACCTTGAATCGTACAAATATGAAGTACACCATTATTTTTGTGGCTTTGGCCCATCTTGTGGCTGCTGGAGGCCAAGAGGGACAAAATGTACGACGACATGAAACATAAACAATAGTATGACAGTAATTGCTAGCTAGTGTGTAAGCCAGGGTGTTGATCTTTCTGGCACGGTTTGTTCAAAATGGTGTGTTATTCCCGCCCCCACTGACACTTGGAATGTAAGTTGCCATCCATTGAAGATTTTTCTTGTCAGAAGGTTTCTAATAAGATGCAGTGCAATGGCGGCCTAAACTGCTGTGTCGTTGTATATGGTGCGGAACTATGATCCAGGATATAGGATAGTATTTTCTATCGCGAAAGAGCACTAATAATCAATGACACACTCTTGCCTCGTGCTAATGGGCTGTGAATTCGCGGGTCCATTGCTCCTGTAACTGCTTAGTCGGCAAATATCGTGCTGGCGAGTGCCACATATGTTAAAGTAAAAGACAAAAGGTGATGGGCCACTGTTGAAACTCTTAGATCTGCCAGCCGAGGCATTTCCACATGCATATTTTAGTCGACCTGGGTGCTGGCTGTGCATGTGTGAGCTCGACGGCACCGCATTTAGCATCGAAACGCCCGGCTGAGCAGTCAATTCGAACGCATCCCGTGGCGGAGGGAAGCCAGCCAGACAGCTACCACCTACATTTCGTGACACTTCATAGTACCCAGTGGTGCAGCTACATGCGTTCTGCGAATCGCGAGCGTGGATCGAGCGGTAAGTTGGCTCAGGGGCAGGCTCTTCCGTTGGCATAGGACTATACTCTATTTATACAACTAAGAAAGAATGTTAGAATAGAGTTTTTCTATTATATTATTAGGTTTTTAATAAGATGAATGCTTTATCTCTTCCCAACGCGTATACTGTTTTAGGTCCATCCACGGTGGATGAACTGTGGCGCAGGCCGCGGTTCCTGGTGGGGGTCATGAGCACGGCATTTCTCTAACCAGGGACGCTTCAAGTTGAATAAGTGGCTGCTTCTGAATATATATAAGCAATACTAGTATTTATTGTCAAATACTCCGTAGTGTTGATGTTACAGATAAATACGTGAACAGGCAACGATCGCATTGCTCGGTTGCTCCCCATGTGCGTGGGGAAGCCTGGTGAGGTGCTTGATAATACATTGATACTGGTTATTTAATGTACGAGTCAGGGCATTGCGGAAAAAATAAATTATAGGCGCAGAGTCTCGTACCGTTCCAGAAGAAATATATTTCCGTCTGCACAATACTTATTTCCGTCTCCCGCATCCTCGTGGCTATTAAGGTCCGTCAACTGTCAACCCCCACACAGCGGGGTTCCCAGTCGTGGGGGACTCCAAGCCTAGCTCAACAGCGTCACTGGTTGTGGGGGAAGATTAGTGTCGGGGTAGTTGTTTGTAGTCATTAATAGTCTACCCCAGTTCATCTTCCAATTCGCTATTTCTCTCAATCTTTATCTTTCTCATCATTATTTTCATCATGGCTCTTACCAGGCAGTGTTTGGCCCAAGGATGGACCTTTCAGCAACAGGGCTGGGCCGGTGACGAATGGCTACCAGTCGCTCAAGTTCCTACTCAAGTTCATGTTGACTTGCTGGCAAACAAGAAGTGCGTATTCGATTGAGGTATTTTGGAAGTAAAATAACTGATTGTTTGCTCTGCAGAATCCCCGACCCTTTTGTCGACCTCAACGAGAGAGCCGTGCAATGGATTGGTGAAAAGACGTGGATCTATCGCCTCGAATTCGTCGCGCCCGTCACCTCCGATTCCTCAATCACTTCGGATCTTGTATTTGAAGGGCTCGACACATTCGCAACTGTAACTTTCAATGGACATGAAGTGCTCAAAGCCGAAAACATGTTTGCTTCCTATAGGGCCAACGTCTCGCAGCATGTCAAACCTGGGGAGAACAATCGAATCGAAATCGTTTTTGATTCCGCTCTGCTCCGCGGTCGTGAACTTGTCAAAGAGCACAGTCACGAACACAACTTCTTGGTTCGACAGACTGAAGCGGGCCGAGTCCCCATTCGCAAAGCCCAGTATAATTGGGGCTGGGATTGGGGCCCAATTCTCATGACGGCCGGCCCTTGGAAGCCTGTTTATTTTGAGCAATACATTGCCAGAGTCGCTGATGTTTGGGCACAAAACACAGTGAATGAGGATTTGACAGTGTGCTCTGGAACAATCCATGCCAAGATAGAGGGCGAAATTGCTACCGATACAACAGTCGAGGTGTCTCTGGAACTGGACAGCAAGACTCTCCTGCAGAGTCATGTTCACGTTGAAAATGGCACTGCCAAGCTGCCTTTTACACTGGAGAGTCCTCAGCTCTGGTACCCTCTCAACTACGGTCCTCAAACCAGGTACAAGCTTACAGCCCGCATCACTGATTCAACTGGCAAACAACTAGATGTGCTTTCACGCCTCACTGGATTCCGCCGAACGGCGCTCATTCAAGAACCTGATGCGTACGGAAAATCATTTTACTTCCGTGTCAACAATATCGATATTTTTGGCGGCGGCTCTTGTTGGATTCCTGCGGATAGCTACTTGGCCCAAATTTCCGCCCAGCGTTACCATGACTGGATCAAGCTCATGGCTGACGGCAACCAGGTCATGATCCGTGTCTGGGGCGGTGGTATCTACGAAGACGACGCACTTTTGGATGCTTGCGATGAGTATGGTGTGCTCGTATGGCACGACTTTCAGTTTGCCTGTGCTAGCTATCCGGCGTATGATTCATACCTCAAGAACTTTGAACTCGAAGCCAGACAACAAGTTCAAAGGATGCGATGGAGGCCCGCAGTTATCGCCTGGGCCGGTAACAATGAGGATTATCAGGTCCAAGAACGCTACAAGCTCGATTATAATTTCGAGAACAAGGACCCCGAAGTTTGGCGCAAATCTACTTTCCCTGCCAGATACATTTATGAGCACTTGCTACCAACCATCATGTCCGAGGAGGATCCTCACAACATTTATCACCCAAGCAGTCCCTGGGGCGATGGAAAGCTAACTACTGACCCAACTGTTGGCGATATTCACCAGTGGAACTGTGAGTCTTACTTTTTTACTGGAGTCCAAATTTGTTCCTGACACATATTTAGTATGGCATGGCGCCTTGAACAAATACCAGGAAGTTGATCAACTGGGCGGCCGCTTCGTCAGCGAATTCGGAATGGAGGCATACCCTCATCTCACAACCACGCAACGCATGACGACCAAGCCATCGCAGCTGCATCCAGGCTCCATGGTGCTCGACTTCCACAACAAGGGCATCGGGCACGAACGGCGCATGATGACGTACGTTGCCGAAAACTTCCGCGTCCGCACCGACCTCGCCTCGTACACGTACCTCACGCAGGTCGTCCAGGCCGAGGCGATGCGCTTCTCGTACAAGACGTGGCGGCGCGACTGGGGCGCGCCCGGCGCGCGCAAGTGCGGCGGCGTGCTCGTGTGGCAGCTCAACGACTGCTGGCCGACCATGTCGTGGGCCGTCGTGGACTACTACCTGATCAAGAAGCCGGCGTACTATGCGATTGCGCGGGCGCTGCGCCCCGTGGACGTCGGCGTCGCGCGGACGTACCACGACTGGACGCAGACGGGGTACTACGTGGATGCGAACTCAAAGCTGTGCACCGGCCAGGTCGACCAGACGCGGCCGGCGCGCAAGGGCACCAGCACGTTTAGCGTCTGGGCGGCGAGCAGCAGCGTGGGCGCGCTCGACGCCATCGTGACGATCCGCTTCATCTCGGTGCGGACGGGCAAGGACGTGCAGTCGGCGATCCAGCGGCGCATCACGGTGGGTGCCAACTGCACGACGGACATTGTCAAGGACGAGGCGCTGGCGGCGTCGATTCAAAACTCGGAGGATGAAACTCGCCCGTTTGATACAGATGAATACGATCCGTACGTGGTGCACGCGAGGCTGACTTTGGAGGGCGGCAGCTCCGTGGTCACAGACACGGCGTGGCCAGACCCGGTCAAGTTCCTCGACATGACAGATCGCGGTGTCACCTTTGAAGTCTCCGATGCTGACGGCCAGGTGACCGTGTCAGCTGAAAAACCAGTCAAGGCCTTTGTCTTTGAGGAGGTCGAGGGTCTCAAGCTGAGTGATAACGGATTCGATCTTCTTCCGGGTGAAAAGCAGGTGGTCAATGTAACGGGACCGCTGAAGCCCAGCGAACTGCGATGGACACATGTTGAGGCGGCAGGGCCTTCGCTGAAGGTAGAATAGACATATGGTTGATAATCTAAGGCAAAGTGATCATAGATGGTTAAATATAGCAATGGGCATAAATTTTGTACTCATAGCTGAGTTAACATGCAGTGTGCATGTGCATTTATCGCCTGTCCAACCTCGAGTGAAGCTCATGCTCTTGAACCAGGCAAATGCATACCAGAGACAGCAATGCCGCACCAATTGTTGTATACCAGACTCCACCAAATGCTTCCATGTACGAAGCAATCACGCCGCTCTTCCATCCTTCTGGAATATTATGTATCTCCTCGAGTCTGTTAATAATGCGACCGATCTCTTCCAGCGCTTCTTCCCCATTTCCAAAACGAGACAAAAGTCTCATTTTTAGTACATTCTGGTAGATGGCAGAAACTAAAGTTATGCCAAGCATGCCACCAACGCTGCGGGCGAGATCTATGCTCAGGTTAGCTCTGATAGACTGAAATCATACAACGAGTATATATCGCTTACATATGGCCGAGGTAATGACGGCCTGTTGGGAGTGCTCTGCCGCCGCGATACTTCCAACCGCAATCGTCGTCGAAATGACACTAAAACCGCTCCCGACAAGCAGTAGTGCGGCGCATGTCAGATACGAGGAGGTGGTTTCCCGTTGAAGAGCCAATAGCACCGTGCCAGTAATCATGATCAAGTTGCCATAGATTCCCAAGCGCCTGTACTTGCCAGTCCAGGCCATCACGTATCCCGTTAACAGCGAACCAGTCGCCCCGCCGAGTGGCAGCCACAAAAACTTGACGCCAGCTGTAGCTGCCGAGTCGCCGCGAACTTGGAGGTACAGAGGAGCGTAGAATGTGGATATCAGAAGAACCATGCAAATGAAAAGACTAGCCACGAAATTGGTGAGAATGGTTCGGTTCCGAAGTAGGCGTACGGGAACTATTGGTTGCTTGGCCTTGCTTTCCCACCAAATAAAACCAATGAACAATATGACGGAAAGGGGAAGCGTGGTGAGTGGCAGCGGATGCGTCCATGGTACCAACGTGCCGCCTGTATTCAACCCGAGCAGCAGCAATATCAAGAATGAAGAGGTGAGGAAGGCGCCCTGGTAATCCACCCGATCGAGATAGGACTTGTCCGACTGCTTGGGAGGCACTTTGACCAGCACCCAGACGAACGGAATCATGATCAGCGCGAGAGGTGCTTGTATCAGAAACGCGAGCCGCCAGCCCATGCTGGTGTGATCCTGCAACGACCCTCCAAACACGCCGCCCAGCAACGCACCCGCGTGATACCACAAGCCGCCGATGCCCTGCATGACGCCGCGCTGCCGGAGCGGCGTCAAGTCCGACGTCAGAAACATCGGGATGCAAATCAGCCCGCCACCACCGACGCCAACGACCACACGGCCCAGGAGGAGGACGTAGGCGTTCGGCGCCAGTCCGCAGAGCAGGCTTCCTCCGGCAAAGAGCGCGCCGCTGGCGACGAGCCCTGCGCGGCGCCCAAAGACGTCGGTCAGCCGGCCGGTCAGGGGCTGCGTCGCGGCGGTCGCGACGAGGTGCGCGGTCGCGAGCCAGGACAGCAGACGCAGGGAGCGGAAGTCGGAGGCGATGGGCGGCGAGAGCGTCGCGATGCTGCTGAGGTCGAGCGCGGCGAGGAAGACGCCGAAGAAGGAGGCGCTGAGGACGAGCATGAGCCGGGCAAAGGGCAGCTCGGCGGCGAGGACGGTGGTCTCGTCATCGCGTGGCGAGGGAGGCGGGGCGGAGGCCGGTGCTGCGGCGGCGGCTGGAGGATGATGCTCGTCGGATGCTCGCAGCAACGGTGTCGATTCGGAGGCGCTGCCGTTTGCGCTCCCTCGGGTTGGTGGAGATGCCATGGCTTCTTTCTGCGTACGATGCAGTGATACGTGAGCTGACGGAGCCAAATATAGCCTAATTATAGTTGCGTGGTTTCGTCTTGATGCTATCGTGATGCGTGGCACAGGGTCATGCTGTTGCTTGGCCGTCGGAATGTCGCAAACCGCGGCGATGCAGATCGTGATGGAGGCGGGCTCACTCGATGCCGCCCGTCGCAGCTATTTCGGTGAGCACACTGTTATCAGGCAGCTTGGCGAGATTCTGATTCGTCTTGGATGTAGGATAACTACACCGCTTGAATTGGAGATCGGCGTATGGACATTCTCGAATGTAGTGAGTGGGCTACAGTCAGCGACCAGCCGCAACGCTGGCTGTCTTGCGTACACCAGCCCTTGTCACACCACAAACGAATCAATAACAATAAAAAAAAATCATCGGCACATCAACTCTGGACAAATGATACTGTACTATTCATCTGAATTATCGCCCAACATAGAACCTTTCGCGTTGCAGAGTAGTGGTTGCAGCTGATATAACCTCAAGGATAGGGTAGGGGCATCCTGGCATATAATTGACGAATGATACTGCTCCGTCTTCAACCCCAGACAGCCCCTTGCCAAGTTCAATTATTCTGGCACTTAGAGAGCATATCCTCATCCCTTTTTGGCATATTATTCCTCTCCTGTTTTCCGTATTAAAGATCACTCCCATAGTTGCGCTGACGGGCAGATAACAGTCGGATTCCACATCAGCTCCTTTCAACCCCAGTTCTCTCTCCAGGTGCCCGCTGTCCTGTTCTTTTTTTGTGGCGCAGACCCTGGCTATGAGCGGGCAATAATTGTGGCACTCTGAGATCCCCAGCTGTCAAGGATTTCGGACTTATAATTGCCACTTATTTATTTTAGCGGGCGGGCGGCTCAAGGGGTGGCCTCTCACAGTACTTTGTTACTTGATAGGGGAATGAGTGGGTGCCTTGTTACGCGGCCTTGTTTACATGCCGACTGAGGGGGAGCACGAAAAAACTTGGACGTGGACGAGCAGCCAACAAGAGAGAACCGCTTACCTGTCCAGTCTCCAAAAAAAAAACCCCCGATGACTGGTTATTTTGGTGGAGAAGTAGGGAATGTCTTCTCTGAAGAACCATCAGACATACCTGCTGGTCAGTGGTGGCGAGGGTCTCGACGACGATCGAGCATAACCAGGGGACAAGACAGGACGTTGGCGTAAATCATGATGGTCAGGAGAAATGTCCGGATGACGGGACTGGAGAGCACAGAAGGGGGGACGCCATGGCGGCAAAGCCGGGACGGGCGCGCCGCTATTACAAGTATTTGAGGGTTGAGATGCGCTGCTCGACCGTGCTGGTTTCAAATATGCGGAGGAAGGGTCGCCAAGCGGCAGGGGGACAGGGGGGAAACGATGAGATTAAATCGTCTGGTCTTCATTTTTTGGCAAGCATGAATCCTGATGTGCTCTTCCCCAAATGTCACTGACGTTTGAGGAAGAAACGCATAACACCCTCCTTCGTAATCTGTGCAGCGGTCCTGTCTAATACGAGTCCCAGCAAAAAGGTGTGTGTGCGGCTCTGTGCGCCAGAGTGTGTGTGAGCGATCGTGTGTATGTGCTGCGTGAACGCGGCGCTGTCATATGCGTCGGGCACAGCCAAGTTTCTCGGCGGTGACACAGGCAAAGAGGACCGAGGAAAGCAGCCAAGAAGTGAAGGAACAGGAGAAAAACTCTTCAGCCCCAGTTAAAGGAACGTGGACGCCAACTTGACGCCATCACCTGCGTCAACGATAGTGACTGCTCATCTTTCATGTGAAGGTTTGGTCCCCTCAAAAACTGGTTCGTTTCTCGAAGCCCGCGGCTGCCGGCGCTGGACCAGGGGCCCGCGACACCCACACCTAGAACTAAAAGACAACACTAAATAAAAGTCAGTTTATTTTGCGATTGTATTAGTAGAGTGCACAAGAAACGAAATTTTCCAAATGAGGTTTCTCTTGGTCCAGCTGGAAAAGAAGGAAAGGAAAGAAAAACTGTAAATGGGGAGATTAACACACGTAATAGTGTAAGCTTTCTTCCGCCCGCGCATTGAAACGTAGTGAGAGGTTTCTGGCACAAAGGGACAATGCTTGGCCCTCAAGAAGTAAATCTTGCGAGATGAGGACGAAAAAAAAAACGGGAAGGGACGCAAGTGCCTGCATGCATGAACTAGCCATCGTAAGTATGTGTTTCATGTTTGATCCTCAAGGCATCTGCCGCAGTGGGCAAGAAAAGAATGTGTTGCGATCCCGTCGTACTGGCACAGCGGCCGCAAATGCTAATATAAGACGTCGCGTGCCTCATGCATGGTGCGGGCTTACCCTGCGCGACAAACCCTATTTTATGCCTCTATTTTAAATTCGCCCTCTACGACATTTACGCACACGCGCCAGCTGCACCTAGCTCACGATGTCGCAGAGAAGGGACGCGCAGGCAGGACAGATGGGAAAAGAGGTAGGTGGCTTGTGAAACCATGTGCTGCAGCTTCGCAGCTTGTCAGGTCTGCGGGCAACGAGGCTGCAACGGCATGAAGACCTATTGGAGGGCGTCTGCCTCCATGTAGGATGTTCAATGGTTGGCACGAACGCCGTCATAGTAATTAATGCCCGTGGCATTCGGCAGAGGCCGTCCGCAAATGACTGTGGGAATCCGATACCAGTTGATACGTATTTTTTCTTTGCTCTTGATTTGGATCAAATACATGATTTGGAATAAAGCCAGGCCGATGATCGCAGGCCGTGAGATGCATATTCAAGCATTGCATGTCCCGAGGTCGGGCTTGGCCGTAATAAGAAAACGATGATGCACGATGGTGGCACTGTCGTGTAACCCGACGGAATGGGGTCACAACCCGGGGGTGGGTGTTGCCAGAGCGTGGTGGGATGCTAAAAAAAGAGAGGCTGGGATGAGAGAGGCTCAATCAACCGGGGTTTTCTCCAGACAAGAGATCAGGTTCGCAACTTTTATGATTCGGCCAGCGCGTTGTGTTTCTGGACGTGACATTCCAGACGGGCGAAATGGATCGACGTAGCGCGGAATAGAGAGCATGCTGTCCGCGGACTGCTCTAGCAGCAGTAAAGACCAGAGAGAGAGACAGAGGCCCGGCCTTTGACCATTATTAATGTGCCCCTGGGGCCTCCGTTCCTCATTTTCATTTAAAATGAAGCTGGTGGTCAGCACCAAGTTGCAATTTGCTGATATGCAGGGCAGCGCTGCACCGAGCGAAGCGATGCACCATTGGAGGGCCAGGGGTACAAGACCGCTGGGCGTCGTGGCTATTATTGCGACGAGCGTGCTTTTCGCGTAGGAGAATAAAGAGAGGAGCAAGCGTAATAAGACGTTCCTCATCTTCTCTTCGTTGATACCTGCCTCTGATCTGCGGCATGGGTAGAGAAGACAGCTGAGCATGGCGCCGTCGCCTGTCAAATCTCATTGCCACGCGTTGGCGACGTTGCAGTGTATGTGCGACAGAGTTTTAAGCGCTGCAACTGTGTGATGAACCGGAAACTTTGGACAAGAACAAGATAGCCGGGGGCGCAGGCTTTCCTTTTTTACTTTTCTTTTTCGTTTATGTGATGGGCTCTCCGGTTCCGCCGCAGCTGGTTCGCATTTCGATCTGCCCGCGATCACAGTTCCACATGGGGTTCTAAAAAAGCACTCGCATCCCAAGCATGGTGGTGGTGTGGTGGCGGAATGTGTGGCTCGCTCGGAAGACCTGGCACCCTGTCAGGGTTGTGCAGGCAAAATTTCAGGGTAACACTGCAGTCATGCTGTGATGGTTCACTACGCTTTCGTCTCCTGTCCCGAGACGGGACCGGCGAGGAAGCAAACAGATAGACCCTCAGGACGGTATTCTGGGTCATTGTGCGATGCCCAGCGACGGGAAACGTAGGCTGGAAGTCTATTTTCCTTGTATCAGCTGTCGATCTGCTACCGCGAAGCTTAATACCTGGGCCAGCGGAGACATTGCTGGGCGAAGAAACTCGTGCCATGGACGGCGGGTGGATGTATAAACTCTTTTTTGATATTCGCCAGTTGATAGTAGCTGGCGCCGTCTCTCTCTTACTGTGTCTCTCCCTCGAGAATATCCACCCAGCAAAGCAAGCTAAAGGCGTCATGGCTCCCGGTCGGTCTCCTGCCCCCCCTCACCTCCCCTGGCTAGCGCGGGACGGACTCAAGGGCTCCAATGCCAGCAGCGCATCCCAAGGTCCAATCAGCCGTGGGGAGCGGCGGACGGAGAGGCCTGCGCCATCGACGCGACCCGCCGGAGGGTCGAGCTATGCATGCGAGAGCTGCATGAAATGTCTAGGCAGGCGAGCGGGAGGGTGTCGTGGGTGGATCGCTTTTGATGGGTGAGCAGAAAGCAGTATCACATACCACACTGGCTGTACGAGCGACCAGCTGCAAGGTGGTGGGTTCAAGGGGACCACAGGCGAGGCGAGAGCTGGGCGGACCTTGTCGCCTGCCTGGTGATGTTGGGTCGTGATGGAGGAGCTCGTCTTTTGATAAAACTAGTTCGTCAGCTAGCGTCGAGGGGTTGCTTTGTGGCTTTGTGGGATATGTCGGCGTACGGAGGAGGCTGCCTCAACGGGTACAGCAAACAAACGGACGCACATGCAACTGGTCGAAAGGGTGCAAATTCTCCCGGACCCTCGTGTCAGCATAGTACCAGCAAGACAGACAGAACAGTAAAGACGTGAGATGCATGTAAAATAAGGTAAGCGGCAGGTTCTTTGGTGCGTTGAACGGCCGGCCGAGTGTGTATGTATGTGTGTCTCGCAAATCTTAAACCGTCGCGATGCACCGGTCAACTGTAAATCCGGAAGAGCAAGCCCCGTCTGTCCGTCCATCCATACCTTCCCACGCCCAGACTGGTGCAGCAAGCCTCCTTGGTGCTAAACTAATATGGTGCCAACGCCGCAAGCCAGCCAGCCAGCCGTTCGAGGGCATGCGGGAGCATTCGCCACTGGCGGCGTACGAGAAATATCGCGCACACAATTCATTTTTTTGTTGACTTTTCGTTTTCTAGTGTAGGAGGATTTTCTGATAGCCTGCCAAAGCGTGAGAATTTTTTACTTCATTCTATTTGATTGCAGTCAGTCACCTTTCTGACCCCGTGGTCTTGTTACCCAATTGGGGCACACCAGCAACTGACGCAAGGCCTGTCCATCTCCACGCGTATTGCGAATGAACCCTGCCAAAAGACAGCTTCGCCTCGCCCACTGGCTCTGCAAAATCTCGTATTTCTTTTCTCCTCTTGCCCCTCCAGCCCGATTACTCGTCAGGCCGGTGGGCAGTGGGTTGTAAGATGGACCACCCGCAGCCGCGTCCTAGTCTGGCACTCTGGTCACGGCCCTTCGTTGGGGGTGCCCGCTGTTAGTGCAGTTGCAGATGCAGTTAGCGCTCTTGGTGCTGCTTCAGCGGTCATGATACCACCCCAACACGCTGCAGCCCACTGTACGTCCAGTTGCTGCTAGCGCTGTACCTCGCCGCTAACCCCCTGGCCGCGGGTCCCCGCCAGTTATTGTTAGCAGCGGCGCCCGTTAATCCGCTCGAAAAGTGGCCGATTCCAGGTTTTTTGTTAGTCGTTCGGCTGGCTCAGACCAAGGCTTTGCCCGCCCCAGCCTAGTGCTGCAAGCCACTTTGGTGGTTCTCCTGTTGTCTTGCTTTGGTGCTTGGTGCGTGCTCTTTTTGTTAGTGCTGGTGCTGCTTGCTTGCTTGCTTGCCTGCCTGCCTGCCTGGCTTGGGCGGCGGCTCTCTTTTTTTTTTCTTGCCCACCACTGACCACCACCAACCAAACTCCACGCGCCGGCCTTGCTCCTCTCTTCCTTTGTCCCCCCCCAAAACTCTCCACCACCACCACACCTCGACACCTCTCGAGCCTCTCGTTTTCTTTTCCTTTCTCTTCCTTCTTCTGCTTCTCATCACCTCTCTTCAACATTCGACCCTTTTGTTTCGTTTCCTTCTTCCACCCAGTTTCCTTCGTCTCATCGCCTCTCTGCCCGTATACCTGACGCTTTCCCCCCTATTGCAAAGGAAGCCTGTCAGCCAGCCTGACGGCCCTCTGCCCCTGATTTCAGTCAACCCCGTCAATCCCGAGCCCTCTGCCGACTTCGTCCTCGTGTTTTTCTCTTCTCTTCTTCATCTCGTCCATCTTCTCAACTGTTTCCGTGTCCCGCCCGTCGTTGTCATCAAATTCGCTGCATCACTCCACGCTGCATACCACGACTCGCCTTCCTCGACCCTCCGCGTCTTCGCCCGGCTGACGTACGTGCACCGATCGATTCTCGTGGCCTCGACTTCTCCTGCCCATAGACACAACACAGTTCTTCGAGACACGTAATATCTCAGACTCTCACTCCTGTCCAATTCAGGTCCTTTGTCCACGATAACCCGTCTCGGCCTTTCCATGTTGGATCCCATTAGCTTGGTGATTTGACCACATCTGCTCCTTTGGATTTCTAGAGCCTCTTCCATCTTGCCTCTCTTGCCAGTAGGAACGAGTACGCGTCTCTCTTCTGCGGACTCCTCTTTCGATTCTAGCAATACTTTTTACTTGCCGCTGTTGGAATCTTCGGATCCCATCCGCTTTCCACTCGCTTGTATCTCGCCAGCTTGATATTGCCTCGACCAAGTTCCGTCTTGGCCTGACAATTTATCCTGCCCACTTCTGGACAAACCAAGAAAAGGTTCGATTCTTTTCGTTTTCACTGCTTCTACCCGAATGCTGCATTTCTGCTTTCCTTTGCGTGGTTCTTCATGTTCAACATTGCCAAACGCCTAAAGAGGAATGGATTGCTAACACATCATCAGTCAATTCACGGTACATCCTCTAGAATATATCTCTTCCAAACGAACCCCGATCTTCCGCCCCTTTATAGTATACGAGTCGAGTTGCATACATACAAGGACACGCCTACGCAATCTCCGACAGAGAAAGTATGGCTGCTATGATTCAGACCTATCCTCAGCAGACTTCGACAGCTACTATGCTCCAGACGCGTCCTGCCTCTGCCACCGCCATGTTGCCTGGTAATCAGAACCGTCAGGGTAACCAGTACGGCCACACGTCTCGCGCCGCCTCGTACGGCAATATCCCTACAGGCTACCGTGGCAGCTCTGGTCCTGGACAGCCCCGAAGCTTTAACCAGCTGAACCATAATATGCAATGGCAGCAATACGCCGCGTACCGTGCCAACTCGTCGTCTGCGGTTCCCACGGCCAACTCGTATGACCCAACGGGCCAATACCGCGGTCACGCCAACAACAACGCCGGCTACAACTTCAACTTCACCGCGCCAAGCACGGTCACTCGGGACGATTCCGCCATAGCACGAAGTTTCACTGCTCAACAATCACCATACTATAGTGCCACTGCCAACGGCAAGGCTGCTCCGGACAGGTACCGTCGAGCGAACGCTCAGGCTGCCCAGCATAACCGCTCCCAGAGCAGTAACTTGCCAGCCACGAATGGCGTGTACCAGCTTCAAAATGGTTCCATGTCGGTCCCCAACTTGTCCAACGGCACCAATGGTGCCGCCCAGCCTTCTTCCGCGGAGGACTTGTACAACCGTGCCGCTCAGGAGGAGGCCATGAGACTCCGTCGTCGCAGCATGCAATCTCTGGATACCATGGACTATCCCCAGGCACCTCTGCCTGTCATCCGGGCATCCTCTGCTGGCCGACCATCATCAGCCGGAAGACGTGCCGATGCAAACGCCAACTCTGCTACGCTTGCACCCGCTACTATGGTGCATTCGCGGAATGGCAGTTCGGAGAGTGTCTCATCCCACCGCAGCACTAGCTCGCGACCATCCTCCGTAAGTCAGCCACATTTTCAACATCCCCTGTCACTTTGCCCACCCCAGTACTTTTGTCCACTAGCTTGCACACTGGCTAACCAGGATGACATGCAGTCCAACCGCACCACGCCGCCCCCCACTGGCACCCCCTCCTTCCCTGCAGACAATGCCTCCAAGACTGAACAGTCGAAGCAGCTCAATGTTCCTGCCCGTGTAGCCTCTGGTGACGGAATCAAGCGTACGCATAGCCCGTCGCCTTTGTCCAAACCTGCCACGATGCCTGCCGGACCTGCTGAGTCTCGCCCAGCCACCACCTCTGGCTCCACTGGCCCCAAGCTGGACAGCCCGGCGGCCAAGCATCTCGCGGCTATCAACCAAAAAGGCACCAAGGCTAAGAGCAAGACGTCCAGACTCCGCCGCGCATTTTCCTTTGGCAGCGCTGCCGAACTTCGCCGCGTTGACGAGGAAACATCTGCTCCCAACTCGCCAACCAAGCTTCACAAGGAGCCTTCCGCTGAGCAAGTCTACGATGCCGAGCAGGCTCGCATTGCAGAGGCTCAGGAAGCGAGCGGTCTTGGAAACAGCATTTACGGTTCGCGCTTCTTCGGATCCACTGATAACCTGTCCATCTCGTCCACTGCCTCTTCGGCTTCCGTCATGATTCGCAAGATGGGCCGCGGCATGAAGAAGAGCACCCGATCCCTGGTTGGCCTGTTCCGTCCCAAGTCAATTGTCGGTGTGCCTGCCGCCGAGGCTGCTATCCCAGAGGTAAGCCAGGCTACCGTTTCCATGATTACTGTCGAAGCGGAGACGCAGCGTGTCAACGTCACTGCGGACCCTTCTGCTGCCAACGGTACCACTGGCTTCCCCCACTTGGAGCGTAACTCCATCGACGCCGCCCATGTCCCGGAGATGATCCCCGAACACGTGGCTGGCAATGAACCGTCTGGCCCTAGACGCAGCATTGTTGGTGGTGACAAGGAGCGTGCTGAGGTGTTGGCCGCCGTGCGTAAGGGCATTCTTAAGCGACCTGGCTCTTCCAGCCCATCGACGCGACCCAACGACTTGGCGTCTCCAGAGCTCATCCTGCCCAACGTCCCTGCTATCAACGACTCGCCCAACTCGAGCGCGCCAAGCACGCCCAACGATGAAGGCCAAGGCCACAGAAGAACTGGTTCCATTGCTCTCGGCAACGAGGACTATTTCATGAACGCCCTGCGACTTCGCTCTGATAGCAAGAGCACTCCTGGAACGCCGTCTGCCGGCAAGAGAAACGCCACATTTTCCCCGCGCATCATCTTCCATGACACTTGGCCTCCTCAGGAGTACGACCGCCGAGGCGACGTTGCTACGTGCAACCGTCTCACACCCATGCTGGCTCAGCAGATTAAGGAGGAACTCAACAGCTTCAAAATGGTTAGTTTTGCACCTAGAATTTCATTTATAACAAGAATGCTAACAATAAGTCGCAGGAAATGGAAGTCCACGAGAACTCTAAAATTTACACCCACTTCTTCTAATGCGTCGGCCATGGCACTCGTCTGGGCGACTCGAAGTTTGGATGTCTTGACGAAGGCATGGCAACATGCGGAGTCACACTGTATTCAATTATGTTTTAACATTGGAGGCGTTTGGGAACTGCATATTTGGTGTCACCGGTGTTTTGTTTTTTGCCCCTCATTTATCATTATTATTCTATTTGTTTTTTCGCGTGATATTTGTCACAGGGAATTTAGCGCAGCAATCATACAAGCGTGTAATCTGTTGAGTGGAAGAGAAGGGAAGTTGTTCACAGGCTCTGGGATGGCCCAGCTTGACAAGAAGCCGGCTCCCAGTTTCGCAGCGAAGTTCTATAGATGAAGCTACTGGCACACAGCAACCTGCATAGTCTGATTAGAGTGGTGGAATTGAAATTGCGTCTTTCAGCTGTAAATCGTGCAACGTACGCCACGTGAATGCCAAGTGAGATGTTCTAGCTTGAAGGACACTTCATCACTCCGTACTCACGCGAGCAAGAAGCGAAGCATAATGAATCGCAAGTGTTATTTATGACAGAGACTCGGAGTATTTTCGATTGTCGGCGGCGAGCAATCGTTGATGCCGTCCTCCGCGGACACCCGCGCACGCAGAGTCGACGACTATTTAACAGCAAAAGTTTGGCGTAGATCACTGCTGGGATTTTCTTGTCGGCCATAATCATCAACTTTATTAGGAGAACTAATACTAACTACCTCACAGCGTCCTAGTCCCCATCTCGACTTGTACCTGGGTTTCTGGCCATCAGATGTCTAAATCACGTTCCACCAGTACTTTCTTTTGTCTTATCAATCAACGACACTGCTATTTTCTCATCTTGTGACACCCAGTCTTCTAATGCAACCCTAGCCGTCACTATACGCAGAGGTGGTGAATCCCTGGGTAGATATTACGCTGGCTAAGATTGCTGTCGATTGAGTAGGTAAAAAAGCTCGAGTATATTCAGTGTCGTTTGGGATTGCTGTCATGACCTGAAGACATACTGGGCAAACCCATTACCATCCATACTTCCACTCTAATTCCATGAGTGATTGATGTAAATAGTTCGCTTGCGCGACGCCGCATTTATAATCATCACACCAAGTAATACCGCGCATTGCTTCGTCTGTCATATGCTGGCATGAGCTGTTACCGAGGTTGCATCGCCAGCCCGGGTCGACGGCACTGCTGACCACGATTTTGAATACGGATTTGAGAATGAGCATGCGCGGATTGCTAGGACATTCCAGAATATGGAGTTCGTGGCTTCCCATGACGTATTGGGAGCTGACGCTGTGTGGCTGGCCCAAGCACCGGCCCTGCTTGCCGACGTAGGCACCCGGTGCAATGGGACGACCGCTTGTATTGGGCGGCGGCGCAGCTAGCTGCCACGCAAAGTCGCGTGCTGCTGTGTTGTTAGGGGCCGATAAAGGCAGCAGCTCGCCCCAATCCACGCAGCTGCAGATGTTCGGGTCGAAAGCGCGACGCAGATCCCACACTTCGTCACATTGGAGCGAGCTCTTGCCGTGAAACTGGTTTCGAAGCTCGGTATACGCATCCCGAAAAGCCGTGGCAGTGACCTTTGCGTTTCCTCGTCGGTCAAACGCAAAATGACGGAGCCGACGGACGACCATTTCCATTTTGCCATCTGCCAGAGGCGAAAAAGTCACACTCGTTTCGGGTGGCAATGTGCACAACTCGTCATTGCACCACAGGGTCTCGCCTTTATACGGAAATAAGACATCTCGATACATACCGCCGCGAGACATGGCGACCGCTCTCCTCCAAGAAATAAGAAACCCCAGGTCCACGCTCACGCACACCTCGTGCCCGAGGCACACTCTGTCGTCGTCTGTCCCGCCCTCCCGCTGCCACACTGAAAAGTGCATGATGCGGTGGCTCGTCCGACAGCCGGTGCAGTACAGCGTCGGTATGGCCGCCAAGAGACTCTTGCCCAAGACATCGCCGCCGCGCACCGAGGCGCAATGCCCGCACAGCTTTGCCCGGTCGCTGGTGGACTGCCCGAGGAAGAAGATCGACGGGTCTGGAATGGCCCAGAGCGAAGACTTGGCGGTCAACCACTTCTTCTCCATCGTGGAGTGGTATTTTTGGAAATGCGGGTGCTGGTGGAAGATGCGCATAAAGTCGCGGCTCACATGGCGCAGCATGGCGACGTCTTGCGGCGCCAGGTGGTCCATGGTGGCGACCAAGTCGTTGTCGGGCAGCCGGACCAACGGGCTGTGGACTTGGTTGACGAAGGCATCCGCTACGAGAGGACCCAGGTTGATTTTGGGCGTCTTGCCAGATGGTTGGCAGCGAGAAGCTGCTAGAGCTCTCCTTCGCGGCGACGAATGTGAGCTGGATGCGTTACCCATGACAGGCCGAATTCAACATCTCAATGTGGTGTTGGAACTCTGCGAGCAAAAACAAATAAGGACAGCTACTAATGAAGTAGGCGGATATGGTTCTTATATACCCAGTGGTAATTCCGAAATGTTTTACCTTTCCTTTCTTTCCCAGCCACAGAAAGCATGTTTTCCCATTTTGTACATAGACAGTGCTTCAGAGATAGGCAGGTGGCGGCAGGTGGCGCTCAGGTTATGAACTTTGTGAAGTAGCTGTAGCATACAAACCACAGGCCTCTTTTGCATTTTAATCTCCGTTTGTATTTCAAGACAGACTTTGCATTTGATATCAGAGACAGACCAACTTATTGGTAAATGAAGCCTTGTTCTAGTTCTGCGGACTTATAAGTCGGCACGGATAGAGGGTGGTGACATGCCCCACCAACGTAGTTTGGCGCAGCCCTTCGGATTTATTTTTGGAAATGGACCGGCGATCGCTCACTTTTTTTTTTCGGCACCCCTTCAACCACAGGTCGACTGCCCACCAAGCACAATCGCGGCGCATTCCGAGAACACACCCGCGCGGAGAGTCGAGTGCTCGTATTTATGCTCGGCATTGCGCGTGGAAGAGCACTGTCTCGCTGGCAACCCTTGGTCACCAATTTTTACCGTTCGCGAGACCTCGCTACGATGGCCGCGCCACAAGAGACTCAGCAGCCGGTGGCCTCCCCGGCGGGCGATGCGGCTGCGGCTGCTGCTACGACCCCGAGCGCGAAGTTGCACGGAAGGGCATTTTATGAGAGCATTGGCAGCCCTAAATTTGTCGTTGCGCCCATGGTAAACCAGTCCGAGTTTGTGAGTACCCAAACGGAACCTGACACCGTCACGAGCAACGATTGACAGCGATAACCTCCTAGGCCTGGCGCATGCTCTCTCGATCCTTCCTTTCCGCCGAAGAAAAGTCTAAAATGCTTGCGTATACCCCCATGTTCCACGCCCGCCTCTTCTCGCAAGATCCCAAGTACCTCAAGGCGCACTTCCAGGCTACCCGCCCCGGCGCGACCGACGACAGCCGCTGGCTCGACGGCAACCCGACCAACGACCGACCGCTCTTTGTGCAGTTTTGCGCCAACGACCCGGAACACCTCCTGACGGCCGCGAAGCAGGTTGCGCCCTACTGCGATGCCGTGGACCTGAACCTCGGCTGCCCGCAGGGCATCGCGCGCAAGGGCCACTACGGCGCGTTCCTGCAGGAGGACCAGGAGCTCATCTATAAGCTCATCAACAAGCTGCACACGGAGCTGTCGATCCCTGTCACCGCCAAGATCCGCATCCTGGAAACAAAGGAGCAGACGCTGGCGTATGCGCAAAACGTGCTCAAGGCGGGCGCTTCGATCCTGACCGTACACGGACGACGACGAGAACAAAAGGGACACCTGACGGGTGTGGCGGACTGGCAGATGCTCAAATTCCTACGAGAGAGTCTGCCGGCGGAGACGGTGCTCTTTGCCAACGGTAACATCTTGCAGTACAGCGACGTGGATGAGTGCCTGGCCGCCACCGGCTTTGACGGCGTCATGAGCGCCGAGGGCAACCTCAGCGATCCTGCGGTCTTTGCGAAACCACCGCCTGTGGGTGAGGAATGCCGCGAATACTGGCGCGGCAAGGACGGCAAGGGTGGCTGGCGCGTGGACGCGGTCATGCGTCGCTACATGGACATTATTCACAAATATGCGCTCGACGCTGAGCCTCCTACGCGCCGGCCCCTATTTGTTCTCGGCGACGACACGGCTTGGCTGACGGCCGACGAGGCCGACCAAGGAGACGAGCGTGGGAAGAAGCGCCGCAAGACGGAGAGCGAGGGCACCCCTACTGCACAGCCCAAGAAGCAGGATGCGTCGCCCAATATCGCCTCCATACAACCACATCTGTTCCACCTCCTTCGTCACTTTGTCAGCAAACACACCGACGTGCGAGATATGCTCGCTCGCGCGCGCAAGACGGGCGTGGCGGGCTTCGAGCAGGTGCTCGACGCGGTGGAGCGACGAGTCGCCGAGGGCATGCTCGAATACGAGAAGACCAACGGGCAGAGCTTCGAGAACGAGCTGAAGGCGCTGGCGGAGCGCCCGCGCGAGACGGCGGACGAGGGCGAGAGCTCGATGGAGGCGCTGCTGCACTGCAAACGCCCTTGGTGGGTGGCGCAGCCGATTGTGCGGCCGCTGCCGAGCGAGGCGCTCGCCAAGGGAGCGATTAAGCTGAGCAAGAAGGATACGGCGAGGAAAGAAGATGGACAGGAGGAGAAGCAAGCAGATGCGGGTAAGGAGGTGAAGCTAGCTGTCGTGAGCGCATGAATGGATAAAAGAAATATGCGGAAAGTAAAATAAAGAAAATAAGACGTACATAAGCCACAAGTAAAATAAGCTAAATAAGAAAAAACAAATTAAATTCTATAAGCTGAGGAAGTGAAATAAGATGAATCCTAAAATAACGATATTGCGAAAAATGAGAAAAATAATAAATATAAGCTAGATAAGTAAAAAAAGTAAAACAAGAAAAATAATACGAACAAGAATGAGTAGAACTAATTCTAGAATGGGTAGCGATTTCTGAGTAAAACTGACAAATTTCAAATAACCCATTACTGTCAAGCTGTAGTTCATCCAAGCAGCATCAAGACGACGATCCTGTGTGGGGCTGGTACTGGGCGCATTTCAGCCGCACAGTAACCTCTTCACATCTCAGCACTGTTCAACCACATATCTGGAACGCTCACGACATGCCATGAAAATCTCATCATTGACGAATCATGGTTGGCGTTCCCCGCAGCACGGGCTGTCAGCTGTGCCGCAAGCGACGGGTCAAGTGTGACGAAGCCAAGCCCAGCTGCGGCAACTGTAAGCTCCTCCGTCCCCCAGCCTTGGCAGCGATCAATCTATTGACACGGGGACTTTTTCTTTAATAGGCACACGATATGGCCGAGAGTGCCCAGGCTATGAGAGGGACTTGAAGTTTGTGAGCGAGAAGCACCATGTGCGTGCACGAAAGGGTCGATCACCAGGACACAGCAGCCCGTCATGGTCCGTCACGACGGCGGGCAGCAGTTCACCACGCAGGTCTAGCCCAGCCGCCGCGTTGATGATGGTCACGGCACCGGCGCCGAACCGCGGCGAGTTTGTCTCGACGCTCGTGGAGACGGCGCGCTCGGCGATTGAGGAGCGCGACGCGAGCGGCTACTTCAGCTGGGTGCGGTTCGGGACGGTTGGCGCGTACCCGATCCTGGACGGCGCTCTGTGCTCGCTCGCGATGCACCTGGTAGGTAAGAACGTGCAGGATGAGAACATGATTGCGCATAGTCGGGTCATGTATGGACGGTCACTGGTGAATCTGCAGCAGGCGCTGCATCATGCGACGAAGTGGAAGACGTCGGAGACGCTGTGCACGGCGATATTGCTGTGCGTGTTTGAGGTATGTTTATTTTTGAAGGCTGGTCATTTGGGACGTGTACTGATGCTGTTTTAGTTGTTTGCCGGGACGAATTCGTCGGATTCGTGGCTGCAGCATGCTCGGGGTATAGGGATTTTAATGGAGCAGCGCGGCGCCAAAGCACACAGAGATGGCTGGGATGCCGCCATGTTGCTGTCTTTTCGAGGCATCTTGGTACGTTCCGAACGCTTGCTTGAACTGGATCAAATCTCTACCAATCAGCCAAAATACTAATGTAAGCCTAGATCATGTGCGACCTGTTCTTCCCCAGGGCCGACGACTGCTTCCTCTCGCGTCCAGAATGGCGAGCCGTCATGCGCGATCGAGGACGGCACTTATTACAACCGCCCGGGTTCAGCGATGCCCACATTGAGGCCGTGGATGAGTTCAACAGCTGCCTGGCCGAGATTCCCGCCGTCGTGAAAGTCGGCTTCCCCGTCATAGAAGCCGCCAAGCACGGCCAGCCCATCGACCCCCACGCCGCGGCCGCCACCTACAAGCTCGCTGCCGCCTGCCACGTCCGCATGACGGAATTCTGGGCGACCTACCACACCTGCTTCCCGGAACCGGTCGAAGCGCCGTCTCAAGATGCGCTCTCCTTGTATCCTGTCATATTACGGTACGAGAAGCGCTGGGCGGCCACGCTGCAGCTGTCTTACTACGCCACCATGTGTCTGCTGCAGGAGTTTCTGCAGCAGCTGGGCTGGACGCGGCCGTTTGCGACGTCTCAGCAGGAGTACACGCAACTCATCCTGCGCTCCGTTGAGGATATCAGCCAAGGTCCGTTAGGACCGTACCGGATCGGCTACGCGCTGCGCATCGCGTATGAGCTCGCGGACGTGGAGGCACAGGTGTGGATTCGGGGCTGTCTGGACCGGTTCAAGAATACATATGCGGCGACGGATAAGCAGACGTATCCCGATATGCGGACCGATAATAAAGGTTATCGGTGAACCGGCGCGCATGATTGGGTGGACGGCGCAGGAGTGCATCAAGTGCCGATGCACGATATAAAGAGGGCTTCACAAATGTGGTGGATGCATGGCCGATGGCGGCGGACTGGGCAACACCCAAGGTACCAGATGAAAATGGTATCATAATTATTAATGCTACATTCTGAGTCTATATAAAACAATTCTAGTCCACCGGTGGACTATTTTTCTTCGACATGGTTATACGTGCGCAAGCGCAAGAGGGCCAGTCGAGTCATGAGGCGTGGGCGAAATATGCCGAGGTGTAAATCATAAAAAAAGCGTGGTATCGTGTAAAAGCAAGCCCCTCCCAATCCATAAACAAATGCGCCAATAAAAAGTACAGATGAAAAAATGCTGCGCAAGAAGAAGAATAGAAATAGTCGATGGTTTTTTGTTTTTAATCCTTCTTCTTGAAAACGGCGCGGGCGATATCGGTCAGCGACGGGCCGCCAAAGAGCAGCTGGTCGGTGTGGCGGCCGCACGTGGTGTGGACGTTGACCTTGGGCGTGGGCTTGACGGCGGGCTTGAGCCAGGAGGCGACGCGCTTGGTGGCTGACGAGGCGGTCGAGGTTGTAGTGGTGGAGGAGGCGATTGTGCTTGGGTAGGAAGATGTGCGTTTCTGCAAGGAGTTGGTTAGTTGCTGTCGTAGAGAAACCGTTGATGATGGAGGGAGCGACGTACATCGCGGGTCAGAGGCGGCGGTGCGTGAAAGTCGTAGTAGCCTGAACGACCTCGCGTGTCCTCCTCGTCGAGGTAGTAGTTGGAAGTCGACGACTTGGCCATTGTGAATTGACTTGTGGGTTTTGAGGTGCTTTTATTGTGGTTGTGGTGGTGATGCTTGCGGTGCGTTTGCTCTCGTATTCGCTTCAAGGTGGTCGCGCGCAAGTGGTTGGGTCAAGGGCGAGAGAGAGGGGAATTGACAATTCGCAGTCGAGGTTGGTTGTGCGTCTTTATATAATATTGCAATCGAAAAAAGAAAACGAGAGACTTGCTGGGCAAGAAAGAGAGGATGTGGTGAGAAAAGGAATATCGAGACGGATGTGGCAGGCAGCGAGATTTAAGAAACAAGGTTTTGTTGTCCTTGTGCCGCTGCGTGTGGTTGGCCGATGACTCGACTGCAGCAAGCCCAGCCAGGTGCGTGCGTGCATGCGTGGTGTGGGCGTTGCAGTGGTGTCGTGTTTCCAACATTTGTGAGGGGCGCCCGCTGGAGTGGAGTATTGATTGACTGCAAGGCGCCGCTCGCTCTCTCCACCGGGCTGGCTGCCAGCCTGCTATTAGCGCATAATTTGGCATTGAATGGAGCACCGCATGGATCAAAGAGGTTCTGCAAGGTCGCGTACGCCGGTGGTCTTGTCCTCGTAGGGCAGTTGGGGAACAGCGCACGACCCTCTGCCAGGCGTCGTCTGCGATTCCCCACGTCTTGACCTCTTGATACGGGCTGGGGTTGTTTGTTCAATGCACAGTAGAAACGCTCATCCTCGTTCATAACAACCCTCTTTTAAAAAACCAAATCAGATTCAATCTGCCGAGTCTATTAAACTTGAGTTTTCAACGTTGAAACTCTTCTTTCCTCTGGCATCATCTTGTTCAAACACCTTTCCTCGTATCATAACCCACCACCACTTCTCAATGTTGCCCAGGTCCCAGGTCCTGCCGTCCCGCCCCACTTGCATACGTACGACAAACGGTGCGCCTTGATTGGGCCGCCATTGGGCCCAGCATGCTGTCGCCCCGTGCTAACCAGCTGGGCGAGTCGGGCTTCTGCACTAGCTTCGCAGTTCAAAAAGTCTTGGAAATCTGCTCAGCTGATGGGGTCCATCTTCTGGCATTTCCCGTTCTCCGGTGACAGTCTTTATCGACCGAGTTACAATCTTAGCTTCCTGTCTAAGATTGCCAAGAAATGAACTTTTGAACGTACGGACATGTGCCGAGAGCAATTGGCTTACGACGCCTCGTAAACCGATACACGTCTCTTGATGGTAACCGTTTTTAAACTCAATTGTAGTCGCACCCATACGAGCTGTACACCAAGAAGAACGTTTCTGGTTTCAAGAGGCGGCATTTCCCGAAAACGGAGCTTTTCTCTCTCATTTTCCCCCCCTTTGCTCTCTGTGTTTCTATTGATACGGCAACGTGTCTCATCCCCAGTCAAATCATTGCTCACCGATTGCTCCATTCACCGCCGACTGTCTCGAGTAGAAAAACCTCTCACCGTTTCGATGCATTGCCGTGCCTGCAAGTCCAGGACCAGCCTTTTCAGCGCATGCAAGCCTCGGGGGCCGGCCCCTGGAGCCTCGTTGGTGGCGTAGGCTAGGCCCTGCGCTACACCAGGCAGAAGCTGACAGATCGCCCATGCAGCCGTGATTATCGTGGTCCTTCGGCGACTGCCCTGATTTGTACTTTATTTTGTAGACGAGCAAGTGGTGACGGAGTGTCAAATCGACGAGAAACTGCCGATGTGTGGGCCCCTGGACCGAATGTAGGTGAAGAATACGACTCTAATGCAGGCCAATTGCTTCCGTATCCAATTTCTCGTGAATCGTACCAATGTTGGAATTGTTACTTATAGTATTATCATTCATGCTGAATTGTACTCCTGTTGAGCAACGCAAGTGGCTGTCGCTGACACAGTCCGTCACGTCAATGGCCTTGTGAATATGCTGATCAGGATATGCTGATCTGTGCAAAGTTGCGTCACCAGCACACAAGAAGATAAAAATAATAAAAATTATCTGGAACCACGGAATCTCCGTTACCCTCTCTTCATGCTCTGCTCGTCTGTTCTTGGTTAAAAATAGCTGCATGAGGCATTCCTCTCTGGGCATGCACCACCTTCATGCACCACTTCACCCACCAAGGCCACGAGTCTGCCTCGCCACTGCTGTCGGAGTCCAAAAATGGGCAGCGGGCGACGAGACAGCCTTGCGGCACTGGCCCTTTGGTGGCTCCCCTTTCTTCCTGCTGCTTTCGTAAGCTTCTCGCTTTCGCTCCTCGTCCTCCGGCGCCCGGCTCCCGCTTCAACAACGGCGCCGGCTTTGCTCCAACCGCAACCTCCGAAATATCCCAAATTTTGTTATCAAATCGGAGCATCTAATCTGTCGTAAATTGATTTCGTCATTTGCCATTGTGGGCGCATCTTTCCTTATTCTTTGCCAATTCATCTCGCTGCAGGTATAACCACTGCTGTATAGAGTATTCCCTTGCAAAATGAAAATAAAATAAAATTGCCTTCTCATCAGTGCACGTCTCATACTTCATCGTAAATCATTTCATGTCAACTTTTTACCAAGATCGCGCCGCCGCGTCCATCTCCGTGGTGGAGAGCTTCCTCCCACCGACCCGGCTCGAGGTACTTGCTCCAAGCTGTGACCCCACCGCAATTGCTTTGTACCCCTGCACGTGAGGACGTTGACCGGCGCACGCCAGGCTTCCCTTGACGCCAGATTCGCGACACGCCAACGCGCCCCCGTCTGCATCTCGCCAGCTTCGCACCGTGCATCCCCTACAAAATTCTACTAGCACGGCGCGTATCCTGTTCAGTCGCCCGTTTCGTCAACCTTGCTGATGCCTGTTTTTTCAGCGCGTCGCGTTTGATTGATTCGAGCTCCAGAGCTGCGACCGTCGACTGTGGCTTGCTGCATGCCTTCACCCCCGACTGCGTCAGCTTTGCGCCCGACGTTTGGCATCCCAAGTGTATGTTGTCCCAATCCCCCCATCCGATGGCGGCAACTGAAAAAAACCGTTTTGCATTGCCGTCTGGCCAATAAAAACTGATGCAATAACGCGCAGCTGCTAACTTTTTGCGCGCAGACCCTGCCACTTTAGTGCACGCTCGAACGAAAGCTTCCGACCTGTGCTCCAGACCTTTCACCGCAGCCCCCGGCTGAGCTGTATCACAACATGGTCAGCAGCAAACGCAAGAGAGTCCTCGAGGACTTTGATCCCAACAAGTCCGACTCCGACGACGAAAACTTCGATCCCACCGAAGCACGCCCCAGCAGAAGCTCTAAAAAGGTCCGCTCCGGCGGCGGTGGCGGTCGTTCCGGACGCAAGAGGAGCCATCGCTACCGCGGCTCTGACATTGACGAGGATGGTGATGAGCTTTCTGACAGCCAGGAAGACTCTTTCCTCGACGATGATGAAGAGGAGGAAGACGAGGACGCGCCCATCAACGCTGCCGGACGCAGGACCCGCAAAGTAGCTGTCCAGGCTCAGAACTATGCCGAGAGCAGTGAGGAGGAAGCCCAGCTCAGTGATACCGGCAAGGCAGAAAGCGGAAATGAGGAGCAAGATGAAAAGCCCACCCGATCTTCCAGTCGCGTTGTCAAGCTCAAGGTTCCCAGTGGCGCCTTGTCCGACATTCCGCGCCGTGCAACCAGAGCCACATCCCGCGACCAGGAAGATCTGGTCGAGCTATCTACCTCTGGACGCCATGCCGTTGCCTCTCGTGATTCCGCGAGCCGCAGCCCAGAACCTGTCACTCGCCGAAGCTCTCGCGCTGCCAAGGGCATCAAGATGCCGCCAGAGACCATCGAGGAAGCTACTCAGGAAAGTAGCCTCAAAGACACGGTTGCTGACGAGGATCTTGATGAGCTGGACAAAGATATCCGCGATTTGCACAAAACGGAAGAAGTGGACGAAGACATGGAAGACGTCCAAAAGCATGAGAACCTTGACGCGGTCCAGGTAATCAACGATGATGACGATGATGACGATGATATCCCCACCAGCCGCCGTACACGAGCTGCACGCACCGAAACCGCGGCAGAGGAAGAGGACCAGGACGAGGACGCCACCTCACGACCCAATCGACGACTTACGCGCAAATCGAGCGCGCGAAAGTCGACTCGAGAGCCTAGCAGTGACTTTGAACCACCCGGTGATTCAGAGGATGCCGCGTCGGATATGGGCAACGATGCTGTAGACGACAATATTGACAGTCCCACGCCACGTGGGAGAGGTGGCCGCCAATCTCGTTCGGCAGGAGCCTCCCGCCATGATTCTGGTGACGAAGAGGCTGATCTGGACCTCGACGAACTTAACGAAGAAGCTCGTGAATTGAGAGGACAACGACCTCGACGCCGCCGAGCCGAAACTCCCATCGCGTACCAAGAAAATACCCGCCGCTCTCGCGCCCGAGTCAACTACTACATGCCTCCCCTCACGTCCGCCAACATCGAAGACGATGCCGAGGATGCTGCACCGACCCCTGCACGCCGCCGCCGTGGTGCTGCCAGCACGGTATGGGATCGCAACCTCAACACAACATTCGGTCCCTTTGGAGGTGGTGGTGCCCTAGGTTCCCTGCTCAACGGCCCATGGGGTACTGGCGCCACTGGTGGCGTCGACTCGGACAGCAGTGATGATGAGATGGTGCACCGTTCCAGTATTGCTGGCAACGTTGGCATGACTCCCACATCAGCTGCCCCAGGCGGCCTGCTGCCCGGACTCGCAGGCATGAACCCAGATGGAGGTATCCCCAACGTTGGCAAGATCAAAGACCGCAAGGCATTGGCCGACGCCGATCCTCTGGGTGTCGACATGAATGTCGATTTCAGCAAAGTCGGTGGTCTGCAGGGACATATCGATCAACTCAAAGAAATGGTGCAGCTTCCTCTTCTTTACCCAGAACTCTTTACGAGATTCCACGTCACCCCGCCTCGTGGTGTCCTTTTCCACGGTCCTCCCGGTACTGGTAAGACATTGCTCGCCCGAGCACTGGCCAATTCGGCCGGTCACGGAGGTCGCAAGATTTCCTTTTACATGCGCAAGGGTGCCGATGCTCTAAGCAAGTGGGTTGGTGAAGCCGAAAAGCAGCTCCGTCTGCTGTTCGAGGAGGCCCGGAAGACACAGCCCAGTATCATCTTCTTTGATGAAATCGACGGCCTCGCCCCGGTTCGCTCAAGCAAGCAGGAGCAAATCCACGCTTCCATTGTCTCCACCCTTTTGGCCCTCATGGACGGCATGGACGGTCGCGGTCAGGTTATCGTCATTGGTGCCACCAACAGACCCGACAACATTGATCCTGCTCTGCGTCGTCCCGGTCGTTTTGACAGGGAATTTTATTTCCCTCTGCCCGACATTGAAGGCAGACGCTCTATTCTTGACATTCACACCAAGGACTGGGGCCTTGCGGACGACTTCAAGGCTTCGCTTGCGGAAAAGACCAAGGGCTATGGCGGTGCCGACTTGCGCGCTCTCTGCACCGAGGCCGCGCTCAATGCCATCCAGCGAACGTATCCTCAGATTTATGCCTCGCAGGAGAAGCTGCAAGTCGACCCTTCCAAGATCAACATCCATGCTTCCGACTTCATGCTGTCAATCAAAAAGCTGATTCCATCATCCGAGAGATCTGCCACGTCTGGCGCCAGCCCGCTACCGGCCGCCATTCAGCCATTATTGCAGGACCAATTTGATGGCATCAAGCGGGCTCTCGATCTTGTCATGCCGCGCCGCAAAAAGGCAACAGCTCTGGAAGAGGCCATGTATGAACCATATGCCGATGATGACCATGGATTTAGACGCGAGACCCTCCACCAAGAGTTTGAGCGAACTCGCGTATTCCGTCCCAGACTTCTCATCCACAGCAGCCCGGGCATGGGCCAGAATTACATTGCTGGTGGTATTCTGCACTACCTTGAAGGTGTTCATGTGCAAAACTTTGATCTGCCCAGTCTCCTCGCCGACGGTCGCCCTACGGAACAAGTCATTGTTGGTCTATTCACCGAAGTTCGACGTCACAAACCCAGCGTCATCTATATTCCAAACATTGACGTTTGGTATGATACTTTGGCTGGCACTGTCGCGCTTGTCACCTTCACCACCATGCTCAAATCGATCCCACCTACGGACCCAGTGCTTGTTCTCGCTACGGCAGAGCGCACCAAGGAGGAATTCGCTGCCAATCCGAACCTGATTTCTGACTATTTCGGCTATTCTCGCAACAGCCGCGTAGAGATCACGCCCCCGGACCGACAGGCTCGTTTCGCCTTCTTCAACAAGACCCTGGAACTCATCACGCTCCCGTCTGGCAAGTTCCCTGATCCTACGAACCGACCTAAGCGAAAACTCGAAGTGTTGCCTGTGGCCCCCAGGATTGAGCCTCCTCCACCTACCAAGGCGGACATCAAGGCACTGAAGAAGAAAGACCACCAGTTCCTCAACGCTCTCAAGATTCAGCTGCAGCCCATTATGGATCAGATCAATCGCAAGTACAAGAAGTTCCGCCAGCCAGTCATCCCTCAGGCGCAGATTGAGTACCTCTTTGCCGAGTCGGACCCTAATTACGTTCGACCGGACATTGCGGCGGCTGAAAATCGCCCCTTTGAGATTGTCAAGGACAAGAACGACATTGATGTGTTGCGAGACACCCTCACCGGCAAGACATTCTACAATCTGGAGACGACCACCATCGAGGAGCGGCTGTCGAACGGTTACTATGCTCGCCCCAAGGATTTCTTGTTCGACATCAGAGCGCTTGCTAAAGATGCCAAGAACATTGGTGACAAGGAAAGGACCCTCAAGGCAAATGAGCTTCTGAGCAACGTGGAAGTTGATATCGCTAGTATTGAAAACAGCACCGCCAGCGTTGTGGATTGGGAGGCCCTTTACCAGCGTCAAGTCCAAAGAACCAAGCAAAAGGCCGAAAAGGAGAGACAACGAAAGGCTCTGGCTACTAACCTTGCCTTGGAACGTGTTCAATCTGACATTGCTGGCGGCAACGAGAGTGATTCCCAAGGACCTGTTACACTTGGCGTACAAGTTCCGGAGGACACCACTACCACGGCAAGATTCCAGCTGCGAAGCCCAGAGCCACCAGCCGGTGCTTCTGCCTTGAGCAATGGTGACTCGGCCGCTCCCAAGGACGGTGACGTCGAGATGAGCGGCACTAGTGAAGACACTCAGCTGGCAACGCAAGCCATGGGCCCGCCACCTACTAAGTCGCTGGATCCTACGCAACCATCGCAGCGCTCTGCTGTCACCTCTCTGCCGCCTGGTGTGCTGCCTTCGGCTGTAGCCAACGACGCTTCGACCACCAAGACATCCGACCTCTCCTCCAAGCAAGCGCTATCAAATTGGGGCACGCCACAGACAAACGGAAACTCGTCCAAGGCTGGCGACGACCACGATATTCCTGACACGTTCCCTGGCGGCACCGGCCAAACGCCTACGCCACAGAGCCAAGAGCCCTGGATGCACTCGCAAGCGCACGCTTTGCACGGGGACATCGTAAGCGGGGCAAGCTCTCTTGCGCGACCTCCCTCGTCGTCTTCGCAGCCGCAGGCCTCTGGTGAATCGCAACAGCCGGCCTCGCCTTCGCAGCCCAAGGAGCTCAAGCCGGCTGTGGCGCAGTTCCAGGACGACGTCGCGGATCAGACGGACGGCTTCTCCGTGGAGCAGCTGGAGCAGATCAACCGCGAGATGATGGACAAGATTTGGCAGACGCGCTCGGAGTGGAACAGGCTCAAGGTGTACTACTCGGTCAAGGGCGTGTTTGACACCCTCATCGGCGACATGGAGCCGATGCAGCAGGCGCTTCTCGACAGTCCTTGAATGAGCATGAGGACGGATAACAGGCTATCTGTCTACGGCGCCCAGGTATGATCTCTTTCGTTGGAAAGGTTGTTTAGGATACGCTTGTTTGGAAAGACTGTATCAACATTTTGGAGTTTGCTTTGCTTTTGTTTCTTTTGGTTTTCATCTTTTTATAACTTGGGACTTTTTCTATATCATCATGTGGATGCAGAGGAGAAGTTGTTTGTAAAATGTTAGACAGAATTACATATCGCGCGTTTCTGCTTTGCGTTTTTATCCATTCTACTCGTACACTTTATCATGTTGTCGCATTCGTACATATATGTGTGTCTGTGCTATTTAGTGTTACAATTTCGCCAGCTTGGTGCTATCCATCCGCTGTCCCTCATCATCCTGCTCCGCGACGCGCAGGTCCGGCAGCTTCGCCGGCATGATGCGCCGCGGCTCACTGTCCGGCACCACGTTGTACTTTCGAAAATCGCGAATCCCGCAATAATCATGTAAAAAATCTTCATCCAGCAGCAACTCCCCATTCACATCCTCCGCCGGCGCGCCCACAATCGCCAGCATGGCGTCTGAAAAAATCGTCGGCTTGCGCAGATCTCTGGCATGCTCCGGGTTGCTCTTTGTGATGCGTTCCGTCGCGGCGGATTCAATGGCCACGGCCGGCCACAGGCTGGTAATGGCCATGCGGTCGCCGAGACCTTGACGCGTGAGGTCCATGGCGAGGCCCTTGGTGAGCACCGACATGCCGACTTTGCCCATGGCGTAGGCCGTCTTGCCCCGGAAGAAGCGGCTGTAAATCGGCGGGCTGACGACGAGGACGCGCCCGCCGTTGGCGCCGGCGTGGTTGCCGGTGGAGGCTTTGAGATGCGGCAGCGCGGCCTGCACGACGGCGTAGAGACCTTCGGGGTTGACGCTCTGCATGAGCTTGAAGCGCTTGAGCGGCGTGTCTTGGACAGACGCCCAGTAGATGGCGCCGGAGTTGTAGATGACGACGTCTAGACGGCCGTATTTCTATTTTCCGTCAGCATACATGTGATTTGGTGATGGGCGGATGGGGGGAAGAGGGAGGGGGGCTTACGTCAATGGTCTGCTGGATGAGGGCGTTGACGCTCTCCTCGGAGCGCACGTCGACCTGCACGGGGTGCGCCTCGCCGCCAGCCTGGCGGATCTCGTAGGCGACGGTCGTGATGGTGGACTCGTTGGAGCGCGGGTTGGGGATACTCGTGATGGGCGTGACCGGGTCGCTGACAGTCTTGGCCGCGACCACGACTGTCGATCGTCAGCTCAACTCACATCTCTACAACGTTCATCCCATGGAGCAAACAATGAAAATGAAGGGAAAAAACGTACCGGCGTAGCCATGGGCGGCAAAGTCGACAGCGACTTGACGGCCGATGCCGCGCGAGGCACCCACGACGAGAGCAACAGGTTTATTTGAAGGAGCCATGATTGTTCTGTTGTTTATCTCAATCACTTTGTCCGATGAGATTTCTCAAATGGTAAATGCCCTTTTTTTGACGACCGAAAGGTCTCTATTTTAAGGAATGACGAAGCACGGTTCACGCTATCAAGCTTGTCCCCCGTGAGTGGAGCCCCGGACGGGCAGCCGAGGTTGGGGGCCCACCCGCTTGAAGCTCTTCCCGCTCTCATCCCATCGAGTTTCCCCAAACTTCTGGGGTCCCATCGGTCTTTTTCCTCGTCATCACCCCGGGTCCGTGGAGAAAGTGATATAGCCCACTGTCTCTCTTCCGCAGCTTACATATTCAATCATTCTTATTCTCCATTCTGCCCAAATCACGCCATTTTGTATATTCCCGGCGCCCCTTACCGTAATCAACTAAATATACACACCAGAAACCTTGACAACATGCCTGCCGCTAAGCTCGACGTCTACCTCGACTTTGGTATGTCACCATCGCACGCAATCACAGCATAGCTCCGGCCACGAAACTCCCCCATGCTAATTGACTCTCGCGAAAGCATCACTCTTCAGCTATGTCGCCTTTGCCGATTTAGAAGCCAATAGGCAGAAACTTGCTGCCAATGGAGTCACCATTGAGTATGATTCTTCGCCATTTTTACGGATATACCGACCTCAGAACTGACATATGCCCTCAGATACCACCCCGTCTTCCTCGGCGCCATCAACGTCGCTAGTGGTATGTCTGCTCTCCATGGAGGTCCTGCCTTGAACAAGACCACAGCTGACATCTCTACCCCCCAGGCAACAAGCCTCCCTGGTCCGTCGCCGCCAAGGCCGTCTACCTCAACTACGACTCCCAGCGCGCCCTGACCCGCGTCGGCCTGCAACACGTCCGCGCCCCCGAAGACCTCATGACCTTTGGCATGACCGTCCAGCCGCTGCGCGCCATCCACTACATCCGCGCCCACTACCCGGAGCCCGTCTTCCGCGCCACCTTTCACTTCCTGCTGGAGAAATTCTGGGCGCCGCCGAACCAGAAGATTGCCGACGAAGGTGTGCTGCGCGAGGCGCTCCTCGCGGCGACGGAGACGCTGCACGGCGGCAGGAAGCTCTTTTCCGAAGCCGAGGTCGGTAAGATCATGGATGGCCGCGGCGCGTTCAAAGACAGCCTGAAGAAGGAGACGGACGACGCGCTCGCCAAGGGCGCGTTTGGCATGCCGTGGATCTGGGTCACGAACAGCAAGGGTGAGCAGGAGCCGTTCTTCGGCAGCGACCGGTATGTAATACTTGACTGTGTATAGCACAGCGTGGTGCGGTGCTGTATATGCTAACTGAGAATAGCTTCAACCACATCTACAAATTCCTCGACATTCCCTTCCAAGACGTCGAGATCTCGGCCCCAGCCAAGGGCAAGCTGTAAATTTATAATAGTCAGATGCTTGTCATTTAGCACCAGACAATATATTACCGTCATCAGACTATCATGTAGCGCTCTCAAGATTAGACCTATACCATACAATTGACAACATGTAATTTTCTTGATCATCTTTCGTCTTTTCTTATTTTCAATATTTACCTTGACTATATATTACTCATATTTGTGGTAATTGTCATATATTCTGCTTCACTTGGTCTTATCGAGCTTCGTGGCGATGTGATTCAGGTCTGGCACCACTACAGGCACTTTACGCGTCCCACTTGTCGCGTGCAAAATCGCTCCAGTGCAAACGTTCCGCCTTTGCACCTATACACTTGCAAGAGAGAAAAGGCGGCCATTTCATTCTCAGAATGCAGCCTCTCGAATTAACACTCGTCGTCGCGGCGACGCGCAACATGGGCATCGGCGCCGGTGGCGGCATGCCGTGGAAAGGTCTGCGCAAAGAGATGCAGTACTTTGCCCGAGTCACCACCAAGCTGCCCTCTCATGTACGCATTCATCCACCCACTCCCAATCCCACCGATGACGCTCCTCTCCCTTCTAACATTTTATTCTAGAGTCCCGCTGGCGCCGTCAACGCTGTCATCATGGGGCGCAAGACCTGGGACTCCATCCCGCCCAAGTTCCGGCCGCTCAAGGACCGCCTCAACATTGTCATCAGCCGCTCCGCCACGGCGCCGCCGACCGCGCCGCCAAATATTCAGGAGCCCGTGCGCGTGTCATCGGTCGAAGGCGCGCTGCAGTACGCGCGCGACCACTGCGGCGGCCGCGTCTTCGTCATGGGTGGCGGCCAGATCTACGCGGCGGCGCTCAAGCTGCCCGAGGCGCGCCGCGTGCTCCTCACCAGCATTGACGCGGACTATGATTGCGATACCTTCTTCCCGATCAAGCTGGGGACTGCGGATGGTACGGAGCCGGGATGGGCGCGCAAGTCGGATGAGGAGTGGAAGGCGTGGACGGGAGAGGATGTTCAGGATGGACACAGGGAGGAAGCGGGTGTAAAGTACGAATTTCAAATGTGGGAGAAATAGCGGATGTAATGATGGCTATTAACAAAAACAAAGCGTACCAATATTTTTATGTGATTTCGATGAAATGCTAAATGTGAATTCATTAAGAAATTGGGGTGGCCTCTATGTGGTCGGATGCCTATCCTCACGGTATAATGTACATGAAATCTATATGCCCTCCTCTTCGCTTCCGTTTCAGTAGTGATACAATGCTGCCCACATTCATGCCAATCGCTATGCATGCCATGTTGCTTTTCTAACGTTACAGTTCCCTCATGCTACTTTGTCCGTCCCTAAGGAGTAGCGGCAACTTTCTCAGCTGCAGCCGCCTTGGCCTGCGCCTGCGCTGGTGTCTGCGCAGCAGCGGCCTTGTCCGCCGCCTGGTCGCTCAGGAACGGCGCCTCGAGCCTCGTCCAGAAGACATCCACCGGCTTCTCCAGAATCTCCGTCGCCTGCTGCGGAAAGGTCATGTCCGAGGTGCCCTCGAGCGCGGCCAGGCTGGCGCGGATCCAGCCGACAATGGCGACGAGCGCGCGCGGGTCGGCGTTCGGGTCGCCCTTGAACAGGTTGCGCCAGACGGCGCTCGCAAGGATGGCGTCACCCTTGATCAGGCCCTCGTCGTAGGCGAGCAGCAGGCCACGCCACTGGATGAAGATGTCCTTGAGGTAGCGCTGGCGCAGCGCGCTCGAGGTGATGTTGTGGTCGAGGTGCATCTTCTTCTCGCACTCGAAGAAGAAGTGGTCAATCATCTGCTGGGACCAGTTGCGGTACTCGTCGCGGTCGAAGCAGCGCAGGCGCGCGTTGATCAGGTACAGGTGCAGCATGGTGACGTGCGACCATGTGCTAAAGGACGGTTGGAGGCCGAAGGCTGCGGGTGGCTGTTAGTCGTCGGGCAATCCATGAGCACAAGTTTTGGCGCGCTTACTCTTGTTCCAGACATTCTCCGGGTCCTTTGCCTTGCCAATCTCCTCGCCGTCGTCTCGCTTCTGCACGAGGTCCTGCTTGCGCTCCTCGTCTGTGATGCGGTAGTCGGCGGGCTTGGCGCAGACCTTGAACAGGCGCTCCGAGGCCCCGACGACGCGGTACGAGTCGCGGAGGCCAAGGATCTGACGCGGGGATGAGCTGCTAAAGTTTCTGACCGTCGTTGTTCGCATTGTCGTCGATTGTCGCGTAACGGCGGCGGCGGGAGCGGCAACGTTTCGCGCAGCAGGGGAGGGAGCTGCCACGCCCGCGCGGAGGGCAGAGCGGAGCACGCCCCTTGCTTGTGAGCGGCAAGTTTGGCAGGCCATTGTGCTCGTGATTATGTGTATGGTGCGTTTCGCTTCGGTTGGCTTATGAAGCCGTTGTGGTGATTTGGCGCCTGGGGAGAAATCGTGAGGTATTCAGCGATGCTAGGGGATTGGCTGCAAAAAAAAGTTGCCGGCTGAATGTCGGTGGTCGGGCCGCCTGATTTTGGTGGGGATTACCACATGGGCGATTCAGGGACCAGCTGCTCGGTACTTGGCTAGGTAACCCAAAATACATGGGGAAATTTACAAAAAAAAAATGATTATAAATTTAGATAGTCATAGAACTATATACTAAATTGCACATTCTTTAAGAAGAAAAATAATGGATAGGGAGTGGCTCGTTGTCCGCATTGGTAACGGTTTATGACGACTGAGTAGTATGAGACGCTGCCAGTGCTTCACTGCAAGTCGTGTCGCAGAACTATTATTTTCGAATAATATTACAATTTTATATAATACACTAATATAGTACATTTCTCTTATACAAAATTTACTGGTATTTGGCAAATACCAGCGAGCTGTTTGTACCGCCGAAGCCAAAGCTGTTGCTTATAGCCACACGAACATCCTTGTCCTTGGCCTTGCGCGGAACAAAATCAAAGTCTGTTCCAACATTTGGCGACTCCAGATTCAGTGTTGCAGGCACGATTCCTTCGTGCACCGCTAATACGGTGAACATAGCTTCAATGGCACCAGCAGCACCTAGCAAGTGTCCCACGGCACCCTTGGTGCTGCTGACTGTGACTTGTCCTTCGGAGGACACGCCCTCTTCTCCCATCATGATGCGCTTAATGGCCATGGTTTCGGCGACGTCGCCGACTTCGGTACTGGTGGCATGGGCGTTGATGTAGCCCACCTGCTGAGGCTTCACCTGCGCGTTGCGCAGCGCCCTCTTCATGGCCAGGAACGCGCCTTGGCCATCTTCTCTCGGCGCCGTCATATGGTGCGCGTCGCCGCTGCAGCCGTATCCTTTAATCTCGGCGTAGATTCTGGCGCCACGGGCCTGGGCGTGCTCGAGCTCCTCGAGAACCAAGACCGCGGCACCTTCCGAGACGACGAAGCCGTTCCGCCCCGCATCAAACGGTCGACAACTCGACTCGGGCGTGTCGTTGTATGCGGTGGCGAGTGAGCGCGCGCGGCCGAAGCCAGCAAAGGTCAGCGGATGAATGCAAGACTCGGAGCCGCCGGCAACCATGACATCAGCGTCGCCAAGTGCAATGAAGCGCGAGGCGTCACCGATGGAGTGTGCGCCCGTGGTGCAAGCCGTCGTAGCTGCGTGGTTGGGGCCTTGAAAGCCATATTTCATAGCAATATGGCCAGCGGCCATATTTGTGAGAATCTTGGGCACAAACAGAGGTGATACCTTTTTATATCCCTGAATTGCCATTAGCACGTGCCATTCTGTAATGAGAAAAACTGGGTTGGACTCACTCCTTTGTGGTGTTCCAAGCTAGTGGTGTAAATATCGTCCAGGTTCCCTATTCCGCTTCCCAGACAAACGCCAGTGTCTTCCTTATCTGATTGTTTGACAGCGTCCCATTCTGCATCCCTGAGTGCCATGTCCGTCGCCGCCATGGCATACTGAGTGAAGAGTGACATGCGCCGCTGCTCGGCGGCGGTAACCCAATCATTCGCGTTCCAGCCTCCCTGTGCGACGCCGCCAAGCGGTACAACGCCTGCTACTCTGCTTGTGAGTTCCTGCCAGCGTTCCTTGGGCTCGCGGTCCGCGACGCTCGTGATGCCGCAGTCGCCGGCGAGCAGGCGACTCCACGTCCGTCGGGTGCCGACTCCCAGCGGCGTGACGGCGCCGAGGCCAGTCACGACGACTCGTCTCATTATGTTTCCATATCCTGGCCGTCCAGTCTGTGTGGGTTGTGGGCAATGTGAGCGGTCCTGGCGCTACAAAGCGGTGATGATGGGACGAAGTTTGACCGTGGGCTGCAAACTGCAGATCGCTCAGTGGCGCTCCACAGCAGGTGGGAGCGCTAGAAGCAGGAACAAATCAGCGCTATGATTGCTGAAAGACTCTAACAATTACAGCGCCAGCTCAAGCAAGTTAGCGCTAACAGCTCCCTGGAGCTCCCCGGAGCTTCCCAACACGCTGCCCAGCCCTGTTTCAGGGTCCAACCCGCGACATATCGCGATTCCCGACTTGGATCCGACGTAGGTGGCCTCAGCCTCATCCATTGACCTTGCCCAGCCTCTGCAACGAGCAGCCGACAGTTAATTCCCGTTCGGGGACACTATTCTGTCAACAAAATTACTTTGAGTGCTTTACGCTTGGAAATCTAGCAGTCGAATAGCCTCTTTCAGCAAAACCCCCTGTCGTCAGGGAGTAGCGCTGTAGGCTTGTGCGTCTCATATGAGCTCGGCACACGATCAGCCATTGCATCCCGCACCGCGTCAGGCCTCACCTGTCTGACGCCATGGCCGACAGAAGACGAGACGGGCCATCCGTCGCGGCTCAAACCAGTGGCCGAGACTCAGATATGGGCGTCACGGAGCGGACGCCGCGCCACTCCTTCCAGCAGGGCCGGCGGAACCAGGACGCCGACGACGATGGCGATGACTTTGACAAGTGGTCCGACTTTGACGCCGACGACGCGCTGGATGCATCCGGCGTGCGCAACGACGAGGCCAGCAACGTCCCGGAGCACGGCCGCCTGCTGGACCCGGACCAGGCCGCCGAGGCCTTTGAGCTGGGCGACCGTATCTCTCTGGAGAATGGCGCCTCTGGCTTCAAAGACCCTGAGGCCGAGAACTCGCCGTATCCGGAAGTCCGCGCCGCCGTGCGCAATTACGACGAGGACGTGCCGGCCAACACGGTCCGCGCCTGGACCATTGGCCTCGCCCTCACCGTCATCGGCGCGTCCATGAACACGCTCTTCTCGCTGCGCCAGCCGTCCATCTCCATCGGCCCTCTTGTCGCGCAGATTGTCGCGTACCCCATCGGCCACACGTGGGCGAGAATCGTGCCCGCGCGGGAGTTTAACACGTTTGGCGTGCGATGGAGCTTGAATCCAGGGCCGTTCAATATCAAGGAACACGCCGTCATTACGGTCATGGCAGGCGTGTCGTTCTCCGTGGCGTACTCGACGGACATCATCCTAGCACAGCTCGTCTTTTACAAGCAGGATTTCGGTCTTTTGTTTCAGCTGCTCTTGACGATATCGACGCAATCATTGGGCTATGGCATTGCTGGCGTCATGCGCAAGTTCTTAGGTAAGTCCATTCACCCTCTTTCTCGCCGCAAACTGCTAACACGCGTATTCAGTTTATCCTGCGTCCATGATTTGGCCCGAAAACCTTGTCAGTGTGACTTTACTCAATGCCATGTACGAACAATCCAGCGCACCGGATCACACGGTCCTCGGCGGCTCCATGTCCCGACTCAGGTGGTTTGGTCTTGTGTCCGCAGGGTCCTTCTTTTATTTCTTCATTCCCGGCTTCTTTGCCCGTTTCCTTAGCGTATTTGCATTCCCAACTTGGATTGCGCCTGAAAATGCCGTTGTCAACCAGCTCTTTGGTGGCATTTCCGGATTGTCAATTTTGCCCTTGACATTTGACTGGACGCAAGTGGCAGGCTACATTGGTTCACCACTCATCCCACCTTGGTAAGTAGAAGAAACAAGTCTCTGGGTTTCACATTTCACTAATTTAACTTTCAATAGGCACGCCATTGCCAACACCCTTCTTGGTGTCGTTATTTTCTTCATCTTCCTTTCTTCAGTTCTGCACTACAGTGGCGCCTGGTACTCACTCTACCTACCAATGAGCGACGCTGGCACATACGACAACAGAGGCAAAGAGTACAACACCACAAGAATCCTCACGCCAGAGTTCACGCTTGACGTGAATGCTTACAAGGAATATTCTCCTCTGTTCATTAGCACCACTTTTGCCATTGCATACGGTCTGTCGTTCGCTTCCATCTCGGCCCTGCTGGTGCACACGTGGATCCACAGTCGCAAGACCATTTGGAAGCAGTACCGCAACAGTACCAACGAAAAGCCAGATATTCATATGAAGCTGATGCGCAAGTATCCCGAGGCTCCGGATTGGTGGTACATGTCGCTCTTTTTAGTCATGCTTGCCATCGGCATGTATACCGTGGTGGCGTACCCGACCAACTTTGCTTGGTGGGCCTTCCTCTTGGCCATTTTCGTTTCCTATGCGTTCTCTCTTCCAATTGGTATTATTCAGGCCGTCACCAATACTCAAATCGGTCTTAACGTTTTAACCGAATTTATTTACGGCTATATTCAGCCTGGTCGCCCTCTTGGGCTTATGCTGTGCGTCCAACCCCTGCCACAATTCGCGGGGTCGTCATTAACATGCCTCACAGCTTCAAGACATTTGGCTATGTTACCATGTAAGTTTTCACTTCTGAACTGCAGATCTATGGAAACTAACTACGGTAAAGGTCGCAAGCACTTGGCTTCATTGCTGATCTCAAGTTTGGCCACTACATGAAGGTGCCTCCTCGTACCATGTTCATGGCCCAAGTCGTCGCCACCACCGTGTCTTGCTTCGTCCAGATCGCTGTGCTCAACCTTGCCCTCACGAACATTGACAATGTCTGCGACATCCGACAGAGCGATCGCTTCACATGCCCAGGTGGACGCGTCTTCTTCTCTGGTATTCCCACTCACACCATTCTCCCATGTTCGGAAATACTAACAAGATATCAGCTTCCATCATCTGGGGCCTCATCGGTCCAGCGCGCATGTTCTCACCGGGACGTATCTACTCGGGGCTCTTTTTCTTCTTCATCCTCGGCGCCGTCACACCCATCGCCATCTACGTCTGGACCAAGCGCTGGCCCAACTCGCCCGCTAAGTACCTCATGGCACCCGTTATCTTTGGCGGCGCTGGTGCCATCCCGCCCGCCACGCCTCTCAACTACTTCTCCTGGGGCATCGTCGGCTTCGTCTTCCAGTTCTGGATCAAGAAGCGCCATTTCGGCTGGTGGTCGCGCCTCAACTTTCTCACCTCTTGCGGCCTGGATCTCGGTTTGGCTTTTGGCACGCTTGTGCTTTTCTTTGCGTTTACGCTGCACGATATCAAGGCGCCACGGTGGTGGGGCAATACCATTGTTGAAAAGACGATGGATTATCAGGGTACAGCGATTCAAGCATTCATGCCAGAGGGGCAGACCTTTGGTCCTCGCAGCTGGTGAGTACTCACAGTGAGGAAACAAGCGGTCGGAACGGCGTTTCTTTGGGAGGCCATATAAAGGAGCATTATTAAACAACTGTAAATATAACTTCTATTTAAATGAACGATATCTTAAATTTTATTCGCTTGCACTGATGCGTGTGAATGAACATATGTATATTATATCCTAGCAAGAACCAATCGAAATACCATTGCTGCACACTTAATATCTGACCGATTATACATTAAGAAAAAAACGCTTCCTCCCCTGGACATGCTGCAAAGCCCTGTGGCAGCCGGATTAATTCACTTTCGTAACCGTCATACGGCGAATGTACCGGAAATCCATGGAACTCCACGTCGCTCCCGCATCGAGAGAAACTTGCTAGCGATACACTCCATGCATTTGATGAGACTACAGCCGGGCTCATTGCGGAGTCCGCGTATTCCGTAGATGCGGTGGACTGGACCGAGAAACGACGAGCGTTGACGATACCGCAGTAGGTTGGGTCACAGGCGGCCGCCGCGAAATCGTGGGTGGGAAAGACGGGGCTTCTGTCTTCGCCCTGCATGCCCATACCGCTCTGATGGTGTAAGCTGGAGTAGGCGTGCTGCTCTATTTGTAGCGGCCGCTGACGTCTCTCTTCAACAAGCCGTTTCAAAGAGAAGAGGCTATCCAGCTCTCTTTTCTCGGTGGCATTTCGAGGCTTACATTTCTCCAGTATACCGAATGCTTGATGAATGACCAACGCTGAGTTCGGATATGAAGAAGAACCCAAGTATTGTTGACTCAAGATGATCATTACAGCCGTATATAGACATGGTCTGGTGAATATTGTTAGTCACTGCTGGGTTGGAGAAATTATATAAACATACCGCCATAAATAATCGTTCTGGAACGTTTCTGCCGTGGTCTGGGCCTCGAAGATGCGTTCAACTGTTTGGTGTGCCGTTTGCACGCACGACTCAGAAAGATGCTTCCAGCCATCAGAGCCGTCTGGGCTGTTCCTTCTCGTCGGGGATGACAAATCTTGAAGAAAGAAAGGCCTGGTGAGTAGTATCGTTGCGTAATGCTTAAATAGCACGGCATCGAGACTGGCCACAGTATTTGCATCGTATTTACCTGCGTCGCTTACTCGCCTCGGTAAAGAAACAGATGCGATTTGCTGGAAAATCGGGTATGCGCTCTCAGTTGACAGCTGACTCTGTTTGTAGACAAGCTTGAGCGTTTTCCTGATTGTGCTAGCCGAATTTTCATTGAATCTGAGACGCTCAGCGCGGTCGACGGAGCTGGACGGGGTGCAGTCACCAGGCGTGAGTGGTGCGCTGGTGTCCTCCCAATTGACTTGGGGTTCTCGGCCTGAAAGCGCTGCAGAGAATGAATCAAGAATAAAGAGACTTTTCCAGAGCTTGGCATTGTCACTGTTTAGCTTCATGCTAGTGGGAGTTTGTGACAAAGCATCTGCCGGCTGATCAATACCGAGGACCTGGGCGGCCCTCACAGCCAATCCTGGTGATCATTAGCCACAGCTATTCTCTTGATGGTGCACTGTCTACTGACCAATGTATATATCAGCCGCGTGCCATCTAGAAGAGGCAAGAGAATAGGTAGTCAAAAGCGCCCATGCTTGTATCATCCAAAGCTTGAAGGGTTCGTCGCCCTTAAACCGCATCAAAGTTGTTTCGGCAAAGTTAAAGTACTCATAAGCTTTAGTGACTGAGCGACTAGGTGCCGATTCGAAACGCTCCAGGCCTTGGCTTGTTTCCATGGCGAGAGATCCGATAGCAAATAGCGCATTCATTAAGCAGACAGTGCTGGGCTCCGCTGAAGTGGACTCGGAGTAGCAGTGCTGTAGTAGTCCTTCTATCGCGGTTGCATCAAGAATTTCCACGAAGCCGCTGCTCTAGATTGTGTTTTAGCAGTGTGTGATCTTGTTGGAGGGGGGCTACATACATGATGAGAGGCCAGAGCGACAAGACGTTCTGCTGTTGCTCGATCGGGAAAGGAGACATTGTCCGAAAACTTCGGAGTAGCATTACTGCCTAGCGTTGGGCAGGTGTCGGGATCTTGGGCAAAAGGACATGGCCCTGAAATAGGAAACACCAGCCTTCTGATTTCGGCAGTCAAACTAGCCAACGACGAATTCATAACTAAGAGAAACAAACTTGGTTAAATTGCTTGCCTCGGATTTGGTGCGGGGCAAACATACAGTCAGAGGAAGGGTTCTGGTTGGAGACTCCAGCAGGAGCCTCAAATTTATGTGCAGGCACTTGAATATCGGGTGTAAGATCCCACGGCACTGTCGCATGTGGCGGATCGTACATCTGCGGAAGTAAATCGGGGCCTACTGTAGTGGGCGAGCGAGGCTTTGGAAACTCAGGGACTGGTGGAATTTTGGAAGATGGCAAGACACACTCGAGCCTCGAAGCGTGACTGGTGCTTTTTCGCTTCCTCGGGGCGTCATATATGCATTGATTTTTTCGTTTTGTGCAGCCCGCACAAGGCTTCTGACCATCACACTAGAAAATATCAGCGGCTGTAACTGCATTCGCGGTCTCTATATCCTCGTACCTTTTGTTTACGGTTTTGGCAGCCTCTGCAGGCTTGTCCGATCCGCTTCCGCTGTTCTTCCATGACTTTGGAGCGGGTCATCGCTTCGAATGAGAAAGAAAACAAGTGAATGTGATGAAAACAGTAGCTTGGGGCAACGAGGGCACTCTATCAGCTGTAGAGGTGACTGGCCTTCAAAAGGGAATACAGGGTATAAGAATACTGATGAAAAGGTCGCACGAGGCTGGAGGTAAACTGGAGAAATAGGATCTCAAAGATGCAACGACATCCAGGGGGCTCCATTTATAATTGATGATTTTCTTCGAAATTAACTTGTATCTGAGTGGACACCATCTTGACCACCTGTCAATCATTCACATACTACAAGAGGGGCCGTCTTCATTGCTACTTGAGCCACGCCGTATTTACACACGCGCAATATACGTTTTCGGATGAGAAAACTAGAATCTCAATAGCTTGCTAGGACAATTTGTGCGTTAATGCCACCCCTCCCCTTTTTTGTTGCAGCAGCAAGCTCGCATTAGACCGGTGAGGTCTGTCAAGGCCCAATACGAACCCTGTGTGACGGCGGGCCTGAGACTTCTTCTATTGAGCTGTTAAGCAGCCACGAAATGGAGGATTCATTTTCGGTGGCATAGCTGTACAAGGATGGTGCATAGCTGTCATTGAATTTAGCGTTGATGCCGCGACTCGCGACAAGAGTGGGAGTGCTGCATGTCAACGTAGCCAGGCCCCATCGTCGATCTGCGTACCAAGACGGCCCCGGCCGGCCCAGAGAGCTACCGGCCTCCCTGGTCACATCTGGTGAAGGCTGCAAGCCCTGACCCTGGGTAGGCGGCGTCGGGCTTACCCCCCTCCTGAGAAAAGCAAGAGGTCTACGTATATATGAACCCCCACTAAAAGAGATCAGCGACCCTAAAAGCGACCGTTTTGATTCAGAAAGTTGGGCTGAACTGGCGGAATGGCTGCGCACTCGCCTGTGTCAACCGGGACTCGTGTGATGCGTCCGCGGCGACCAGGGTGGGAGCCTAAGACACCGACGTGCATATCTGTGGCTGGATAGGCTCAAGCCAGATAAATCAGCCCAAAAACATCAGGCGGGCGGGGGCCGGAGAGAGATCCTAGCCGTTCCCTTTTGAAGACTGGCACACACCAATGGGATTGTGGGAACGACACAAATTGCCAGCTTGTTGCCCATCCGCATCGTTTCTCCGTTGTGGCGCCTGCGACGTGACCTCTGTCTGCCACAGATGCAGTAGGAACCTCGACCGTGCATCGTTTCCTTTCTTGCGCGCAGGGTTCCCACAAGTGCAAGACCAAATCTCAGAGCTGGCAGCACAATGGATGAAGGCGCTGGGACATGGCGGCGCCGCCGCGGGCGCGGCCGCCTCGTATGCCGCTCCGCCACGACGATCAAAGCAATAGCGCCCGAGAAAATCTGAAAGAGGAAATCCGAATTGCGAAGCTGTCCTGCGTCATTGATTGATGCCACTCTACCCATGGACATCAGCTCCTCCGCTTTGCATCACCTCGGTGTCGCAAAATGAGGTCACTGTGGTAGGACAGGAGCGGGTGATGCCAACGAAAAAACCCACGGTTTGGGCAAGATCTCTGGCAGCACGAGCTGCGCGATTTCGGTCGACAGAAGTGCGGGTATCGGTCATGCAAATTTCAATCACGATGATGCATATCATACGCCTTCTCCCCACGTCCCGGCTCCCCGGGAGAGAAGCGAAGACAAGGTTAAAGCCCGCTCGAAAAGCGGGCGCAAGCGAAGAAATCAAGGGTTTTCCCTGGAACTGGGCGTACGCTTTCCTTTTTTTCTCCGTCTTTTGACCACGGTGAGGAGGAAAGAGACAACGCGCGGTGCGTCAAGACCTATGGCTCCCTAGTATTTGTCAGTTTGCGTTACACAAAGGAGGATTTGGGGGCAGTGAGGTATTAAACGTCTTAAAACTTCGTCTTGGCTGCAGTCGGAGAGGCGTCGTGCAGAGATGGCTTGCTGTGATGAGATGAAAAAACTCAGGGCTTGCAGGACTGCGACCCAAGACCTGCTGTCAAACTTGCCGCAGCATCCAAAGCGGGTAGAACTACACGCTGATCCCATCCCCTTTTCTTTTCCCATTCGTATCAAGCCACCACCTGCTGCATGTCCGTATGTCGCCGTCGCTGCCCAAGGGGCTAGCCTGCCGCGGCCGATGAACCGGCTCGACGAGAGGACCTCTGAACGATGACGCGAAAACCGAAAAAGGGTTCCAGCTCGGCGCACGCTCGGCATGAAACATTCGCTGGCGCAAAAGCAATTCCTTGCCAATCAATTATCAGCGGCGCCCGCCAATGCGTTCCTTTCGCCGTCTTCCTCTTCGCCTCTTTTTGCATCAGACAAGGGCTCTCCCGTGTTTCTCGTTTGGGCAGTAGTGGATGGCTGAACTAATCGCAAGCCCCCTCGCACTCCTCGCATGTGTGCTTTTTTCTCTCAAGGGAATGTAGGTAAAAAGGAGATTCGGCCAGCACATGTCAGTGCCTCAAACATTATGGTGTGTACACCATGTGTAACGTCAAGATGCTAGCGCTGTCTTTCAACAGCTGAGCTCTCCGTTGTCAGCTCGCCACATGCCTGAGACCTTTAAGAAATCTGCGTGTTTGACCTGTTGTGGCCTAGTCAGTCTTTCGTATGGCTACATGTTGCTTTTGGAGCAATATACTGTTGTACCAATCCATCTCGTCTAAACAAACCTGCGACCGCGTTGAGTTCAGCCTCACTAAGATGTACTTGGTGCCCATTCTTGTACTACACAGCTATATCCTTCGATCCCTGTCACCAGCGGAATGCAGTTCTGCTGCATATACTTGGAAGTAAGCTACATGAAATGTGTGGTACAGCAGCGTGATGGGTAGGGGCTGTATGCATCGCTGTGCCAGAGAATGCAGGCTGGTATGCAGAGCTACCCTCGACGGTCCCCAACTTTTCTACGCAGAGCCCGACAAGCAGCACAGGGCGGTAAATCGTATTAGCTTATTATTCTTCGTTTTATTGTCTAGCTTGCGTGATATACAGATACAGAAGAGTTGTAGTGGTAATAATAGGAAAAAAGGTAAAAAGTAGTCCATTAGCTGCATTCATCCGTCTCTTTTTACAGCACCAGCCTGCCGGGCTCATCTTCCAGGATAAACTTGCAACGCTGCAGGAATACATATGCTCTTTCCTCTTCGGCCTTGGGCACGGTCAGGGTGAAGACGTTGCCACCCGATGACAGGCCAGGCACGGTGTCAATCGTCACCATGTTAGATTGAGGCGGCTGGATCGGACGGCTGGCAAGCTCATCAATAATATCGTGCTTGGCGGGCAGCGCAGAGGCACCCTTGGCTCTGTAGGTAGCACCGGCAGGGATGGCCGACACCTGAGGCAGGTAGATGCCACGAGATCCCGCGGCGGCCTTGACCTTGTCGAGACCAAGGACGGCATCAAACAGCTCGCTGGCAGTAGGCTCGTGTTGGGCACGGGGGAGCTCGTCGTTGGCGACTTCGGCAGCACGGCTGATGAAGGTCGAGAGTGGCAGGAAGACCCCGAGCGTGTCCTGAATCTTCTTCTGCACCTGCACAACCTTAGCCAGAGAGATGGGGACGTTGATCTCGAGAGGCAGCTCCTCGACGGGAGCGGCCGGGGCGGCCTCAGCCTTGGGAGCAGGCGCAGCCTTCTTCTCGGCGACCTTGACGTTGCTGAGATCGAGGTGCGCGAGGTGGTCGTAGCGGGAGGAGACGGCCGCGGGCGCCTCGGCGTTGATGGTACCCAGGTAAGCCAGCACGTCACCCTTGAGCAGACGGCCGTTGGGGCCGGTGGGCTTGATCTTGCTGACGTCGGCCTCGCCGATGCCGTTGGCCTTGACGAGGTGCTCGACGGAGGGCATGAGGGGGTACTTTTGCTCGTAGGACTGGTTGCCCTGGGCGGGCTTGCGCTGCTGGCTGCCGCCGCTGGCAGGCTTCGACTCGCTCTTGGAGCCGGACGAGGCGGACTCGGAGCCGGCGGAGGCGCCCGCCGCCTTGTTGGGCTGGTCGGCGGGAATTTCGAGGGCGGCAATGTCGTCGCCGGCCTCGGCGAGGACAGCGATGCGGGTGCCGACGGGGACGGCCTTGCTGCCGTCCTGCGACATAATCTTCATCATGATGCCGTCTTCCTGGGCCTCGACGTCCATGGTGGCCTTGTCCGTCTCGATCTCGAGCAGCACGTCGCCGGCGCTGAAGCTCTCGCCGTCCTTGACGCGCCAGCTAGCAATGTTTCCCTCGGTCATGGTCGGCGAGAGGGCAGGCATGATGAAGTTTTGGGCGGCGAGGCATCGCGCAGAGGTCGAAAGGCCTGCATTGATTATTCCCGTCAGCAAAGACGTGCACTATATGTTGGGATGGATTCGGAGACGTAATCGGGGTTCACCTACCACGAGCAGAGGCGCGGCTGCTAGCGACGCGCACGGTAGCGCGGCATGCCGTTGCGAGAGACGCCATCGTGAGGCCCAATTGAGCTGTTCTGGCGACGACGGGTTTGGGGGATAGATGCGTAGAAGGGGGGTTGTTGGCGACAAAAGGTGAGAGCTTTCTTTTCGAAGCTGTTGGGGACCGCCGATACGGGCGGACGAGTCCGTCGTTTTTTCAGTGGGGCTCCGGCGGGAGGCACCAGGAGATGAGATGGATTTACAGCACCAACTGGAGTCTCCTTCATGGTTTATTCTTCTGTAAAATATTTATCAATATCTGATTAATGTTATGATTGATTTTATTCAAATAGTCACACTAAATTTTCGCCTCTGGCTGCGGTATTCTCAACTTACCTTTATCACTCTCTTGGCCTATTTCGGCATAGTCCGATTTACCCCTGCCCGTTCCTATCTACCGCTACCCATTCGCCGCCAAAAAAATGTTAGCAACAGAAACTCCAGCGCAGGCGCAATACCAATCCGCCGCATGGCTCTGACGACATAGCACCAAATTGCGTTTTCCTCTGCGCATGTCCGTTCTTTACTACATCATTCTACTTATAGTTTAGCGTCTATCATAATGGCCAGCCTAGGCTTCGGCACAACCATGTTTGTGCTCCGGAGGCAGCTTCTGGCGACGCCCTGCCGAACCGCGACCCCTCGACTCTTCGATGCGACTCGATCGAGGCTGCTCAGCAGCACTGCTTTCCGGGCCAATGCCGCGGCGAAATCAGCACCGAGGACGATAAGACCTTCTACGCCCCTGCCAAAGACGAAACCACAGCCTGCCGTGCGCGGCGGCCCTTCGCCCACGAGATATGCTTTCGTCAAGAGCCTGGGCTCGAAGATGACACCGACGATACTATACGAGGCGCCTTCACATTTCTGGTTCTACTTTGGCTGCTGGTCAAGTGGTATCTCGATTCTGGCCTGGACAGCGTTGACGGGGCCGACTGTTGTGCATCAACCCGAGGGTATCCCAGCCTGGGTGGGCTACGTTTTCGGCGCTGCCTACGTGCTGCTCGGCGCCATGGCTTTCTATCTCATTTCCAAGACCCCCAACGTCGTCCGATCGATCCGCTTGTTGCCAGCTGCGGCATCATCTGCACCAGCAGCTGTTTCCAAGGCAAGCGCCGCTGCTGCGACGCAGGCTGCGAAACCGTTGACTGGCGCGGCCGCCACTGTTGCAGGAACGGCGATGCCCCAGCTCGAAGTGACGGTCAACCGCATGCTTCCCATTCTTGGTACCAAGGTGATTGTCACGAGCTTGGACGATGTTGTTCTGAAATCGCGCTTCTCCCTGCCGGACGAGTACGTGCCAGAGCTGAAGCGCCTGGAGCGACAGCGCGCCGAGGAGGAGTCCCGCTCGAAGCAGCGCAAGTTTGACATGCAGCACCTGTTGACGATGCCGTTCCGCCACATTGGTCGTGCGTTTTCTGGCTTTTTCCGCGGCGTGCGCGCGGCATGGACGGACATGGGCTTCGCCACGATCAAGGTCGGCGAAAAGGAGTTCAAGGTCGACGTGACCAAGGGCTTTGCGCATGACGGGTTCAGAACGCTGGAGCGTCTGGTTCCTGTTGGCTACTAGAGTGGTCAGGCGCGGAGAATGCGGAAGCGGCGGAGGGTACGCCGGAACGCCGGAGTGTGATACGGTGTTTACAGCGAGGCGCAGCGCTAGGTATGGTGAACACGGGGCAACTAGACAAAACAAGCATATAAACGTGTACATTATTGGTGGGAAGGTGTTGGAGATTCGGTATCTATGTAAAATAGCTTGGAATTTGTATCATCAATGGAGATTGTCGTTACGGTCGAGGAACATCCCATGTGCGATTATCTGAATGTGCGATGCGGCGATATGGTTTGCCGGCTTGCCCCCGTAGCGGAGACGTGGCGCTGTGAGCAAGAAATATGACATCGAAATAAAATTAGATCCGCCCTCTAAACCTCTAGTCCGAGATATTCAGTGGCGAGACGCAAGGTGGAATTTCACATCTCGTGCGAGTTGTCGACTGATCGGCATGCCTACCCTGCATCCCATCAGAATTAAGGCGGCGATCGGCTTGACCAGCACCTCGCATGCAGTACTATGTCTGTCGAGGCGCACTCCGAGGCAGATTACGGCAATATTTGGCTAGTTTGGGCAGAGAAAGTGGCAGAACTATGCAGGCCGCTAACGTCGACATCGCTGCCATCTCCCGTCAGGGAGATAAGGTCGTCAATGTTTCGAGCGCCTTCCATCTATCAGGCTCGCGAGGCTGGCTAGAAACTTGAAACTCTATCGATCCTTCGCTAAGAGCAATTACACCCCTGATGTCCTTTCCAGAGTCCTTGTCTTCGTTTGAAGACGCCGAACACGCTTCACCAGAGCTCTGCACCCCGCCGCCGCCCAGTCGCCTGGGGCCAAGTGCAGGCGCTTGACCTCGTCCGCACGACGTAAACGGTAAGCGATCCTTCAGAATGTGGAACTGCTCCCACCTTCACAATTATATTAGCACCTCGAATCGCACAATAGCGTCTGCTTTTTTCAAGGCCTACCGACGGTCGACTCTGTCGGGGAATAGCACGGTGGCCGACCGCGGACAGTTAATCAAAGCCACCATGGGCATAGCGGACTTCATATTGGCACTCTACAAATCGATCAGCAGTCTAAAATAGCTTGTGAGTTTCCATATCATATAAACTCTGTTGTCCACTGTGGTACTATGGGCGCTGCGGACGAGGCGCATACTGTTCAGCCGTCGAACATCGCAGCACCCGGCTGTGAGGTTGGATTAGAATGCATTTAAGCGGATTATTTTCTCTTTGATATGGCATATATGGCGTATAAGTCTCCTGGCTTCTAAGTTTGTGGTGCAGGATAGGCCACAGTCTATGAGTACCTTGATGTATCCCTTTACCCAGACAGCGCGATGCATCTTAAATAGCGCGCGTGGATTGAATTTACAATTCTGGAGTTGCGGAAATGATCCAGTGTGAATTAATTAGAATGAAGTTCAGTAGATAATTGACGCTGGAGTCGTGATTTAAGGACATGCGGAGGCAGTTCACGGCATTGGACAGTGGTTTTTCGCCAGCTATTTACAATATTTCAACATTTGTAACTGAGCACACATTGCCGCAGCGGCATCATCCGCATTGCCAGTATTTCCTTAATCGAATTCTCTGCCGCCTTTGTCTGTACGCATTTTACGTGTACGCATTCACTTGCCACGTCTGGGCGTGACAAAATGCCGTTGCAAGTCCACAGTTGAACCTCATGCGTTAATCCCAGCCTAGCGATCCCAGCGCCTCAAAACACGCCAGCTATGATTTTTTTTACGCCGACGCCTCAAAACACGCCAAGCTGGAAATTATTCATCTTGGCGCTTGCAAAAACCGTTATCGCCAAGGTTGGCTCCTTGGCGACTCTGCATCGTGGCTGCCTCCCGAACAAGGCGCAGAGCTGCAGGGGGCGGGTGGCTGCGCGCCTATCTGCGATCACGGCGAAGGCTGCAATTGGCAAATGCCGATTGTGCAACGACCTCTGCATCCTGCATGGCGCGCTAAAGGCAGAGCCGGAAACACCCTGTAACTGACAGCATAGTAGTACCATACCGAAAGAGAAACTCGATGTCGGCCAATTTCGTCATTGGCCACTCATTTTCATGCTTGCTTGTTCGTCCCACAGTTATGCCAATGGCTCAGGTGTGGCGCAGAATGGCGAGCGCTCCGCCCCGTGGCTGGCGATAATAACATGCACAATAAGGCTGCCTCAAAGGTCGCACAATAAGGCTCCCTCCAACGGTCGCACAATAAGGCTCCTTCCAACGGTCGCACAATAAGGCTCCTTCCAACGGTCGCACAATAAGGCTGCCTCCAACGGTCGCACAATAAGGCCTCCAACGGTCGCAGCGATAGCCTGGCTAGCGGGGGTTGGCGCCAAGATCGTAGCTAGCCTTGCAACCGCCACGAGGCCGAAGAATGTGCAGCAAAGGAGAAAAAGCCCTCCAGCGCCTGACAACCAAACGCCCCTCGGCGGGTAGGTCTCGCCCACGGGAACTTATGCGAGAAATCAGTCTACTGCCTCGCTATCCAAAACGAGGTCGCCGCTTGGGCAGCCGCGGAACCCTGACTAGTGACATAATCATCGCTGCCCAGGCCACTAGATTGATTGCCCATGACGGGATCGAGACCATCCGCCGCAGTCTCTCCAACAATGTATAATTGACTGCGCCCGGTATAAATACGATAGGCGCGCATTCTTCGGCGGCACGCTGGATCACTCGGCTTACGGCAACAGTCTGCACGGCGGGAGCAGCACCCTGATGCGGGTCACGAGCAACGTCACGCTTCGCTCGCTTGTCGGCGGGAGAAAATATTGAATTTTTGCCATGTCAAGGATACTTATCTGTCGTAGAGCGTGGAAGTCCTCCCGCAGATAGAGTACATCAATTTCAGCTGCCACTCGAGAGGTGGAACAGGGGCAAGGAAAACCAAATACAGTGCCATGCACAGGAACAGGTGAAGACTAAGTGTGCAGTTCCATTCGCCAAAGACAAAAGCAACACGGACCAGAAAGCGTAGCGCGGCTAGAGACTTCCTCAACATTAAACCATGTAGTAATGTTTACCACGGTATGATGCTCCGTTCTCGTGCTCCCCATCAAGTCGTATCTAGATAATAGATAGACCCATCGCAAACAAGAGAACGAGTTAAACAACAACAGCAGTGCTGTGAATAACAGATAGGCGCATGTATCTGTCTGAATTACTATTGGAGTTTCCACGGCTTCTACGTTGCAATAGGCTCAGAATATGAAAAACGAACTAGTTCGTCAGAGTTTATTGAAGGAATTGTAACCAGGCAATCCTTATCTACCCTGTAGGTGACTTCTCCTTGTTCTCCATTCCTCGCTGCTGGGCGGTCTGGTTGGGCTAATCTGTATGGTCCAAATCCGACACCTGCACGTTCCGCAGAGATAAGGGGTGGGACTGAGTGGTCGGAGGCCGCTGGACAAAAAATCCACGCAGAAACACACATGTGCATGAATTACTTGAGCCTGCCATCCTTGGACTTGTTCATCGAGTAACAGGCTTGGACTTCAATTGCTAGCTTGAGCTGAACGAAAAAAAAATGTCCAACTTGATTGGAAACTGTCAAGTCAGCCACACACTCAGCTGGACACCATTAGCGCGCCCTACTCCAGCTGCACATAGCTGAGCCGTTTGCCTAAATATGCACGTCTTTATGGGTTGCATCGATAGCTGCTGAAAAACAAGGCTGTGGCCCGACTTCACATGCAGCAGAACGGCGGGCTTGCTCAACAGAGTCAGTCCATGGTCGTGGTGTCAGTGAAACCCAACAGACCAGGAAGCCTCACGCCACCTCCCACTTCCCCCCGCACGTGGGCAAAAGGCTGGAACTTTTGGCCATCGTTCCACTTCAGCGCGTCCTGCAGCAGCCCCAGCTGGGGAACTAGCTCAATGGGTTCAGTTTGCGCCTCGGACGGGCATCCTGTCACATAAGGTTCCGCGCCGGTCGGGGCCGGAGCAAGCCTTACTTTCGGCGTATTTCTCCGTTAGGAAGGTAGGGAGGCGACAAAAGGTCGAGCCATTTTCGATAGCCCAGCCTAGAACTGGATAGCTGACTATGCCCACTTGGTGTTTCCCCGGCCCCCATGCAGTTCGTTGTGCCACGAGGCTTTGTCTTGGGTATGTCTTGGTGTTCATTTTTTATCAACTATGCTTTCATACTGTTCTCTGAGCATGAATAATTCTGCGTGATTGTATTCCTGCCTTGTCCAATTTTTTCCCAAGTGGCTATGCCCGCAATCTTTTTCTCCTTGTTTGTTGCTACGCCCGCAACCTTTGTCTCCTTGACGACTATGGGGTCGCCTCCTGAATAGCTCTTACTCGCAAACTTAAGCTTGTTGCATTAGCTTTACATAATTGGGACTTTTGGTCGAGTGGCGTGCGCGGGCTGTTTTGCGGAGAACCATGTGACAAGGAATCCAGAATGGGCTTCTGAGGCCGCGACCATGAAGTTGCCACCGAGTTTTCGCCAGCGGCGCTAGCCTATCGGCCTCCCACCGTCCCCTATACCCCGCGGCAAGTCCGTCGCTTGCAGCTGGGGACGGATTAGCTGGGGCTGGTCAGGGACGACATATTAGTGGTTCGTATAATAATACCAGTCAGCAAATCCCCACACCACTAGCAGTAGCCTTGGCGGAATCTTGGCACCCCAAGCCTCTGGAGCCACAAAATCTGCAAAAGTTCCGTGGCTTAAATGCCAAGCAGCCAATGAGATGTCCCCGGGGAGATGAGTTTGCTCGACAACGATTGGAATTTTGCTAGAGATAAAAAAAAAAGTCGGAGCCAACGGGAACTTTTTAGCAGTGGCTCAACTGCTAGCGCCAGAATGGGAACTTTTTGTCTTGGCGACGCCCACGCGCTGGGAGGCCCAGGACAATGGACGAAAAAATGACTGCCATGGTGCCTTGCGTCAAGATGAGACACGTTGGAGAGAGGGTCTCCCCCATTGTCCGAACCGTAGCGTTGCATTCTGCTCTTGTCGATCAAAACTTTATATAGCTCTTGCTTTCCCACTTCCCCAGGTTCCCCTCTAGATCCTCACACCCTTTGTTTGTGACTTTGAACAAATTCAAGGCGTGATCATCCGCAATCATGGGTTTCATGGAGAAAATCAAGAGCAAGAGCAACGTCTCTGAAGTCTCGACCGGTGTCGACCGCGTCGAGACCAACGACTCAGGTCATGCCGACATGCACCTCCGCCGCCTGAGGAGCCAGCACCGCTGGGATCCCTTCATGGACCACGACAAGATTGACGCCGTCGACAACGCCATTGCCTCTGGCGATGCCGAGAAGGAGGCCGCCATTGAGCAGTCTATCCTCCAGGAAGACTCGCCGTACCTGGAAGTCCGCTCTTCGGTGAGTAGTGCCGTCCTTGTGCTGCCCAAACACACACACGCAAAGCTAACGTGATAATCTCAAGGTCAAACCTACCGATGATCCTAGCGAGTATGTCGAGACCGTCCGCGCCTGGACCATTGGTTTCGTCATCTGCACCGTTGTCGGCGCCATGAACGTCCTCCTCTACGAGCACCATCTTGCAGTCTCCATCAGCACTTCCGTCGTGCAGCTGATTGCTTACCCTCTCGGCACTGGCTGGGCCAAGTTCATGCCCAACGCCAAGATCTTCGGAGCGGAGCTGAACCCGGGCCCCTTCAACAAGAAGGAGCACACCCTCATCACCATGATGGCTGCTGCCGGTACGACAATCAGCTACGCCATCTCCATCCTGATTGCCCAGCAGATCTTCTACGGCCAAGCTTGGGGCTGGGGCTTCCAGATCCTCCTCATCATGTCGACGCAGGCCATGGGCTTCGGTCTTGCCGGCGTCATGCGCCGCTTCCTCATCTGGCCTGCCGCCATGGTCTGGCCCGCCACCCTCATTACCTGCTCCGTCATGGATGCTCTGCACGCGCGAGGTGCCGTTGAGGCCACCCACGGCTGGACCATGGGCCGCTACAAGTTCTTCATGATTGTCGCTGGCGCCACCTTCTGCTGGCAATGGGTTCCCAACACCATCGCTCCCTTTGTCACCTATCTTGGCCTCTTCCCTACCTGGGCCGCCCCCAACAACGTCGCCGTCAACCAGGTCTTCGGCGGTATTAACGGTCTCGGTTTCATCCCCGGAACCCTCGACTGGAGTGGTGTCGCGGGCTTCTTCGGCAACCCTCTGCAGTTCCCCTCCTTTGCCCTGTGGAATGCCCTCTTCGGCGCCCTCGTCATCCTCGTCTGCGGATATGCCGTTGCGTTTGGTGGTGCCTCGTTCTATCGCTACCTGCCCCTGAGTGCGAACAACAACTTTGACCACTTTGGCAAGGTCTATAACACATCCAAGATCCTGAACAAGGACTTGACTCTGAATGTCGAGGCTTACGAAGCGTACTCGCCCCTGCTGATTGGTCCCGTCTTCACCATGGCCTATGCGCTGGGCTTCGCCGCTCTCATGTCTACCGTCACCCACGTTGCTCTGTTCTACGGAAAGGATATCTGGCGCCGCACCAAGAATGCCAAGTACGAGGAGCCTGATGTTCATCTGAAGCTGATGAGAAAGTACCCCGAGGCACCCGAGTGGTGGTTCATCGGAGTTTTTGTCATTTCCTTTGCCTTTGCCATGACTGCTTCTCAGGTTTGGGATACCAAGCTTACATGGTGGGCATTCATCATCTGCGTTATTATGGGTGTCGTTATGATCCTTCCTGTTGGCATTATCCAGGCCATCACTAGTCAGCAGACTGGTCTCAACATTATCACCGAGTTCATTGTTGGTTACATGCTTCCCGGCAGACCGGTTGCAATGATGCTGTTCAAGAGCTGGGGCTATATGCTGATGGCTAACGGTCTAACCTTCATCTCGGATATGAAAGTCGGTCATTACATGAAGATTCCTCCCCGCTCCATGTTCCGCGCCCAGTTCTTCGCCGTCGTCTGGCTGTCGCTCGTGCAGGTCGCCACTTTCAACTTCCTCCTGGGCAACATCGACGACTTCTGTGACGCCGACCAGAAACAGGGGTTCACCTGCCCTGGTGCCCGCACCTTCTACAACGCCAGTGTCATCTGGGGTGTGGTCGGTCCTAAGCGCATGTTTGGTCCTGGAGCTCTCTTTGCCTGGATCAACTGGTTCTGGCTTGTCGGATTCGTATGCACAGTCGCTCACTGGCTCATCGCCAGAAGATACCCCCGCAGCATCGCCGTAAGTTTTCCATACTGATCTATTTCTTTATCACTGCCGTGGCATGATATGCTAACACGTTACAGCGTTACATCTACTTCCCTGCCATCTTCAGCATTGGCGGTATGATTCCTCCCGCCACGCTGTGGAATCTGTCCAACTGGCTCGTTGTTGGCTGCTTCTTCAACATCTGGGTCATGCGCAAGTACAAGGGCTGGTGGTCGCGCTACACCTACGTCATGGCCGGTGCCCTCGACGTCGGCAATGCCATCTGCATTGTCCTGTTTGCGCTGGGTCTTGGTCTTTCGGCCAAGAACTTCCCTGATTGGTGGGGTACCACAGTTGTGACCAGCACCTTTGACGCGTTGAAGAAGGCGAGAACGAAGGCGCCCCCCACTGATGGTTCTTTCTTCGGACCGGCGGCAGGAACCTGGTAGTTGATGCTCATGTATATTCAAAAATTAATGCAAATTTAAACTCAGCTTTCAAAAATTAAATACGATTGCTTTATTCCAAACATGCGCGACCCTCTCACAGATATGCGAAGGAAAGATCTGCATCATTAATCAATTTCAGCGATAGTTTGCCAGCCACTGACTTTAAGATATAGCATTTAAATTAAAAAACTGTGCACTCCGTAACCCCTAGACACCATAGTGCATCTTTGCAATACTTTGGGCGCTGTGGGCGTAGCTCAGGGCTGTCAAAACCCGAGCCTCTAACAGTTTGCCACTGTTATAGCACAAAATCGTCACACTTGAGACCTGTTTGCATATTAGCGATAGTCAATCAATGATTTCTGCTTTAGCCGAAACAGTTCTTACCTCTTAGGACAGAACTAGAACCGCGGCCGCCATTTTATAGCATAAGCTGCCATACTCTTTCAAGCTTCTCAAGCGTTCACCACGCACTTTGGTTATACGTAATTTCGAACTAAGATTATAATAAAGATCTAATACCATTCTAGGACATGTCACTAGCTTTACAGCCAGTAATAAATAGAGCTACGGTTAAAATAATTAAAGGGTGAACACTATTACGTTTTAGTATAGTATTAACTAGTTATAGGATATTGGTAACTAAATCTTTAACTATAATAGCCTCTCAACCTATATCTAGATAGTATCAATAGAGGTAAATAAGAGTAATATAATATACTACCTTATTTAGCATCCTATAGGCTTAAGTTATTAGACCTGGGTAGGTCGCCAGTATTACCCCTGCGGGAGGCCACAGGTAACTGGCAGCTCGTCAGTACCGACGTGCCTCTGTTCTCTGACTATGTCAATAGTCAATAGGATCGCTGGTCTACAGTCACTTCACTTAGCATAGCATGCGTTAGAAGTAGCGTAGGGATTGTTGATTCTTGAAGTCTAGTAGATCCTAACGCTGTCTTAAGTAGAGGCTAGATATCACGTGCCTGCAGCCATATTTGGCTGCGCACATGTAACAGTTATACTTTTATTATAATACTCTACTAGCTCTTTAGAAAGTATTATCAGCATCTTACTATCTTATACTATTATATAATATATAAGGGCTATTAGTCTTAGTATACTATTCCTTATATACTAAGTTAAGAATTACTTAAATCCTAGTCCATGGCAACGGATCACGACGCGATCGGAATCATTAACCAAAGCTACACCTATCGGCACAGTAGTAAAGCAGGGCCGGCGTTCTTTTTCTATAAAGGGAAATCGACGACAAGCCAATCTTGCCATATTTGCCACCTATATCATCTCGCATGTATTTTTCTTTGCTTGAAGCCCCGCGTTCATGATCTTCAGTCACGATTTGTCACGTTACCTCCGGCACTGCCAGCGCCCAATCAACACAGGAAGGTCGCCCGCCAAGATCGACAGCGCAAGCATATGGCAAACAGCCACTTCTTGAATCAGACCTGTTACATTTAGATACCAGTCCGCCCACGCATAATACAGCAAGTTAAACTGCAGCAAAAGCAGAGTCCAAGGGCCTTGGTGGCGCCGGCACTAGAGGTTCCAGTCCTCTGGGATTCTGGAGGGGTTACACTTGCGCTGGGCGACGGTGCAGTAAAAGTATCTGACTGGCCAAAGAAGAGTCGGCGGCGACGAGCCGCAACTGCGCGGGAAATAATATTTTATTCAGAGATTCCTAGTCACGCGTCGTTGTGTACATTTCATACAGCTACGCCTCGGGGTTCTTACGGGCGGCCCATGCTGCTGCGGGCTTGTGTTTGATTTGCCCGAGCAGCATTCGCAAGGTGGCGCGGGGTCCAAAGTTTAGTTTTTAATTACTTGGGGCAACGAACAACGTGGCGTTGCTTCTTTCTGCCACGCCGACCGCTGAAACGGGTAGAGAGGCAAAGAGAAGGGTATGCGGGTGGCGCGGCCAAACAACGTAGTTTACAGCAGAGCCCTTCTTTTCGCGCCCATTCGGATATCGCCAGCAGCGAATAACAATGGCCAATTGGCATGCTTATGACGTAGAAAGCAGACCAGAAAAAAAAAAAAGCGGCACTAATACTATGACAGCGCAAAGTGAGGGGGTGGGGGCTTCCTTCATGCACCTGTACGGAGTCGATTGTGGATGGGCAACCTTTCAGCCATGGGCCAGAATCGTCATTTTTTTTGTTGCTGCACCACGCCGTTCGCTAGCGGTGAGAATAGCTAGATGAAATGGCACAATAGCCGCCAAGCTGATTCGGGAATAGGTGGTCGATAACTTGTGCAGCGAATGAAACATGGTGTGCACGGGGCCGATGCGTCAAGGGTCAAGACAAGAGCCCCTCCTCCGCTGGACGGAGAGGGTGCGTGAGGACGAAACCTGGAGAAGGCCGACTGGGGAATACCGTAGGATGCCGGGAACTTTTTGCGGTTGGACGAACTCTCTTGGCAAAAAGTGTATTCGCTCGATGAGCCCATCTCCCACCCGTGCTGAGCCGCCTTGTTAGTCGCTATTAGCGTCCAGGGTTAGTAAACTGCGAGACAGTAATGGCTTGGTGAACATGCCGAAAGTGCCGTCCAATTTCATGATTTAATACTTTAAGAAACAAAAAGTCTTACTGGTTGTGTTTCTCGTTTGAGGCTGGACCCGTGTTGACCATGATGGGAGCCCCTAGATTATCCCGAGTCGAGATAGCATTCGTTAGTTGAGACCACCCGACCCCCGCGCCGCCGCCACCCTAACCCACATCTCACAGTCGAAGGATGCGCGCATGGCGTGTTCTGGTTGGTCAAGGAGATAAAATTGGCCAATGCAGTTATGTACGTAGGGTGCAGTTGATTGACAAGCCAAGAAAAAAGGTCGGCGCCCCGGCCGGCAAAGGGCAGATGAACGCCGCAGGGCTTGAGACTACAACTTGAGACGGCGCACACCCTTTTTGCAGGATGCCGATCCTCCCCGAGAGAGAGAGAGGCTACTGGGCAGAGAAAACGACCAAGATGCAGCCTTGTACGTACAATCAACCTTGGGTATCTCCTATTTTATCAGAACATCTGGCGCCTTGGTGGGTACGTCGATCTCTCGACGAAAAGGGTTTCCCGGGTTGTACTGACTGGGCTAGGCGAGAACCAGGTAGAGCGGCGAATGTGGTAAGCATCCTAGCTTGCATCCCGGCGCTCGGTGGGGGGTTAAGTGGTGTAATTGCTACTCCTGCATATTGGACATGCAATGGGACAGCAAATGCAGCGAGAGCCACGGCATATGGAAGACGCAAGACAGAGAAGCGAGCATGTATGTGTATTAGTTGGCGCTGAACAAACGAGACTACTGCTGCACGATTGCTGTTGGACAAGAGTACGAAAGTGCAAAACGACTGGGGTCCTTCGAGAGTGGAGGAGAGGAGGGGGGAGAGAGAGGGGCGAGGAACGAATTTGCGGGACGACGATGCTGAAGCTGTCAAGAATGAAATCTCGAAAACGGAGGAGTTTCCCGCGAGGCTTGCGAGCTAACCATTGAGATGTCATGCTAGCGTGCGAGTTAGCTGGACGGGAGCGGAGGTTCCACAGCGGATTGCAACCTGTCTATCAACACGGGCGCTACCGTCGAAGGCGGCCAGCGGTCTCGTTGCCATTTCCATCTCGACTTGAGATTTGGCAGCATCTACACATTTCCCGTGAACAGGGGCGCAGAGGAGAATTGATTGCCGAACAAAGACGCTAACCAAGGAAAAAATCAAAGTGATGAAATCGACGTGCATCCTAGATGCAGCACCCCAGCTGGGAACCCTGCCGGAGATGCATGCACGACGTTGCTAGTTCTGCAGAAGGCAAAACTGCGCTATTCTGACGCGCAGGTGAATCACCTGATGAAAAAAAAAAAATCAATCCTCTGATATCGCTAATAAAACACAATGTTTCAACACCAGGGGGTTGACTAGCCCTGGCTTAGTGGTTTTTCATGTTTCCATGTAATTTGAGAAGTGCTTTCGACATGTGCTTCTGTCTGTGGCCGGTGACGGAGCTGCAAACGAAAATTCTGGACGTGCAAAAATGCGACTTCAGATGGGATTCCACCACATCTCGCACGGAGGGTCCAAGAAGCGGTGTGCTTGGAAAACAGGCTGGGAAATCGTAGTCTTTTTTTGGGCGACAGGTCAGGATCATGCCAGTGGTTGGTGTGGGTGTGGGTGTGCCGATCCACTCCAACCACACTCCATCCCGTAACGGGAGTGAAGACGGGTTTAGTCTTCTTTGAGATAGCAGAGAGACAATAAAAGTGTGGACGCTGAGGAGCCACAGGATTGCTTTTCGCCCGTCAGACGTGATGGAGGAGGAGGAGGTTGGCTTGTGAGACGGGTGCGGGAGGTTCTGCCGTGTGAGACTTGCCATCGCTCGGCATCCGTCACAGGATCTATCATGATCCCTTTGTTATATCTGGGACCAAGGCGATGGATGCGTCTTGGCGTACGTAGTGTTGAAGCTGTATATTGAATCTCCTCCCCCCAGGTGGTGCAGTAGTTCTTGTAAGCGAAGCTCATCTCCAGACGCCGGCCGGCCGAGAAGTTGGCAGGCAAATAAAAAAAGATCAGCCAGGCCAGCCCGTACTCCGCTCCGGTGCGTATACAAGAGCCATGGCTGATGTCACTCGGCGGCAAAAGGCGAGTCTTGGCGGGCGGCGGCCCGGGGCTTGCAAATCCAATCAGCCGATTCGTGAATGCCGTCAAGTGGCGAGGCCATGAGAGGCAAAAGTAATATGGAAAGGTGGCATCTTTTGATCGAGCTACTGGTAGCATCAGCAGTGGACATCAACAAAGTACAGTCGCAGGAGGATGGGCATAGTTGCGAGGGCCTTGCAGAGGACGGGCAGGATACTACTCTACATGCCGGTTTTCTTTTTTAGTATCAAACCGTCCGCTGCTGATCAAGATGGACCAATGAATCTGTAACGAGTCACCATGACAGCTCGTGTCGTTACGGAACTGGTGAGCACACCTTTTGCGGTAGACCTGGCCTGTCCTGTATGCTCATGACAAGAGCAGCGTCGCGCCGGTGGTGGAGAGGGGTGGGTGGTTAGCAGATGGGAGGGGGCACACCGAGGAATAGATGCAGCGAAAGAAAAGCTGAATGCGCACGGGTTGTTAGGTGTGGAGTCGGGTATAAAAATAAATGTATTAAAATAATACAACAATTAAGAGTTAAAGACGATGAGTGGTCTTGTACTTGCGGTGGGCAAAGATTCATGTGTGAATAACGACATCGCTAATAATAGGATCCAATACGCCACTGCCGTGCGCTGAAGATTATTTGGGACTGCCGTATCAGTCTCAGCTAGTAGAGAAAGAGAATAGTCTCTCGGGAAGCAACTGGACAAAAAGGAAAGAAAAGTAGAGGGTGGTAGCACTGTCTTTTTGGCTTGCGGGATGCCTAGCCAAGCGAGCACTGGTGGTGGTGGTGTGGTGGGAATGGCTGCGCTGGGCGGATTCGGGGATGATGTGCAGTGGGAGAGGGTGTGTGGCTGGACCCTCCTTTTGGTCCCGTTACGAATTGTCTCGTGGGCGACTCGTTCTCCCACCACCACCAGCAAGCCCGGGAACGCCTCATACGGCGCAAGCCCGTGACGCAGCCCGAGAAAAAGCTCGTCATATGGACCGCTGGGGGGAACGGCGCGGACGCCACGGACGCCTCGGGATGGTTGACGCTAGACGGTCGGGCGGCAGCCATTATTGGCCACCAGACTACGTTAAAGGGGGGATATACAGCAAGGTACCTGTTTTTGGGAGTACTGCGTGTAATTAATAAAGAATGCAAAAAAAGTGAGGGTTGAACCTTTGTGGTTAGCTTTGGGGAGGTGGTGCAACACCCGAGCGGCATCACAGCCGAGCAAGCCACGCCGGCGTTGCAAGTCTCGAGCGGCCTGGGCCCGGGGCCGTGCTTCCAGAGTTGCTGGCGTGTTAGGAGGACAGAAGCCAGGCCATACATACATGCATGATATCACGTCGGTCTGTAGGGAGGCTGTATGTAGGAACGATGCACATCCGCGCTAGAAATGCATCTCCGACAGAGGAGAGGCAAGGCGAAAGCAAGAGGCGAGAAGCAGGAGAAAGGAAAAAGAAGATAAACGGCCGTGCTGGATGATGTGCGCTGCAGTGCGACACGGCAACGGCAGAGCAGAGACGGTGGCGTAGCTGGACAGAGTCAAAATGTCTTGGAACTAGGTAGCCTTGAGTCTGCGATAAGTGTATTCCCCGTCTTATGTTATTTGACGTGTGTCAAGAGCGTCAAGTGGCTATTTCTAGACTCGCAATGGGATTGACAGCTGAATTGAAACTGCGCTGTGATTTTTTTTTCGTGAGTGGCCATGCGAGAAATGGACAACAAAGTAAAAGAGCATGGTAAAAGCTACGTTGAATAGTCGAGATGGCGATTGACGCTCCTTGCATACCTCCGAGGGCTGTTGGTGTGAGTGGGCGGCCACGCGCGTGCATGTCTCATGAAGCAAACTTGAAATAGCGCAAGAAACGTCAGAGAAGGGCAGCAAATGTAAACAAATGCTGAAATGGGATTGTCGTCAAGACGCCAAGTTGCGGACGCAATTTCGATTCATGGCAGGCTGGGATAATCAGATCGCAGAGCCATGCTTACAACGTCATTTCATTTCACCGTCGCCTGTGATACAGCTTATTAGCATGATGGGTATCCTGTATTATTTTTATTTTATTAGCAGCGCCGAGAGCAATCCGAGCTGCAGGCTTGCAAGCAATTGCAGATGCTAGCCTGCTAGGGTCCCTCCCAAGACAGGACCCCCGGACCAGCTGCCCCTCCCCCCACTTGGCGGCGTTGCTAGCGCTGCAGCTGCAGTGCAGGGGTGTCTCCAGCAGCGCCTCTTCTGAACAGTGCTGTATTCTGGCAGGGCTGTTGTTTCGCTGGCGACGCTGATGCATGTAATAAAAATCTGCCATGGAAATATCCTAGATGTGTATGTTGGTGGAACAGGCCGAAAAAGATATGCAGCCACTATTGAAAGGGCTTGCAGGTTTACAGATGCAGGACAAGGTTGCCGCCACCACACCTTGAATAGCTGAATTGAGTTTGCAGCGGCTAAAACCGAACCATGATAGGCAACTGTTACGTCTGTGCCAGCGGCATCGGCCATGCACCGTCTGCACTGATGAAATGAAGACGACAAGAGAAAAAGAAAAAGAGAGACAAAGAAAAGAGAGGATAACGCGGTGAAATCCAGGAGACATCGTGTTTGTTGTTGTGCATGGCGTTGCTCTGCGTCGAACAAAGGCAAGGGAGAATGAGTCCCTGTGCGGTGCGGTGTCCGATGCTAGCAGAGCCTCTGCGCCCCCCACTGGAGCGCTTGGCGACCGGGCCATGGATGCGATAATACATGGGTTCCAGTATAATTATAATAATAATACTGAAAAAAAAAGGAAGAAAGAAACTTGCCTTTCCCATGGTGAGTGGAGGGTTAGTTGTAGACGGAGAATGACGCAAAGCGCGAGGGAGAGAGTGAGAGGGGAGGAGAGGCTGGAAATGGAAAACGGAACGAGCCTCATGATGTCTTGGATGTCCCTTGACTTGCATCTAGGTGGGCAATACGGGCATGCTTCTCGAATGGGCTAGGTAAAGTATCAAGTGTCGACTTGTTAGGCTGGGCTTGTAACATGGACCAGCTGCCTCGGTCATCTTGAAGCCATCTCCGAGTCTTCTTTTGTACCATACATGGAACAAGCCATGGCTGACAACTAGACGAAAAACTAATCTTTGCACATGCGCCCATCATCCCACGACTTTTCCACATCCCGTCCGCCATGGCCCATCATTGGGCCCTTGTCAGATGGCCCTGTCGGCCTGCTGTGCGCCCCCGCCGGTGTTGCAACCGGTGACCCTCCACGGGCCTCTCCTCTTTTATATCCCCATTCGCATTGGCGTACGGACAAAGTCGTGCACCTACAAGTCGACGACCAGTAAGAGAACGGTTGTCACACAGAGCCGCCTGTAATTACAGCAGCCACAACGCCGGCTGCTTGTATTGTGGGGGCGGCTAAAGGCGAGCAAGCCCCCCGGCTTCTGCCACTTGCCATCAGCACCTGCCTGCTGCCATGCACCGCTGTAATTTGCCCGTTCTCCCATCTCCTCAGGCATCTCCACCACCAGCTGCCCTCTGCACGCACCACTAGCACATCCACTGGCACACACCGCACACCCTGAAAAAACCGCTGCACGCCCCCCTCTTCCTGCTCTTCTCCGCCGCACCTCTTTTTTTTGTTATTGCTGCTGGGCTTGGCTTTGCTTGTCCGCTTTGGCTCGCTCCTTATCTCTGCGCCCGCCGCTAAGAACAAACCCCTCCGCTGCCTTTTTTTCCTTCCTGCCTGGACCCTACCTTAGCCGTTTGCCTCCTCCTCCTCCTCGATCAACACCATACAAACAGCATCACGACTTTCCTCCCCAAGTCGTGTGTGTGTTCTGTTTCTTTTCTTCTTCTTCTTCACCTTTTCTCAGTTGTTCTGGCCGTTGCAGCCAGTGAGAAAAGCGTTCTTTACTGGAATCAGCTTGCATCGAGTCCCTTCTCTGCAGCTCTCCGGTATCCCATCTGTCGAGTCATCCTTTTCCTCCTCAGACGGATGTCTTTCTTTCTCCCTACTCCAGGCAAGGTATGTATTCGCTCGCTGTTTTGCTCGCTTTTTTGCTTTCGACGCCCTTGATTTACTTGCTCCTCTCCTTCCTGTGACCGCTTCTCGCTGTTGTGTATCCGACACCACTTGTCACGCCATTTCCTCGAGTCCCTTGCTACAATTTTTGCGCTTCTCCGAGTCGATGCCTTGCCCTCGCTTGTACTCCGGTCGATGGGCAAGCAGACTTCAGACATGCAAAACACTTCCTTCCTGACAAGGCTATTTGCCTCTCTTGTCTTGCTTTTACCCTTTACCGCTCGCTGCCTTTTCTGTATTCAGTCTTGCAACATGCCATGAAACAGCGTGCCTGCGAATGCATGTCCTGCAGCCGCTCTGCATTCGCTGGCCAACCGTTTCGCTGCCCGGCCCGCCACCGCTTTGCCGCCTCATTCACCCACGTTCTACAAGCCCTCTGAAAATTTTCTTGCCAGACCAAATGTGATGGCTAACGTTCTTCTCTCTTTCCAGGTTGGCACTGCCTTCTAAGCCTGCGGCCGACCGGATCAAGCACGTTCCACGAGACGGACACACAGGCCAAACCTGTCCTGCCTCGCGATCCGAGCTCCCGCCCACGTTCCCTTGTCCTTGCCGCTTGCATCGATACCTTTACTCTACACTATACGTTTCTCCCCGTCGATGCAATTATAAGCCGCCAAAATGGACTCCGAAGACGGTGAATACTTCATAAAAGTACGCCACCCTACGATCCGATACAATACTTGCACTCGCATCCATACTTACACACTTCATAGCAACTCGCCACATTCGTGCGTACCCACGAAAAGGCTCTCGCCAACGCTCTGCAGTTTCAACGCCAGAGCCGCCACAGACCCTCCCAGAGCACCGGTGCCGCGACGCTCCCGCCGCCACCAACGGTCTCGGAACGCCCGTCTACGGCCTCTTCTACATCGAGCTCTCTTGCTGCCGCCCTCTCCCTCGGCAACCTTAGCTTCACCTCTCACAATGTCAAGTCTGCCAAGTTGGCCTTGACTCCTCACCACCTCTTCTACCTCCTCTCCCGCTTCGAGGACCTTGGCATCTCCGTTGGACCCATGAAGATTCGCTTGGAGAATCTGCACGACAGCGCCTCATCCGCCAATTATGTATCCTTCCTCAGCGGCTCTAACCAGCGTTCCAGGACTCGTAGCACGGATGCCACTTCTATCCATTCCGTTTCTAGCGTCAGGAGCGTCATGTCCGGCATGTCTGCTCTCTGGGCCAGCCTCGGCATCGGTTCCAGCATTTCCGCTGCCCGCACCGAGCGCCAAAAGGCTGCCCTCGAGACCGATATGAAATATCTCTACTCGGCCTTTACCAAGATTCCCTGCCTGAGACTGGCTCCTGACTGGCGAGCCCGATTAATCCGTGGATACGAGGAGTTTCCCTTTGATTCGGCCGTTCCCCTCTACGCCTTCAAGAACCTCCAGGCCCTGGAGGTCAGCAGCATCGATTTTCGCCAGTTTTTCGGATGGGACCGCATGGCAGACCAGCTGCGATCACTGACTCTTAGGCAAGCCGGCATCGAGGACCCTGCCGATATTCTCATCGACATTGTCCTGGATGACATGGACAAGCGACGCCGTCGCACGTCCAAGGCTCAATCTTCGCCTACCGCTACCTGGGGAGCCAACACCCCGCGCCGTAGCCCATCCTTGGTTCACCCAGAACTCGCCCGCTCCGTCTCTCTTCCTTGTTCCCCGGATCCCCGTGCCACCCTAGGTGATCTTCGAGTGGGCTCACTCACACCCCCGGATGTTTCTGATGCTCCAGCGAGTCCCAAGAGCCGACCCATTCCTAACAGGAAGGAAAGCGAAGACTACTCCCAGTCTCCCGCCAAGTCCCCGGCCAAGTTTTCACGCCCCCGCAGCATCTCGCCTTCGAGACCGGCCAGCTCCCGAACGCATACTCGCAACTCCCAGAGAATCACCCGATCCGGCTCTGGCAGCTCTCACTCGAGCGTCTCCGACTCTTGGTACCACCACCACGCCCGTGGTGGTAGCTCTGGCAACTTGCTCTCCATGAACATCTTGCCCTCCTCCAAGTGGAGATTTCTGCGTCATCTCAGTCTGGCCGACAATGCCATGACGTCCATTTCTCACACGAGCTTGTCCCCTCTCTCCAACACCCTCTACTCCCTGGATCTTTCCTCCAACCTCTTTAACCAGATCCCGGAGAGCCTTGCCACGCTGACCGCCCTGCGCGCCCTGAATCTCTCTCACTGCATGATTGATTCGCTTCATTCGCTGACTCGCAACCCACTTCCTGCCATCACGGCCCTTAACCTGCGAGCCAACCGCCTCCAATCCCTGGCTGGCATCGAACGCCTTTACCCCCTGGAGCGCCTGGACCTGCGCGATAACCGCCTAGGAGACCCAAAGGAGCTGGCACGGCTGACTGGCATTCCTGATATTCGGGAAATCTGGCTTGACGGGAACCCCTTCACCCGTGCCTACAAGGACTACCGCGTGACCATCTTCAATCTCTTCCGCGCCACCCCCGGATACACCGAGGATATTGTCATCGACGGCACCGGCCCCTCCTACGCCGAGAAGCGACTGCTCATTGAGCGTGTTCCGATCCCGGACTCCGTTCCCGTTGTCAAGCCCGTCCCGGTAGAGGTGCCCGCCGTGGAAATTAGCAAGCCAGCCGTCATCCAGGCTCCGCGAGAACCCGCTGTTCTCCGTAAGGAGCGCCCGATGGCCAAGGCCGTTTCGAGCGAAGTCAGCACGAGCTCCCGTCGTCGTCGAAAGACACCGAAACGGAGAATTGTTGACCTCGCCACTCGTGACGGCTCGCCTCTGCCCACCGCACCTGAAGCGTCTGCCGATAAGTCGCTCGGCCCATCCGCCATTACCGTCACAAAAGTGGCCGATACTGAGACGGATCTGTCGTCCAAACGCCAGCTTCTGCCTCCTGTTGTGCTCTCACCTCGCCAGAGCGAGTTTGCTCCCGTTCTTTCTTCCTCGCCATCCACCATCAAGCCAGTGCAGTCGCCGATCGCCAGCAATGCGGACAGCGAATGGACTGCGCCCAGTGACTGGGATGTCAGCGGCGATTATTATCGTCGCAAGATTGAGGCTCTCCGAAACACGGTTGGCGAAGGTTATCTGAGTGCACTCAGTGAGGAGAGCTGGGAGTCGACCCCCGCGTTTGATGTGACTGGCCTGTCGAATGTCGCTTCGCTTCGCGCCGGTCACATGCCCCATCACGTACCTGCTGTCCAGGCCGTCCACAGTGGACGTACCTTGGGCTAGCCGGTGCGTCCCCTTGTGTGCTTGAAATACAGCACGCAACGATGATACCCATATGATACCCCGTCTCTTCTTTCCCCACGACCATGTGTTTTTTGCGCAAGTTGCACTGGATGCACTCTTGTGCCAACATGGCCATTTGATCTGCTTCGCTTTTGTTCTTGTTGTTTGTGGCGACATGTACATGTTGCTTGTCAGTTTTTTGTTTGATGCTTGCCTGCTTTCGCGCTTGTGACTTGAAATTGTTTGTTTCCTGTTTTTGCTTTTATTTGGTCATCTTTCCAGATCTGCATAGCTTTGGCGTTTTTTGGGATGCGTGGCATTTGCCTGCTTTCTTTTCCTGTCTTGCATTTGTATTGGAGTCGATTTCTTGCCGACGGATTTCTCCTATTCATATCTCCGTGTTGATGCTTGTTTTTATGCGATAAAGCAAAGTTGATTTGATTTGAATTTTTGCTTGCCCGGTTGGCTGGATCTGAAAAAGGGTTTTTGTCGATTTGGTGTACAATGATAGCAGCAGGCATAGGTAGAATCGTTTTTCGTTAGACCAGATGCTTGGTTGGTCTTCTTAATGGAAATATTTTGGTTTTGGATTATCTTTTGATCTGGTTTCCGCTGCTTCCGTGATTGCGACTATGAAGTAAATAAGAGAGCAGCGAGCAAGCTGCCCGGGGACCGCCCCCTTTTTGTGAGCTCATGATGACCTGGGTCTAAAGTGCGGTGAGGTCGGGGCGCGTGAGGCTAGTCAGTGTTTGTTGGGGAAGCAAGTCGCATCAGCGTGGCCCCGTCCCGACCGCCCCCAACCTCCGCATTTGACGTAGACTACCCCAGATTTGAGAAAAAGGGTATTTATTCCTGGCTTAGTTTGAATGTTTGTGCGCTGGCAAGCTTCGAGGTTTATGATCACGTTACGGAACGAGGTAGCATACGACAGCGTCTGACGACATTTAGTGCACATGTGGCTGATCAGACTGTAGATGTATATTATTATTGAAATGAATATTCCATGGCTTAATGAGGAAGTAAAGAAGACCTTCGCACTTTGTGTATCAATTAATCTAGCATTATATTTCGCGTTCGCGGATGCCGCCATTTCTTTACCGCGATGGAGCAGCGGAACGGCCGCGGTGCTGAAATATCCTGCCCACCACGGGGGAAATGCTCACACCAAGAAAATCCCATGGACCTGAATTCGAGTCTGGCGACACCTGCTCCCGTTCAGCCTGGCGCAGCAGCCCACCATGGCGGCCCATTTGTTCGACCTGAAGGACGCAAAAAAACAACCCCAGAATTTGGCCTTGTGCATGACAGATCGGGGCGCTAGACCAAGTGGAGGCTAGCAAAGTTGAGGGTTCCCTCCCCTCAAGGCGCTGCTGACTAAGATCCCATCGCGGGACAAGCTTTCCAATTGTAGGGGATGGCCCGTGCACGGGGCGACAACCTCGCACGCGTTGTGACCTGTTTTTGCAAGCCAAAAGGCAGTGCTATCTATTTCCACGACGTCACAGATAAAGCGCTACGGCTTCAGACGAGACGGTTTCGACACGCTTTACATCACCGGAATCGATTCGCTTCTTTGATGCCTTCCCTCGTGTAGGAACTGAACCTGCCCGTCGTGGCGCATCTCTCTCTCTCTCTCCACCCCCCCTTCGCTCGAAACCTCTCTGTCCGCGCCACGGGCCTCACACGCACCAACGCCCAATGATTGTCCAGTTTACCGCGTACGACGGGCTTTACGCATGCTGAAGCATCATACACTCTTTTTTACCCCGCGTAAATCGATAGCCCTCGCCCCCAAGTCGATAACAACCCTACGCGAACGCGAACTACGCCTCCCCCCTCACGAACACGAAACATCCCCAAATAGCATCACGAACATAATACGCACGCAGCTTCACCGCCCGGATGGCGTCGCCTGCGGTCACGCCGCAGAACCCTGCGCCCAGGCGCCGCGGCCGTCCTCCCGGGACCACCAATGCGGTGCGCGCCGCCCGCGCGGCCGAGGCCGCACGCCTGGCCGCCCTCGGACAGACCGTCTCGTCACGGAAGAAGCGGTACGTGCCCGGCGGGCCCGGCGGTGGCGGCCGATTCGTCGACTCGGACAGCCTGCTGAGCGCGGGCACGCCACGCATGGCCAGCGTCGGCGCGGCGTCGGCGTCGCGGCGGCGAGCGGCCGCGGCGCGCGAGATTTCCTACGCCGTCTCCCCGGTGCCACTGCCGCGGCGCGAGCGCAGCACGCGCACGCGGGCTACGGCCGGCGACGACTTTGAGGAGATTGAATGGGGCTCGGCCGCTGCAGTCGCTGCGTCGGTCAAGCAGGCCGAGGACTACAAGCCCCGCGAGGAGCGCAGCTGGGAGGAGTTTCATCCCAACCTCGACATTGAGCAGCGCTTCGTCGTCTTCTACGCCGATGAGGTTGACGGCGTCGCGATGCCGGAGATGCCGAGCACGCCGTCGAGGCAAACGCCCGGCACGCCGCTGAATGGGACCATGACTCCGTTACGACAAATAAATCCCGTCTCGGCGGGCAACACGCCGAACCCGCAGTCTCAGTTCGATACCAACAGCCAGGTCGATTCGCAATCAGCGGCAGGCGCGACGACCCCGTCGCGACGCTCACGACGTACAGTGCGCGAGTCGGTTTCGTTTTACGGCGTGCGCACCACGTCCTTCATCGGCACGCCCCGAACACCGCGCATATTACCGATTTCGAATCAGACGCCCAAGGAGCGGCTGGACCTGAAGCAACCCACATTTCGCAAGACGAATCGCATAGAGCTATTTGAGAGCAAGACGTTTGGGCAGGCCCGCTACGTCGACAAGGCCATGAGCAATGCGGGATACCAAGAAAGTGACCGCTTTGAACGACCCGACACGTTGTTGCGTGCCATCGACCTCGGGGCCGAGGACGACGCGGAGCAGGCAATGGCACTAATACCGAGCAAGTCAGAAGACGGCACTAGCAGCGGCCATGCGCAGAAGTCGGGCCGCGTCGAGTACGACATGGACGAGCAGGACGACATGTGGCTGGAGCACCACAACGCGCAGCGCAAGCAGGCCGAATTAGAGCCCATTGCCCGCGAAGTTTTCGAGATTACCATGACCAAGATTGAGAAGGAGTGGCACGCGCTGGAGCGCCGAATCCCGAAGCCGAACCCCAAGCCCCCGCAGACGCACCGTCCACGGTCGAGCTCGGCGGCAGCGGTCAACGGCGAGGTGCAGAGCGGCGGCGGCAGCGGAGATGAACCGGATAGCAAGTGCGTCATCTGCGACGACGGCGACTGCGAAAACACCAACGCGATTGTGTTTTGCGACGGGTGCAACCTGGCGGTGCACCAAGAATGCTACGGCGTGCCGTTTATCCCCGAAGGCCAATGGCTGTGCCGCAAGTGCCAGCTGTGCGGGCGCGGTGTGCCGACGTGTATCTTCTGCCCCAACACGGACGGCGCGTTCAAGCAGACCAACTCGTCGAAATGGGCGCACCTTCTATGCGCCATGTGGATTCCCGAAATCTCGCTCGGCAACCACACTTTCATGGAGCCCGTCATGGACGTCGAAAAGGTGCCCAAGACGCGCTGGAAGCTCAACTGCTACATCTGCCGGCAGAAGATGGGCGCGTGCATCCAATGCAGCAACAAGAACTGCTACCAGGCGTTCCACGTCACCTGCGCGCGCCGCTCGCGGCTGTACCTCAAGATGAAGACGAGCCACGGCGCGCTGGCGGTGCTCGACGGCAGCATGGTGCTCAAGGCCTTTTGCCACAACCACTGCCCGCCCGACTACACGATTGAGAACAACGTGCAGCAGGCCACCCGCGCGGCCAAGAAGTTTTACAAGCGCAACATGCGCGGCCGCATCTGGGCGGAGAACCAGGCCATGGCGAATGTCCTCGCGGCGCAGCATAGAGTGGCCCTCACGGAGCATCCCGCCGGCGAAGGCCAAGCGCCCGGCGGTGGTGCCAGGAACCCGGCCGTTCTCGGCGACGGCGCGGGAGCGGGCGCCGACGAGCAGACCGGACAGGGGACGCCGCCCAAGAACCTGTGGAAGCTGCCCTCGGGCGCGCCCATCATCCCGCACGCCGTGTACGAGGTGGTGGAGGCGTCGATCCAGCGCTTCTCCTTCCGCAAGCGCAAGGACTTCCTCGGCGAAGCCTGCCGGTACTGGACGCTGAAGCGCGAGGCGCGCCGCGGCGCTGCCCTGCTGAAGCGGCTGCAGCTGCAGATGGAGGCCTTTTCGTCGATGGAGCTGACTAGGCGTGACTTTGCGTCGATGGGCCCCAACGGCAGGACGCGGCTCGCGCGGCGCATCGAGTTTGCCGAGAATATTCTCCGCGACCTGGAACAGCTCAAGACTCTCTCGGACGACATTGTGCGACGCGAACAAATGCGCGTCGACGCTGTTGAGTTGGAGAATGACTTTGTGGACGAGTGCTACTTCCCCGTGGCGATGCTGCTGAAGCCGGCCATGGAAAAGGCTGTTTCGCTCGACAAGGAGCTCTTTGAGAAGGACTTGGAGAGCGTGACGAAACGGGTCGAACAGCGACGCTACGCGACGGTGATGCCGTTTGCGCAGGATCTCTGCGACGTCATCAGCAAGGGCATCCGCACATCGCCTCCAGCGGTGCTGGATGATGCTGCGGCTGCTGCTTCCACCACGCGCTTCGAGGGCACGGACACGTCGCCGCCTAAGAATATTTTTGCGGATATCCGCGAGCGACGCAGGCTGGGCAAGCGCATCTTGAAGAGCGTGCAGCCCTTGTTGGACGCTGCGCTTCGGGTGGAAGCTGAAATGACGGGCAAGTCGCCAGAGACGCTGGTGGCGGAACTCGACACCATGATTGAGGCGAGCCTGGATACGAGCAAGCTGGCTGAGAGTGAAGACACGGTCATGGCGGATGCGCACGACGCGTCTGAGATTACTGTCAAGGGCCTGCCCGTTGAGAACGGCGGCGACTACGACGCGGATGCCATGGACACTGCCGAGGACGAAGTCGTGCACGATAACATCGATGTCGACACGTCGGGTCTGGGCATTGTCGACGCGAGCGCGCTGGCGGCGGCCAAGTCGGACAATGAGCGCAAGGCGACACGAGGAGCGGGCTCTTCGTCAGAGTCCCCCGATGGGGAGTACACGGCACTGGACCGCAAGCCTCCGCCGCCGCCACAGCAGCTACAGCCTGGGCCGCCAACCCCGCCGCAGTCCAACGGCAGCCTGGGGCGAGATCCCGCGGATCCGCTGACGGAAGGAGGCGTTCTGTGGCACCTTAAAGCCTTTGAGCCGCGGGGCACGTCGGCGCTGCTAGAGCACGCTGCCATCGTGCCGGGCGGTTTCGATGCGGCGAGACTGTTGAGTGAGGACCTGACAGACCTCGATGAGGTTGAGCTCAAAGGTCTGGGCGCGCACGACAGCGGTGACATGGCTGTGGACGCCAACGACGACGACGACACTGATGCTGCATCTGCAGCTGCTGAAGCCAAGACCAAAGCGAGCAAAGGGCGTGTACGCCGCACATTTGGCCGACAGCGATGATTTTTTTGGCCTCGACAGATTACCTGTACTACCAAAAAAAGGACCAAACAACTACAACAGACAACACTACAAAATCCAACTTACAAACCAACCCCATCCACGAATTTCTCACATCCATGTACTTTGCTGTCTTTATTATAATCTACAGGATTTTTGCGCCCTACGAAAAGAGAAAAAGGGCATAGAGATGACCATGCTTTTCTCCGGGCGTTGACACAGGATTTTGTTTTCTTTTTATATTTTGCTTTTTTTATTCATGTTTTGTATTTGCTGCGGCATGGACTGGCATCGTTGAACGAAGCTGCATCTTTTATTTTGTTGTTGTTTTTTCTTCTAATCTACTTGTTTTGGTGTTATTTTGTTGTTATATCTGGACGGACTTGGGAGCTTTGCTTTTATTTTATTTTTATTATTGCTTGTGTCAAGATATATAGTCCTTGGATGGAAAGGGTATGGCATTTCGGTAAGAAAAGGTAGCTGATAAGAAATTTATGTTAAAAATTAAGGCTTTCTTTGTTAAACTGTGCGTGCTGTATCTGATGCGTGTGAGTGTGACAATGGTAGGCCAAAAGTGGTAAAGCCGTTCAAATCACGCGCTCTGGACAGCATGCAGGTAACCGGGGCCTCGCCAGGTCTCTGTTCTCTCTTCGCCCTCTGCACCCCTGCCCCGTCTCCGTCAGGAAATAATGTCATTGGGAGAAGAACAGAGTGCAGATAGGCTAGCTGCAGGCGATGCACAGGGGGGTTCCGCCGTCTGCCTTGGATTGTGCATGCGGCAGGGCCGCGATGTTGCTTTGTTAGGAGGAGCGTATAACGCTACACATTTTTTTAGGGTTAAGGAAAGAATATGGAATGTTGGATAATTTCCATAATTATTATTTCAAGAAAAATCAATTAGATGATGAATGATATGAGTGGATGACACAGTTTAACTGAGCAATTTTTTGAGTTTTTGCGAGCGTCGCAAAGCTGACCGGATGAGAGGTGCCGGGCGGTAGTCTTGCCCAACCCGTCGCGTCCGGAAACCATAGAGGGGGATAAAAACTTTGATGCAGAAAAAAAAATTATATTAAAAAAAAGTACGATGAATATTGAAGCTTTGGCCTAGTTGGGGTCTGTTGGGCATCTATAAGATGAGTATAGCAGGGGTTTCGTGATGGGGTTCCTGGTTCTTGGCTGGGAAAGTAAAAACGTGTGATGATTGCTGCCCAATCACTGAAAGATGAGACATTTCAAGGAAAGCTTCATTTTCTTTTTTAAAATGCGCGGCTAACGAGACAACCGGACTGGAAAAAGGCCGTGGCAAGGCAAGGCAAAGCAGGCACAGAGCGGGCAGCTGGAGAGTTTCAAGGGTACAACGCTCCATGACGCAAGATCAGCGCCGCAGATTGCGCGTACGTTGCACAAGGAGGCAAGAAGCGCACATCGTTTGCTTCGCGTCTGTTGTTTCCATTTAACTGATAGACACTGAATATGGAGAATAAAAAGGACCAAGTGATGTAGGTATGGTGTCGTTGTCTCGGATCATGATGCATGGACGGGGATGTATGCGTGTAATGCGCAGGTGTGTGCCAGCTCGGCATTGGAAACGAGAGCCGGTGCCAAGACGTGTCGCGTCGGGCAGAGAAGTGATAAGAGGCGACTTTCATTGGGCGGTCCTTGCTTTTCCTTGTCTATACCTGGGCACAGTCCGAATTGTAAGCGAACAGGGGACATCCTGAAGCAGATGGGCAACTGTCTCTCTTGAGTGAGGCCCAACGGTCAATAGTGGGATTCGTTTTTTTTTTGTTTTAATATCGGTAATTCCTGTTATCATCTCTTCTAGATGAAATGTCTGCACTTCCGTACACAGATACGAGGAACAAAGTTCAGAACCCGGGTCAGCACAAGCCACCACCGCCGCCCCTCCACGGTTAGGCGGGCGCTAGCTGGAACAAGGATGGGGCTTGCGGTCCAGGGGAGTGGTCTAGATGACCTGTGTGGCATGGCGAAAGCTCCGGCTATCCGGTGCCATTTTGCGAGGCCAGAGGATGGCAGGACGGCTGTCATGATGCCATTGAAGTACTCGGTCCAGTTGCCGCGATTCTGCTTTCGTATTAGAAGATTCGGGTGTAGAAAGGTAGAGCGAGTTTGAAGAAAATCTGTAAAAGTCTAAATTTAGGTATGCATTCTTGGGAGAGCGGTTGCCTTGGACAAGGTTTTCCTTTTGGCAGCGTCTTGCCTGGTTGGTGGGTATGCGATGGGCTAAAGGCAGTTTAGTTGCCTGTCGACAAGTGTCAAAGCCAGACATGCATAGTGGCCACTTTGTACAACATGGAGGATGATGAGGGGATGGGAAGGAAAGGCAGCAGCATCATTGGTAGGGTTGCGGCGGACGCAAGGCGGCACACCATGGAGGATGTACCAAGTAACTATTCACACTCTCTGTCAGTCACAGCACGACAACGAGGAATTGCCAATGAGGCTGTGAGATTCTTGACAAGCTCAATGAGCCCTACTACGGAGTAGTGGTAGACTTTATTACAGGGATTTTTGCCATTAGTTGTGAATCCCCAGGAGCTCGTCCCCTGGAGATGGCCCAACAACACCCACAAGTTGCTGTGCTTGCTGCGCCCACCTCCACCCCCTCCTCCTCCTCCCTCGTTAGCGCCCGCCCCAGCAAAAAAACGAAGCCGAGTGAGTGAGCAGAGTGAGCGCCCGCCCAGCCAGCCCAGCTGGCCAGCAAGAAAAAAAAAAGTACTTCCCCCTCCTCCAAGGCTGTGTCGCCTTTTGCTCTTTTTCCCTCCTGCGACACCACCAGCGATAACACGGCGACCGCGTTCTCTTCTCACGAAACGCAATACACCTGAATCTTATTTCCTCTCATCAGGAAATAACAACGACGACGACCTTCTTGGTCCATTTTCTAGTTTTTCGTAAACTAGAGACCCCCACGGCGACTACTCTTCGGAGCCCACTGACCACGGCCTCCTGAAGCACCTGCGACGAAAAAGCCTGCATCTTGTTTGCAGCACCCGCGACGAACCGGCGAGACTTGATTCCGCCCCAAAAACGAACGCTTTTAGCATCTCTTCAGTCGAAAATATATCGCGTGCTGTACTTTTTTACGCCGCTTTTCGAGCATCGTCTTGCTCTTTTCCGCTGAAAGTTTGACTGACGCGCCGTTGCCGTCGTCACTTTTTTTTCTTAGCCCCTACGTGGTGAGTACCGCCCTGTTTCTGCTGTCGCGCTATGTCCCCTCTCAGCACACACAACATACTGTCGCCCCCTCCCCCGGCTCCGGCGTCGCCCCTCGACACCACGCCAGAGTTTTCGCGCACTCGTGGCCTTTTTCCCTTTACTAGCTGCCAGAGCGCGCAATGTCTGGCCTTTGCTCGTCATTATCAAGCACAGCTTCCATTCCATCCATTTTTTTCTAGCCGCTTCTTGACCGGCGGCGACCTCTGCGACCGAGGGCTTCCCTCCACTTCGCGCCCGCATTTGTAATGCGCTGCTAACGCTGCATCATGCAGATTGCCACCACTTGGCCACTCCTCTTCGCCAAGCGCATCGATTTTTCGGCCTCTTGCTGCTGCTGACACCCGGCTCCGCTCTCCCGCCTCGCTCGCCAACCATCGATCTCTCCCGGCACCGCCGCAACACCTCTGCCTAACCGCCTCCTCTCCATTCTCTGCGCGCACTCCCTGGCCATCGGGATCCTCTCGCAATGGCCGACCAGCACGATGTCGACCTCGACTCCATAATCGATAGACTTCTCGAGGTCCGCGGCAGCCGCCCCGGCAAGCAGGTCCAGCTCCTCGAGTCTGAGATTCGCTACCTCTGCACCAAGGCCCGTGAGATTTTCATCTCTCAGCCCATCCTCCTCGAGCTCGAGGCTCCCATCAAGGTAAGCTCTCCATGCCAGCTGCCGCGCAACCCATCCGCTAACATGCCCAGATCTGCGGTGATATCCACGGCCAGTACTACGATCTCCTCCGTCTCTTCGAGTACGGTGGTTTCCCTCCCGAGGCCAACTACCTCTTCCTCGGCGACTACGTCGACCGTGGCAAGCAGTCCCTCGAGACCATCTGCCTTCTCCTCGCCTACAAGATTCAGTACCCCGAGAACTTCTTCATCCTCCGCGGCAACCACGAGTGCGCCTCCATCAACCGCATCTACGGCTTCTACGACGAGTGCAAGCGTCGCTACAACATTAAGCTCTGGAAGACCTTTACCGACTGCTTCAACTGTCTGCCCATTGCCGCTATTATCGACGAGAAGATTTTCACCATGCACGGTGGTCTCAGCCCTGACCTGAACTCGATGGAGCAGATCCGTCGTGTTATGCGTCCCACTGATGTACGCGACTGCTCTATTCTTGACAATTTCATTACATGCTAACATGCTCTTAGATCCCCGACTGCGGTCTTCTCTGCGATCTCCTCTGGTCTGATCCTGACAAGGACATTACCGGATGGAGCGAAAACGATCGTGGTGTCTCCTTTACCTTTGGTCCAGACGTGGTGTCGCGCTTCCTCCAGAAACATGACATGGATCTCATCTGCCGTGCTCACCAGGTCGTCGAGGACGGCTACGAGTTCTTCTCCAAGCGCCAGCTCGTCACCCTCTTCTCCGCTCCCAACTACTGCGGCGAGTTTGACAATGCCGGTGCCATGATGAGCGTCGACGAGAGCTTGCTTTGCTCGTTCCAGATTCTCAAGCCTGCCGAGAAGAAGCAGAAGTAAGTACCTTCATCGTTATTGGACTTGAGCATGGCTAACATGATACTTTAGGTTTGGCCGTCGCTAAACGCACCGCTTCGTCGCCCTCGCCTCGTCGAAATTCCCGTCGCCTCGATACTGTTGGGTCCCGCCGCTGTCACGGCTTGGCGCCCCCTCGTCTCACCACAACTTCTCAAGTTGCACTCTCCCGGTCTTTTCCTCTGGCTGCCGCCGCATCCGAGTCTGGACGTGATTGTCGCCCACGTCCCGACTCCCCCATGTCGCCGCCCGCCGCCAGAGATGAACCCTGTCGCTAATTGTTAAAAATCACGAAAATCCAAATGCTTGATAACGACACGGCTGTTTCTTAGCTTCACTGATATAAAATGTATAAAAAATATTTCATCCAGAATTTTTGTTCAGCTGTGCATGTGCATGTACCACCAATGTAGGACCTTGTAACATCTCACCGGTCTTCAAGTTGCTATTTAATACAGTCTGTTATCAGGTTGCGCGTCTACACTACCCTCTTGAAATAATGCTAGTATTTGACTAGAATATATCTTTAGTAATAATAAAGATGTTATATTACTAGAAAATATAAGAAGAAGAAAATACGAAAAAAGAGAATACGAAAAAGAAAACTCGAAAAAGAAAGATAATATAAAGAGTAGGAAGAAGAGGAAGAAAAAAAAAATTAACATAAATATTATTATCAGTCATTCAGATGTAGTTTACTTGCAGTCCTCACATTCTTTACCGGCATCATCCTTTTTACTTGTCTCCTCTGTCTTGTTGCCCGTCTCGCTTTGCTTGTTTCCTGCCACCGCCGCCGCCGCCGCTGCCGCAGGCTTCGCATGGTCTCTGTCCACATGTCCCAAGTCCCGACCCGGCTCAATCACGTCCCTTACCCTCCTCTTGAGCTCCTTGGTCTCCGGAAACCCACCATCTACTTTGCGATCCCACAGCACTCTTCGGTCCGCACTGGCGGCGTCACTGCCATGCCGGATGGTGACGATGAAGACACCGCCGGTGGACGGCTGCAGGGCGACTTCGCCGAGGCCAGTGGAAAACGTGGAGAGCAGCTCCTGCGCGTACTATAGATGCGACATTTCTTGATTAGCAAAAGAATGAAACAAATTTAAAATAAAACAGCCGCCGCCATGGTAGTTTCTTTTGGCATGTCTTGTCATTGTGATCCCAGTTTATGTGGCTTGGCTGCCGTTTGTTTTCTATTTTTAGGGAAGCGAGGCACGTTGTCTGATGGAAAAAGCAAAAAAAAAGAATACAGCAAGGAAAAAAAGAAAAGAAATGGAAACGAAACGAAACGACAGGGGGCGAATGAGGCGTAAGGAAACAGGAAAAAAGAAAAGGACTCACATAAGCGGCGCGCAGAAGCCATTTACACTGCGTGCAGAATTCAATGCTGACGCGGGGCAGGCGCTGGCTCCCCGCCGTCGCGGGCGTCGCGTACTCATCCGCCATGCTGTACTTTCCCTTCTCCTTTCCTTTCCGAGTACGTCAAGAACTGCGTGTATGTAGATGACGTTTTAAATCGCCCGTGTTCGGATATCGCGCTGATTGACGAACGGTGGGGGGAGGATGGGAAGAGGGGACCGGCACGCGAGATGTCTCTCCCGTTCATCCCCACAACAAAACTCGGGGCAAGTCGCGCAAGCCGAGTGCAAGCAAAAACGTCAAGGTCGTAACCTTCGATGTAAAGTGATAGAGCACGAGATTTGCTGCTTTTTGATGAGCAACACGCTTGCGCTGTATTGAAGCCTGCATTGTTGCCGGCCCCGGACCTTCGTCACTCGCATGCGGCCCGTGGCAACGTCCAATCGCGACGCTCCCAGCACACACAACGGCGCAGCTAATGCAGCACCACGGAATCACATCTCGTACATGACGGGTTGCATTGCATGCGCATATAGTACACAGCATTGAACGCTGTACGTGCCACATTCACGCGCAGAATGGATGAATTGTAAATATTGGGAGTATAACATTCAAGAAAAAACGGGAAGAAAATAATACATGCTCGAGGATCTGCTTCCCTTGGCCATGGATCCTCTGTAAATGTCACCGGTTCCTCCGCTGCTCAGGGTTCGTCTGAGCCTTTCCATCTCGTTGCAGTAAAGTACCAAGGAAAATAAAAACGATAAAAAAACGGGTGACGGAATCTACCACAAATAAAAAAAACATGTCCTCCATGTTGCACAGCCTTTTCTTTTCGCCTTCGTCCAAATGCCCTCTTCTGATATTACAAAGGGTGCCAACGCCGAGTCAGAGATAAAGAAAAGGGAAAAAAGAGGGAAGCTGTGGTGTGTGTGTGTCTGCGAGGTACGTTTGGTGCTTCCTGCGAAGCGGGTATCTCGCATGTCTCGTCGGGGTCCATTCGTGGGATATATGCCTATTCCGGGCGTCGAGTATGTTGGCGGCAGTTCGCAGCCCGTTTCGTATAAAACAACGCTCAAAGTTCTCTCTCTCTCTTGAATTATTGCGCTTCGACTTGATTCGATAAGCGCCTTCCGCCGTTGCCCGGCCTCGCGGCGAGGACTTTACATGACGACACAGCAGCCGCCGGATTGTTGCGGTGCGTAGGGGTCCTCGCCCTTGGCAACGGAGCCCCAAACCGACGGCACCATGTAATCCCTCGTACCGTTGCAGTAGGCAATGATGCTGTAGACAGGTCAGCCGCGATTCTAATCGATCGCGTTGGGTCGTCAGGTCGGTCGTTACCTTCTGGAAGCAGTGCTGACGGGGATGCGCTCGCGCTCTAGATCCTCGCGCAGACGGTTGTTAAGCTCGGTTAACCTGCGCAGCTTGAGGTCGGCCATGGACTGCTTGTTCTTCTTGAACTGCGCCGTGTCGCCGTCTCGCGTAGCGTACTGAGGCATCGTGATGTGAGTGGAGAGTAGGCGTTAAAAGATCGTAACGAAGTGAAAAATGAAGGCGAGTCGTCGCGGTGATTCGACGTCTTTCGTTCTGTGATGATATCAATCGTCAGCGGCTGGCCTCGTCTGTCTGGTTCGCGATTAATTGCGCTCGTTTGTGCGGGGGCCTGGTGTTGGTCGGGCGTCGAGCTCGGAGCAGCAGGATGGAGCGCGCGGACAGATGGCGATGGCGAGAAAGAGCGCGCAACAGAATCGATGAGGCAAGCAAGTGATGATGGAATTCGCAGTCGATCAAACGCCGTTTGGTTCGTGTCGTTTCCGGTTGACGGCTTGCGCTGCTGTGCTTTTTCGCGGGTGGCTGTCCGGAACTCCTGAAATCTCCACTAGGGGCCTCTGCTCCTTGGGGCTGGCGGGAGCACAAGACAGAGCCCGTCACGCAGGTCTTGCATGAATCGTCGCAATTGAAACAGGAAGTACACTTACAGAACAACTAAAACGGGCTCTGGTGATGCCGGGGATACGCAGCGACACGACGCTGGACAGCAAAAACGGCTGGGTTTGGACGTTGGGCGGGGGGAGATGGACGAGGCGAAGGAAAAAGAAAGAGGACGTTGGTGCGGGAGGGGAGGAAGAGAGTGTGTGACGGGGGGAGGTGGGAAATGGCGATGTGCAAAACGGTCTGTGATTGGGGAAGGCTCTGCTTAGGTGCTTAGGGGGGGGGCGCCCGCTTGCGAAAGTTTGGGGGGAGCGCCGTGAGCGCCCAAAAACAGCGAGGCACCACACAAGACAACGGACAGGAGCCGAACTACTCTGGGCCTGTCTCTGTTTGGCCGCTACTTTTGATATCCACCGTCTAGCTTTATTAGCTTTGCCAGGACAGGGACGGTTACCACGGTAGGCCACTTTCAAGTTGCTAGAGAGCTCCAGAGCTAGGTAGTTCATGGTCAACATTGCGCTGATGGCACGGAGACACTGCAGCTGGGGCGTGCACCAGGCAAGAGGAAAAAAAGGCAACCAATGGCTGGCTGCATGGTGGTTCGTGCGTCCTGCACAAAGGAAATTGGGCGCTGCTTAAAAGAGGTATAAAAGATACGTACAAAAAGGAAAAGCCACCTTACTGTTCTGCTGCACGACAGCATCGGCGAACAGCCACAGAGTCCCTCACAAAATTCCTACAGAAGCCCATCGATTGACCTGCGCGTTCGTCCGCCCAGGAGCCACAGAGGTGCCACTGGCGGCCTACTAGTGACCTGCTGCATTTGACGCTATTGGGACCGCCGCCCAACCACGGCGTCCAGTTCCTCGGTCCAGCGCCCCGTATCTGCGTTAGCCAGGGTCTGGTCTGGTCCGGCGCCGCCTTTGCTGAGCTCTGACCAGGCGAGGTCCAAGCCCATGGCGGCCAGTGTCTATGGTTTACCATTTGTCAGGTCCGAAGATGGGACGATGTTGTTAGAATGTTTTATTCGTCTTGTATTAATCTCGCTAGAGAGGGGAAGCTCTGGTCTGCAGAAACGCCGCCAAAAGACCATTCTTGGTTTGCTCCATCTGCCCGGTGGCTACCCTCATCTAAGCTGCTTATGCCCTACAGGGAGCTGGTCCTCGCCGCTCTAACGGACGGAGCAACGCCCCAATACTGCAACGCGCCGTTTATAATACGCCCCCATGCTTATCCTTTTTTGTTTTTTCGCGTTCCGTGTTGCTACTTTGGGCTGCCACTAGCCCGGCTGTCGCCATCATGTCAGAATGAGGCACTCGTCGCAGTGCCACCTGACGCAACTCCCGCTAGGCATCCTTCGTCACCAGCAAATAGTAGTGACACCTTGACTTCGCCTGGTGCCTTGTGTGTCGCAGCGTCGCAGTACGACATGAGCAACAATCCTCTCCCGCTGATATTGTCTTGAGTAAGCAGCTATAGGCGAGGCTCGGTATAGGCACCGAACGTAAAATGCGCCGCGCTTCAAACATGCACTGATTCCTTCAGTCGCCCGTATCAATTTCGAGGTCCAGCTGTACGCCGTTGGAAATGCCATAGTCGGCAAGGCTGATGGGGTCCTTGAATGGACGCTCTCCTTGGCGGCGCAGCATGATTTGTCCAGGCTCTCGGCCGATGCGTGCTGCAATCATGAGCTTCAGTTGGCCGATGGTGTCGTCAGGAAGGCAGGGCACAGCAGTCTTGGTACCAAGGCGGTCGTTGATGTGAACCACAATGAGTTCTTTGCCCGCCAGAGAAACGGCCTTTTTAGCCTTCTTCTCCTTCTTTTCTTTTTTGCTTTCGTCGCGTCGCTTGTCTTTGGTTTTGTCGTCGGGGCTACGCCGGCGTGCTTCGTCTCGCCGAGGGGATCTATCGCGGCGTGGAGAGTGCTCACGGCCTCGATCACGATAATCACGGTCGCGGTCGCGGTCGCGGTCTCTGAAATCTCTGTCGCGGCCACCGCGGTAATCTTGGCGGTCGCCTCGTGTGTCGCCTCTCCGGTCGTCTCGTCGGCCGTCTCGGCCATCATCACGGCTATCCCCAGATTTTTTGTCTTTCCATCTGAACCCGCCGCTGCCTTTTGGCGCGCGCCGAGGTGATCTCGAGCGAGACCTTTGCCGCGAAGAATCGGTCATGACAGTGCAAGAAAATTTGTGAGCTGCATGTAAACTGCCCACGTTGGGTTGAAACTCTGCAGCTCCAGGCACACCAGAGCTTTATAGATGGGCCTAGAGGAGCATAGCGCTCTAGGTTTATGTGGCGCCCTTTGCTAGGCACAACAAACTTGCGCGTCACGTGATCCTGTTCCGTCGTCATTGCCATGATGTGTCGAACCAGCAAATTAACATTTCCATGCTTTGCAGGCCATGATACAAAGATTTTTTTAACAAAAAACCCCAGTATCTAATTTGAAGAGCAAAATGCATTACATCCGCAAGCACGCTCTACTTTCTTCACCCTCAAACTATAAAGCCCTAGCATCAGGATGCAAAAGACAGATATCTTCAAAATCGACGCAACTCACTTCAAGACGGCTCAAATCATCCCAGCAGTTTAAAATAATGAGTCACTCAAATTTGATCAGGTTGAACGTATTCCCTGCTAGCCCGCAGCCATGAATGTAATTGTAGGCTCGGAGTCATCGCTGGCATACCTTGAAGCAAACCACGTGACTCTCCGCGCTCCATAGCCCCTCAGCGCTCGGATAGCGTCCACACACGAAATTGAAAAATTCGTCCCAGTGCTAGGCTTCACACGCAAAGAGTGCCACGCCAGAGCCGTTTTATAGACAACCCTTGGCTCGCGACGGCAACTCAAACCGCCAACTTTTCCTCTTATTGCTCAAGCAACCTGACAGAGGAAGTTGCCCATCATGGTGCGTCCTGCTGCGTCGCGGTCGCCTGCGCCTGCGCCCGCGTCGTCTCCCTTTTCGTCCGACTACCCCTCCTTGTCGTGATGCTAACTCGCGCCCTCATGCAACAGCCGCCTCCACCGCACCAGAAACCCGAAAATGTGCTGAAGCGCGCTCACGAGCTCATCGGGGTCGGCCAGCCCCCGGCGGCTCTGACCCTGCTTCACGAGCACATCACCAGCAAGCGCTCCCGAAATGTTCCCATCGCGTCGCTCGAGCCCGTCATGCTCCTCTTGGTCGAACTCTCCGTCGAACAGAAGAAGGGAAAGCTCGCCAAGGACGCCCTCTACCAGTATAAGAATATTTCTCAAAACACCAACATTGCGACCATCGAGGTTCGTGAACCGATCTACCCCGCGATTCGACTTTGATCGCGTTGCTAACCCACATCTAGCTCGTCCTCAAGAAGTTCATCCAGCTCGCCGTCGACAAGGTGACCGCTGCCCAGCAAAAGGCCGACGAGGTCCAGTCTAGCCTCGAGGCTACCACCGGCGGCGACTCCAACGTTGAGGATCTGGAGGCCACCGAGACTCCTGAGTCCATCCTCCTCGCCACCGTCTCCGGCGAGCAGTCCCGCGACCGTACCGACCGCGCCATCGTTACTCCTTGGCTCAAGTTCCTGTGGGAGGCCTACCGCACCGTTCTCGATATTCTGCGCAACAACGCCCGTCTCGAGATTCTCTACCAGAGCACCGCTTCCCAGGCTTTCGACTTCTGCCTCAAGTACACCCGCAAGACCGAATTCCGCCGCCTGTGCGAGCTTCTCCGCAACCATGTCCAGACCGCGGCCAAGTACTCGTCTCAGATGCACGCCATCAACCTCAACGATGCCGACACCCTCCAGCGCCATCTTGAGACTCGCTTCCAGCAGCTCAACGTCGCCGTTGAGCTCGAGCTCTGGCAGGAGGCTTTCCGCAGTGTCGAGGACATTCACACTCTGCTCAACCTCAGCAAGCGTCCTCCCAAGAACGTCATGATGGCCAACTACTACGAGAAGCTCACCCGCATCTTCCTCGTCGGCGAGAACTACCTTTTCCACGCCGCTGCTTGGTCCAGATACTACAACCTGCTCCGCCACTCCGCTGTCCTTGTGGCTTCCGGCCAGGGCAAGAAGGCTGACAACCCGCCTGCCACCGAGGCGGACCTCCAGAAGGCTGCCTCTTTCGTTCTTCTGTCTGCCCTCGCCATTCCTGTCATCAGCACCTCGCGCTCTCGCGGTGCCATGGTTGACTTTGATGAGGCTCGCAAGAACAAGAACTCGCGCCTCACTCACCTGCTTGGCATGACCCAGGCTCCCACCCGTTCTCGCCTCTTCCGCGACGCTCTCTCCAAGTCTCTTCTGCAGCGCGTCCGCCCCGAGATTAAGGAGCTTTACAACATCCTCGAGGTTGATTTCCACCCTCTGTCTATCTGCCAGAAGATCTCCCCTATTCTGGCCAAGATTGGCGCTGATGCCGAGATGGAGCGCTACATTCTCCCTCTGCAGCAGGTTATTCTTACCCGCCTGTTCCAGCAGCTTTCTCAGGTCTACGACACTGTTGACCTCGAATTCGTCCAGACTCTGGCTGAGTTCCCTGAGCCTTTCCAGATCACCCGCGGCACTATTGAGAAGTTTATCATGAACGGTAACAAGAAGGGTGACCTTGCCATCCGCATGGACCATGCCACTGGCGTTCTCAGCTTCGATAGTGACATCTTCTCCTCGTCCAAGGCTGGCCACAGCGGCTCTGCTGCCGGTTCTGCCGAGGCTGATGGCGGTGCTGTCCAGCGTCTTCAGAGCACTCCCTCCGAGATCGTGCGCTCTCAGCTCACCCGTCTCGCCAGATCTCTCTTCACCACTTGTCACTATATTGACCCTGACTTCAACAAAGAACGTCTGGCTGCCCGCAATGCGGCCCTCAGCCGTGCCAAGGCTGGTGCCGAGAAGGAACACATGGCTATCCTTGGCCGCAAGGACATTATCCAGAAGCGCAAGGAGGAAGCCTCCGAGGCCCAGGCCCGCAAGGAGAAGGAGAGTGCTCGTCAGAAGCGCCTCAAGGAGCAGGCACTCCAGGAGGCTGAAGAGAAGCGTCTGGAGAACGATCAGCGTGAGCGCGAAGCCAGACGTCTTAAGGAAGAGCGCGACAAGGTCCGCAGGGCCGAAGTCGAGCAGCAGATTAAGGAACTCAAGATGGACGGCAAGCACATCGACATTGATCTCAACGATATTGATAGCCTGGACACCAGCCGTCTCCGTGAGATAAAGCTCAGCCAGCTTGAGCGTGAGAAGCACGACGTCAAGGAGAAGCTCCGCATCACTGGCAAGCGTATCGACCATCTTGAGCGTGCCTACCGTAAGGAGGAAGGCAAGAAGCTGGCCGAAGATTACGAGAAGCAGTGCGAGCTGGACCGTGCTATCTACGACAAGAACACAGCCAAGAAGCTCAAGGATTCCGAGGAGCTGCACAAGGCCAACGTCGAGCTCAAGAACCGTTTGACCCGACTGGTCTCCACATATGAGTCCTTCAGAGAGAACCTTCACGAGCGCCGTCGTGATGAGTTCGAGAAGCGTCGCCGTGACGCCGAGAAGGAGCTCGAGAAGCAGATTGCTCTTCGCAAGAAGGAGTTCCGTGACCGCAAGCTGCGCGAGAAGCGCGAGCGTGAGGAGAAGGAGAGAGAGCTGCGCGAGGCTGAGGAGCGCGCCGCTCGCGAGAAGGAGGAGCAGCGTGAGCGTGATGAGGCCCGCAAGGCCGAGCTCACCAAGCTCAAGGAGCAGCGTGACAAGGAGCGCCAGGAGATGCTCGAGAAAGCGGCTCTTCAACAACGCCGTGAAGACGAGGCTCTCGCTCGCCGCAAGGCCGAGAAGGAGCGTCCTTCATTCCGCGGTGCCGAGCCCTCTGGCGACAGCGATGCTCGCAAGCCTCCCACCATCGGTAGCGGCGGCTGGCGTGAGAAGGAAGCCGCCAGAAATGCTGCTGCCCCTGGCGGTCGCACCATGGAGCGAACCGACTCTCAAGAGCGCCCCTCTGCCGGTGGCCCTCCCCGTCTCAACCTTGCCGGCAACAAGCCCAGCTGGCGCGAGCGTGAAGCCGCCAGGGCCGCCTCTGGCGAGACCTCGGACAGCGCTCCCCCTCCCAGAAACCTGCCTCCCCGCGGTGCTCCCATGGACCGCGGCGGCTCTTCTCGCAGCGATGCTCCTCCTCCTCGCCGAAGCGAGCAGCCGCAGGAGTCTGCGCCTGCTGAGCAGCTGCCCTCGCGCACTGCTGGCAAGTGGGTTCCTCCTCACATGCGCAACAAGGCGTAAGGGAGAGATATTTTTCTTTACAAAAAGTATGAACGGAAATAGCAAAGCATTGTTTTGAATCGGTTTTTTTCATGAGAGATGGGGCAAATGGGAGAAGCTGCGCTCAAAATATGCACAACGGCGTTTGGGCACTTGGGGGAACATACGTTGCAACTGGATGTACTCTAAGAATTGACATGTAATTTGCTGTCCGTGTCTTTTTACAAGACCGAGGCAGGAGCACAGCCAGAATGAAGATATAAACCGAAAAAAAGAATAAAATGGTTGACTTTTAAATGTTTGTCAGTAAATTGCGATGCCTCCTGTTCCTATTGCTATGTAGCTTCACAATGCATTTCATAAGATATATTAAAAAAGCAAGTATTTATAGAATATTAAAGAGTAACAGTAAAAGATGAAGTGATTGTGTTATAATATTTGCGTGCCGGCATTACGGCCCGCAGCATTCGTCACACATCCATCTCAAGTCCGCTACTTTGAACCTCGACCATAATATCAAGATCGTCAATATACTTGACTCTCCAGATATGTCGAGTTCTTCTCTCATGTTTCTTTCCTGGAGTTTCATGACGAACTAGCAACAATTGTGTCGTTTGAGTAAGTCGCATATCATGTACGCAGCTGAGTCGTTGCAGACAGCTGATGTTCTAGAAGTTCAACTCAGCAACAAGCTGAGACACACATTGACCGCCGTGTGTCTCAGTCTGCAGCCCCCCAGCCCGAATCAGCCGCAAGAGAGACTCACCTGCGTCCCGGATCTACAGGAGAGATGCCTTCTCCGTCTACGAGCTACGCAACTCGGATAGGTGTGTGAGAAATACACTGATATTCGCTCTTGCGCACAACGTTGTTGTGAACCGCCGCCATGTTTCAGGGCGAGACCAACGAGGCAAACCCGGTCAGCCTTCTACGACACGGCTACTCTTTCTTGTCTTACTTTGTTGTGCAAGCTTCCACGCCACCGCCCCAAAAATGAGCCAAACCAGCTGAAGCTCGATTGCTGGTGCATGCTGCTAACCAAACGGGCCAGCTCCGAAGCTCCCATTCGTCGCTATCCCGAATAGGCAACGACGGAGAGCTCAAGCCTAGACTAAAGGGGAGGGAGGAAGAAGCTGGAACCTCGAGAAACGAGGCTGGCCGGTATGTGCTGGCAAACGCGGGATACGCCAATCTGCAAGGGAGAACCGGAGAACATAGATGGGTTTCTCCTCTGTACACCCTGCTGAAGAGGGCAATGCAGTGCTAGGTAAGGCAGGCAGGTAGAAAGCACCCAGTTAATCCGGAGCCTGGCGGCTTGGCGAGGAAGCTATCGGGGCGCGGCTTGCGCAGGTTACGAAAGGGTTATTGTGTATTTCCACCCATCTCCGGCGCACCGTGGGCCTTTATTAACAAGAAATAAACAGAAAGCAAGCAGGGACGTGTGGGAGACCGAGAAAAGCAAAACGTGATGGGCTACTAATGCAGGCCTCGTTTACTCAGAGGTTTTACTACACCGTGTCTGTGTGTACGTGTGCGCAGGTTCAGAGACGTCCAGTCCCTCGGGTCGTCTGCAGCCGTGGTTGAAGCTAGAGATGCTGTTTCTCGCAGTAGCTTGTGCAGAAAGCGGTCGACTAGAGTGAAAGTAGCCAAGAATACTGCGACAGCTTGTTGCTAAACTAGCTTCTCTGCTCAAGCTCGCATAAAGAGAACAGGTTTTAAAAAAGCAAAAAAAAAAAAAAAAAAAAAAAAA
>PHFE01000008.1:3974221-3990253 GCA_002796755.1 Paracorniculantispora psalliotae
CCTGTCACTACCACCGCTCCTGGCACTTCTACCAAACCTACCAGCACCCAGCCTGGTTCTTGCACTACCACTGTTGTCACTCCTCCCACTTGCGAGCACGCCATTGGCAAGTGGTGCCTGCCTCCCACTCCTGAGTGGACTTGCAAGGAGGACTGCTACTCCGCCTGGAAGCAGTGTGAGGTTACTGTCTACTCTTGCTTCAACCAGGCTGGTTACCCTGACAGCTTGAACTGCTACGAGTACGCCGAGTGGTGCAAGAGCCTCAAGGGTTACTGCAACGCTTGCGACAACAGCGCCAACTGCAACAAGCTTGACTGCTGGAAGTCTCTTGAACCTGGTCACGTTGGAACTGCCACTACTAAGACCGTCACCACCCCTTGCACTGGCGTTCCTACCACCACTGGCAAGCCTACCACCACTGGCAAGCCTACCACCACTGGCAAGCCCACCACCACTGGCAAGCCCACCACCACTGGCAAGCCTACCACCACCGGCAAGCCCACCACCACCTCCAAGACCAGCACCAGCACGTCTTGCCCTCCCCAGCCTACCAACGTCTGCAAGCAGCCTACCTCCAAGGACTGTGACTACGGTCCTGGTAACCCTGTCGGTGGTGTTCCTCTGCCCATCGTCACCTGCAACGACTGCAAGGATGACTTCAACGCCAACCCTTTCAAGATGTACACTAATGCCAACAGCCGCAATTGCCCTTCGTTCCCCCACGGCCAGGTCGGCAGCGTCTGCTGCGAGGCTTGCAAGGAGCAGTACTACAAGTGTGTTGAAGTCTATGCCAACTCTTGCCGCAACTTCCAGAACCAGCCCAACTGGAACCCTACTCGCTCTATTGAGGAGCGCCAGGCCTGGGCCTCTACCGGTAACGGTGGTGCCACTGCTTGCGCCAATGGTGTATGCACCAGCAGTGGTAACACCGGTGGCAACTGGCCTGGCAACCCTGGACAAGGCGGCGGTGTCTGCCGTGGTCCTGGCAGCTACAGTGGCAACTTTGGCGCCTCCGCTTCGGCTTTCGCCGGCGGTTCCGGTGCCTGGGCCAGCGCGAAGGCCTGGGCCGGTGCTGGTTGGGGTCAAGGCAACAACAACTACAACAACGCCGTCTACCGCTGCAAGGTTCAGTACGACGACTGCATCTACGAGAACCAGTACGTCAACCCTGGTTCTGTCTGCAGAAGCTGGGGTTGCAATTAATTGGTTTAATGTAATATTGGGTGTTTCATCTCTCACTTAGGAAACACTTTGTTTAATTTTATGCGTTATTTACAAATGTTTTTTTTTGGAACTACATGAATTGAAATGTCTACAACTACGCATTGTTGACCACCTGAGTGCATCTTTTTGGGCGCACTGTACATTCTTTTCTCAGGTATTCAGTATCTTGAGATGTTTTTTTATTGCAACTATACACATTATACAGCTCCGTTCTCTTCAACCCTCATCTCCCATGTGACAATATGCCATGCCATCTTGTGCCAGAGTCTTGTTATTTCCGTACCTCCTCGACGAAGGTAATGCGGTTCCCAAACGGATCCGTCACTTGGAGCTCTTTGGTACCTGGCGCGTGGCCGTCTTCCACCGCCGGCCGCAGATACGCGTATTCTTTCCCGCTCAGCTCCGCATGGTACGCAGCGAGGCTGCTGCTGCCCGCCTGCATCCGCACCCGCACGTTGGCGCCCGGGCTGCCGTCGCCGTGGTGCTCGCTGAGACGCAGCACGAAGCCCCCGCGCGAGACCTGCCGGTAGAGCGGTCCCTGGGTGCCTTTATCGTCGAGCGTGAAGCGGTGGTCCCAGTCGTGCTGGAAGCCGAGGTAATCGATGTAGAAGGCGTCGGCTTTGGGGACGTCAAAGATGCGAAAGATGGGCGTGACGCTGGAGAATTGAATATCGGTCATTTTTGGACTTTGCTGTTGGAGTCTGAGGATGGAGGAGAGAAAGGTGGTGGTGAGCGTGAAGGTGCGGCTGAAGTCACGATGAAGGCTGTTATATCATAGCGCGAGAGGCGATTAGTGTGCAAGCAGCGTGAATGTTGATCTACCATTAGTCATAGCTTGCCTCCTTCCTGTTTTTTTCTTGCTGTTTTTAGTTGTTTCTCATTAATGAGTTTCTTAGACACAAAGGCCTTTTTTATACATGTCACTTATATGTACGATGCTGCCAGGCCCGTCTGCTACCGCTCGGCCCGATTTTGCGGGTATCTCTGCGCTTAATTGAACTCACCCCCCTTGTCCATCTCTCTCCATTAACATGTGCATCGCATCATCATCGTCGACCGCAAGTTCCCTCCAGCACTGAAGATAAAAAGGAAACAAACTTCCATCAATTGGCATTAAGCTCGAATAGCCCTCTTGGTCCCACGGATTCAACACGCAGTCATGGCGGAAACTGCGCAGCAAGCCCTCCAGCACCTCGCCGTCCTCTGGGACCAGGCCCTCGCGCAGCCGCCTTCGCAGTGGTGCCAGGCGTTTTTCCTCGCCACCGCCGGCGGGGTCGTCCTTTTGCAGGCGTTTCCGCAATCGCTCCGCAGCATACTGATGGACTATGGCCCGCGCGGCGCCGATCAGACCAGCAGCAGCAACCGCAGCACGGGCAATCGCAGGACAGCAGCGCCGCCGCCGCCGCCGCCGCCGCCGTCGGGGTTGAAGAAGCTTCTTCGGGCGGTGACGAGCATCGGCCAGGTCCCGCACGCGTGGTTCTGGCACTTTTACTTTTTATCCATCATGTGCTCGACGTTTTGGATCTGGCAGTACCTGAGCAAGGGCCGGGTGATGGGTGCGCTGGCCGAGTGGCAACGGGCCGCGACGGCCGCGACAGCGGGTAGTGAGGCGGAGGACGAGGAGGTGGTGAAGAAGGATCTGGGACGATTTTTGGCGGCGTGGCTCATGATGGCGATGCAGGGCACGCGGCGACTGCACGAGAGCTTGTTTGTGATGAGGACTGGTAAGGGCTCGTCGATGTGGTTCGTCCACTGGGCGATGGGTCTGGCGTTTTACGCTGTGATGAGTATCAGTGTGTGGATTGAAGGCTCTGGTACGTTTTTAACTTTTGGCAACTGTCTACGTGCAACTAATCTGATGACGTCGTCTTAGATGCTATCCTCGAGGCGTGGAGTACGCAGGGCCCCGCGCACATCGCGTCCTCGCGGGTACCGTCCGCCACGGCCGTTTACTTTTGGGCCTGGTTCAAGCAAGGCGATTGCCACGCGCACCTTGCCAGCCTGAAAAAGTACACGCTGCCCACCGCGGGCCTCTTCCAGTACCTCGTCTGCCCGCACTACGCCTGCGAGTGCCTCCTCTACCTGACGATTGCCTATGTGGCCGCCCCCGAAGGTCAATGGTTCAGCGGGCCCGTCCTCTGCGGCCTCGCGTTCGTCGTGGCGAATTTGGGCGCGACGGCGGTGGGCACGCGACAATGGTACGCGCAAAAGTTTGGGGCGGATGCTGTGGCATCGCGGTGGACGATGATCCCGTTTGTATTCTAGGAGTAGAGCGTACTGAACATGTTTCTTGAATATTATCAAGTAAAACTCTCCCCCCGCCCGCCCCCTCTCACCGCTTCAGAAACATGCCGATTTTGTTGGCGGCCTTGGACACTTTGAGAACGTCTCGGTACGTGAGGCTTGTGCGAGTCTGACGCTCGTTTCGACCGTCCGGAAAGGCAGACGGGTCGCGTAGCAAGGACCAATTGGCAATGGTGTCGGCCGAGAGGTCGACGTCCGTCTCAATATCGGCGATCCCGTGGAGATACTCAGTGTAGAGCGTGTCCGTCGTGATCAACAAGCTGCGAGGCTCCTGCAGGATGCGCCATGCAGGCTCTGGGTCCAGAGCGCCGTTCTCCTTGCTGCGATGCAGGTTGAGACACAAGCTCGCGCCAAGGCTGACCGTGCAGACGACGGGCCAGTACGCTGCACCATCCTATATGCACGAGAATACACAGTGTTAGAGTAAAAACGCATGTGAAGGTGTGGCAAGAGATATTTGAAAGCAGAGTCGTGTCACTTGCCTTGTGGGGCATGATGCCGACGCCAGGCGGATACTCGTTGATGAGGACATGGTTCGCCTTGGTGTGCGGGCTGCCGCTGAAGATGTGAGCGGCGGCGGCGGCGGTGTCGTCCTCGCCGGGGAGTGACACGGGAATCGACTGCAGACGTGACACGACGGGGGATTCGAGCCAGGATGGGAGCTCGGCGTCGAGGAGCTTGTCACGCACGAGGTCGGACGGCCATGTCTGGAGGCGGCGATGTGTGAGCTGCTTCCAACGAGGCTTGGGCGCGGCCGCGATCTGTGCAACGCGCGGTGTTAAGTGTGTGTGTATCCGACTTGTGTGTTTCTCTGGGCACGCACCTTGTCAAGTATGAGCTGCTCTTCTTCTGCGCTGATGAAGTTGGGTATGTAGTATGCAGATGCTGGTAGGCTGGTGATCCTGGCTTCTTCAAGACTGGCTGGCAAGACCACACTGTGCATATGCGGTGACGCCATTGGGGCTGTGCTATTGATGAGGCTGCAGTTCGGCGAGCAGTCTGTTTGGCTTATCGATTTAACAGTGTGACGAGTTGTAGAGGTGAGGTTCTCAAACAGAGAGCAGTGAACAGAGAGTTTGTTCGTCACGTGTGGGTGTTGCGCGAGAAGCTGTTTCTACGATGCCTAGCGCTCTACAACCGCAATATGGGTTGTAATCGATGAAACTGCTCCACGAGAAAGATTCGACTACACACAGTGCCATGAGGCTGGCAAACCCGCAATTTTGTACGCCTGGTTCCTTTACGAGGCACAGGTGATCTTGTCTACGTATTGTGAAGTGCTACCCTAGAGACGATGCTCATTTTCTGCTGTTGTCGCCGTAGTAGAGGCCTCGACACAACGCAAAAGCATAACGCAAAAGATCGATGTCGTTAATCCATCGTAGTAGATCCGATTCTCAAGCATAAATCGCCGGCTCCTAGAAAGCTAGCTGCGATAGCGACGACAAGAACGATAGCGATGGTGACAACGACAGCAAGAGAGCGCCATCCCAGCCGACGCAGGATCCAACAGCGCATCAATGATAAATAGTTACAGAGTCGACGGGAAAGCGATAAGACAACAGTTGCGTGGGCGCATCGTCGAGGAGATCAACAAAACTCGAGGCTGCGTTCGCGTGGTTGCTCCAGTCGGCGGGCGATTTGTGCAGTCAGATTCGACGAGAGGGATATGAAATGGCGGGGGATGCATAAAAGAGGGATAAACTCGACCGCTGAGCATGCGCAGGCGATGCCGCATTCGATGACCAGCCTCTTTTGATGAAAGGACCCTCGCAGTGGTGATGTTGCAGGAGCAGACTTTGGAGCCCCTGTTGCACTGGGAGCGGCCAGGCGCCAGGTGCCCAGCCTCCTCCGCTCGTCCCCGCCCGCAAGCAGAGACACACAAGACAGTGTGAGAAGAGAGAAGCATGTGTGTGTGGTCAGCGATCTGCCGGCTCCATCACGCCCCGGGAGCGTAGTCTGCCCCCCCCAGAAATCGAAATCGCAGCCGTCTTTCTCTAATTTCTTTGTCAGGATGCCAGATTGCCCAGCGTCTCAGGATGCGGGCTGCTATTTTTGAGCGATCGAGAATGACTCGCCGGGTATGCGAAACGGACTAGACGACAAGATGCCCGAGTCGCATTGACGCTACGTACAAAGACGGAGGAGAAGGGGAAGAAAAAAAAAGTGCGGCTGGGGTGCCTCTGCGCCGCCGGAGTGGGACCCACTATGAACGACCAATCAGAACAGGGCGATCCTGGACTTGTTGACGCTGGTCTGCCGCTACTGACACCTCCAATGGGCCTTGCAGCGCTAATGCAGCAGGGACCCTCAGTTGGCTCAGTGGCTCACCACACTCACCAGAGTGTGGATTTGGTGCGGCTTGGTGCTGTCTCTTCCCACTGGAAGCGTCCGCATCTGCTGCTGAGACCACCACCTGCGCAGCATCAGCGCCTTCCCAAGCCTCCCAAGCCTTCCATGCCTCTCCCGTTTCCGTTTAGCTCATGTCGTAGCATGAGGCCCTTCTGGGCTCCCAGTTCTGTTTCTCTGCGGTGGCTGCTTTCTGCTGGTGCTTTTGCTCAAAGCAGACTCCAAATCAGCATCCCTCTCCTGGTGGGCCCTAATCTTCGCGCCCCGAAGCCGCCCCGGCCTCACGGCCTCGTTCGCTCCAGCGCCTCTCTGCCTGCTGCTGGTGCTGGTGCCTTTGCCACTGGAAGGGTCCCCGTTCGCCGCCCACTGAGTCCTGACTGCCACTCGACGGCTGCCACTGGGGCGAATCTTCAATTTCAACCATCGCCAACAAACGCCCACTTGCACCATCACCACAACAAACTTCAGTCTCTCTACACTACCTGCGCGCCCACACAAAGCGCCCGTATCTTGTGTCATTATTTTGCCAGAATTCGCATCAGTTATTCCCCCCGCATTATTTGGCCGATTTTTGGACGCCGTCGCCGCCCGACTCCCCTCCAAACCGACTTGTCCTCGGTGATTTAGGGGCTGGCTGGCCTTTGCGCGGCTCGTTTCTGCCACTCCCGATCCCAGAGCGACTTCAATCGTGGACGCACATCCCATCTCCAAAATTATTCCCATGATGCTGGTAGATATCGGTTCCTCGCATAATTAAATGACATGGATGCGCAGAATGCCGCCGGGTCCGACCAAGCGCGGCCTTCGGCTGCTTCCCCTCAGCGCCGCCGCGGCTCACAGGTCGACTCCAAGAACGCACCCTCGCTAGATTCGAAATCTGGCAACCAACCCGTCGAAACCAAGTCCAAATCTGCCGCCGCCGCCGCCGCCTCGGACTCGAAAGCGGACGACGGAGCCGACGACCGCGACTCTGACGCCGAAACCATCGTGCTGCCTGGCAAGGATGGCCACTCGCCCTCCAAGGTTCGCAAGGTGAGGCAGGAAGACAAAAGCGAGAGCGATGGCGACGTCTCCAAATCAAACCCCGGGGCCAAACTCCCCAAAGCCGACACTGATTTCATCAAAGCCCGTTCTGGCGACGCTCCTAGGAGGAAGCGCCTTTCCAGCTCTGCTGGCTCCAAGTTGGGTGAAAAGGACACCCACTCTCGCAGCAAAGATGGCGGTGGCTCCAGCGGACTGAGCTCTGCTCCCAACTCGCCGACGCAAACACACCGACGCCTACAGCACCGCCGTCAACGCTCACGATCCGACGCTGCTGCCGTCTCTGGATCCGACTCGGATGAATACACATACAAACCATCAAAGTCATCCCTCCGAGACAAGGCTAGGTCTGGCGACAGACTGGCCTCCCAAAAACGAAAAGCTCCCAAGGCCGATTCCGATGACGAGGCTGATGGGCGCAAGGCTAGGCGCCAGCGCACCACCTCGGTCAGCGTCGACCCGGGCCGCAACTCCAGAGACGCTCGAATCTCTTCAAGATCTCAACGTGATACGAGGACGCAATCACGCTCCCCGCCTCCTCGAAATCACCGCCGAAGCATCTCGACCCAACTCCCTCCCTCAAACGGCCTTGGCCAGAAGAAGAAACGATTACCGCCGCCGCTGCAGTCTACAGAATACCATTCGGATGATTCTTCCGCTAGCGGCAGCCCTCACCCCCGCAGCACCAAGCTGCGGAGCCTCGTCACACCCTCAAACTCGGAATCCCATATGTCGCCGGCCAAAGTTGGACCGCACAAGAAGCACTTGGACGCCCACGGTCAGACGCTGCTCGCCCGCGCGTGCGCTCGTGGCGAATATGACGGTGTGAAGCAGCGCCTTGAAGAACGACCAGAGGACTTGAATGTGGCGGACTACGCAGGCAACACACCACTCCAGATTGCCGCAATTAACGGTTGTGAAGATATAGTCAAGCTCCTGATCGAAGCAGGATGTAATTTGGACTGTGTTAACTATGACAAAGACACGCCATTACTCGATGCTGTGGATAACGGTCACTTGGAAGTCGTCAAGCTCTTATTGAGCGCCGGCGTCAACCCCCGCAAAGCCAACGTCAACGGAGAGGAGCCCATTGATCGAGTGAATGAAGAAACCGACCATGGAGAGGAGATCAAGGCGCTACTGATTGCTGCAAGGAAGAAAGCCGGTGACAGGACGCGAACTTCGGAAGATCGCAACTCTCACCACGACTTTGATACCCGTGACTCGCACGCCCCTGAGAGCCCCCGTCGATCACCAGCTGCGCCAAGCGGAAGACGCAGCACAACTGGCCGAGCGACGAAAACCCGAAACGACCTGCTCTACATGCCCCTGGACGACAAGACGCTCCGTCGAGCTGCCGGACTTGGAGATGAAGAAACTGTCGCGCGCATTCTGCAAGTGAAGGATGGGTTTGATGATCCTGAATCCATGGTTGCTGCTGCACGCGGAGGGCACGATCTCGTGATCCAGCTTTTGCTCGGCCTGGGAGGCGCCAATGCTGATCCCGGCCCTGTTGCTAGCCTTCAGGCTGAATTTGCCACCCCCATACTCGCAGCCATTGGCCAAGAAAATATCAAGGTCGTTCAGCTATTACTAGAGCAGCAAGGCTTCGATCCTACGAGAAGATTCAAGGGAGAGACCTACTATGAAATTGCTCGCCGTCGCCAGGGCCCGAATTGGAAGGAAGAAGAAGATATGCTGAGAGGCGCATACGACGAATATAAACGCACCCATAAAGAGGGCGCTGTCAACAAATCCCCTGGTCGAAAAGAGCGCGAGCGCGAGGAGAAACGTGCCAAGCGAGACGAAGCACGTGCCGATGCCAAGCGCGAACGCAAAAGCCTCCAGAGCCCGTCTCGAGAAACCGAGCCGAAGCGTAAAATTAGCGGCAAAGTGGATGGGCAAGGAGCCAAGAGACGATCGGAATCTTTCTCAACACATGGCGACGAAGAGACCCCTAAGCGCGGTCCTGGTCGGCCGCGCAAGGAAAAGGAAGAGAAGCTCGCAGTTGTGCAAGGGTCTGATCGTGAAGCTTCGCCAAACGTTCAGCACAAATCTGCCAAGGTCAAGCGCGCCGAATCAGACGCGGCTGCTGCGTCATCTGACGGCGAATCCGTCAAACCTCGTCGCAAACTTGTTTCGAAGGGCGAGCTTCGTGGAGAGAGAGAAAAGAAGGTTCGTGTAAGCTCATCCGGCAAAGAACCGACGAGCCCGAACGCTTCCCGCAACGACGAAACCTCAGAAAAGCATAAGCTCTCAGAAAAGTACCACGACAGAACCAAGGCTCTTAAGAGGGATCCGTCAAGAGAAAACGACTCGGCATCTAAGAGACATCGCAACAGCACCACTCCTGATCGATCTGTTGACACGGAGAAGGATGAAGCAGAAGTCCCAGTAAAGCGCCGCCGTTTGGAGAATGACGGGCAAGACAAGAAGACTAAACGGTCGGCGCTTGAGGACAAAACCAAGAAGACCAATTCCAAACGCGGAAGCGAGGAGGATGCGGCCAACGACAAGAAGCCCAAGGAATCGAAGCGTCGAGATTCTGATCGCTCTGCCTCGTCAGACAAGGTCAAGATAAAGTCCGAGGACGTTGACGTTGCCATGACGGAAGCGCCGCTCAAAGAATCTAGTGCTGAAAAGGTGGACGAGGCTGCAGTCGCCAAGAAGAAGGAAGAGGAGGAAGCAGCAAAGAAAGAGAAGAAGCGCCTCGAAGACGAGGAAGCCCGTCACCGGGAAGAAGAAGAGAAGAAAGCCAAGGAAGAAGAGCGCCAGCGTCAGGAAGCCGAAGCCGCGCGGCAACGCGAAGAGGAAGAGAAGAAGAAAAAGGAAGAGGCGGAACGAAAGCAACGCGAAGAAGAGGAACGTCTGCATCGCGAGCAACTGGAACGCGAGGCCGAAGAAGCGAAACGGCAGCGCGAGGAAGAGGAACGCAAGGAGCGCGAGCGCCGTCATCGCGAAGAAGTGGAACGGAAACGCGCTGCCCGTGAAGCTGAAGCTAGAAAGCTGCGCGAAGAACAGGAACGTGCTCGTTTGGATACTCTACCGCCCGTATTACGATGGCTGCAGACATGCCCCAGCCCAAAGCTGTCCAGCGTGGCAGATAAATTTCGATTCATGTCTGGAGTCCGCTACGATACCATTCGCCCTGAAGCCACTGGTACGCCTGAAGGCCGCGAGCAGTGGGTGCTCAACACACATGTTGCTCTGCTCCTTGGTGAAAAAGACCTGGATCTCTCTCGCTACACCGCTTGGGAGCGAGCCCCTGTCTCCCGCCTGGCGAAGTTTACTCTTTGGCGAACCGAATGGGGGCTCTACTCGTTGCTCTCCGAAAAGTACTGGGACATTGGTCAACAACTACCAGACTACTACTCTGGCGAGGACCCCGCTGCGCTGAGCTTTCAAACGAAGCAGGAGCTGAAGAGGGCCGCGTGGGACCGATTTCTCAACACAGATATGTTCTTCGTCAAGCTGTCCGAGCTACTCTACACAGCATCCAACACCCCTCACCTTCGCAACGTTACCCTCGCCGTCGAATACCGTGAACTTCTTGAGAACGAGGCTCAGCTGGTGGGATGGATGGCGCCGCAAAAATGGAAACAAGACCCCGGAGCTGACCGCTTCCACGGCTTTGCGCCCCGACACAAGTACTACATTGGTGGTAGTTTTGTAAGCGAAGACAAGCCAACAAAGCATTTGATCAGCAGCACTCCTTTTCCAGAAAAGCGTGTGCCACGTCGCGGCCTCGTCCAAGTATTCCCAGACGACCCCGAATACGAGAAACTCTGCATGGAGCAAGGCCTGGAGCACCTCATCAAAGCCCCGGCCAGCCCATCTTTGCTAAATGGAGTGCACACGTCTGCTATCGAGGCTAAGCTACTCAATGGTACTAACGGACATGGCCATGGTCACCTCGAAACCCCCAGCGTTACCGTCAATGGCGGCTCTCACTGAAGGCCCAGAGAGCTGTGTTGGATATATGACTGTGCCCATGTGTCAGACTTGAATTGTCTCTTTTTCTACTTTATACCTCCTTCGTTTCATTCTTTACAACTCTTCTTGTTATATAGCTTCCGCGTACAGGCGATTCTTGGGTTCAGCAGCAGCAGCGTGATGGGCACGCTTTTTGGGAGGTTTGTTTGTCCCTGGAAGGACGTGGGATAGGTGATTGGTATATTTGACGATGAGGAGCTCTGATATGAGCTCGAATGTTGTAACGCACCTCCCCGAATGGGGAACAGTTTTCTTACCCTTGAAATTATTATTGCAAGATTTTTCTTGTTTACTTGTTTGCCTTTTGCTTTTTTGTCTTTGCGTGGCCGGTGTTTTTGATCAGGTTTAATGTCTGATGTGTCTATGCTATGATGGTCATGTACGATGAAGCGAAAATGGGATGGATATGGCGATTGAATTTCGGATGAAGCAGGCCGTCTTTTTGCAGTTGATCCCTTACAAACAACAACCTGTAAATAATATAAAGATTATGATGCAACAAGTTTGATAGTGTCTTCGCCAAAGCCTAGAATAAATTCCTGACTAAGCTGGCTACCGAGTGGTGGCCCTCGCCTGACATCATTGGCCGCCGCACCAAAAAAATTTACCCCACCAAGCCCACCAAAGAATCTTGAGCGACGACAGTCTCGAAGACTTGAAAATCATACCCGTCATTGCGACTCGTTCTCTCGTGGAAGAGACTATAAGACGATAAACGAGCGACAAATTTATTGGATTAAATTCCATCGCCACCCGCCAATTAGTCGATTTGTGTATTCTCCGTCTGCGCCAGCTGCGAGAGGTTGCCCATTATGTCGACCACTGTGGACAAGGTAGGGCTTGACAGGACAAGTTGTACAAAATGCAGCCTAGGCTAACAGACGTTCGATGCAGATCAAAGAGGTCGAGGCCGAAGTATGTTTGAACCGACTCCCCGATATATTCGTAAACGACGAGAGTGTCTGCACTCGGCGGGCATTCGCCTCGTCAACCCTTCCGCACACCACATGTCGAACTGAGCAAAGACTAACCAAGAACTCTTTTCGCACTGCAGATGGCCCGAACCCAGAAGAACAAGGCTACCGCCTACCATTTGGGTCAATTAAAGGCCAAGCTGGCCAAGCTCAAGCGTGAGCTGCTGACCCCGACTGGCGGTGGCGGTGGCGGCGGCGCTGGTTTCGACGTTGCCAGAACTGGTGTTGCCAGTATTGGTTTCATTGGTTTCCCCTCCGTCGGAAAGAGTACACTCATGAGTCGACTGACAGGCCAGCACTCGGAGGCTGCCGCCTACGAGTTCACAACCCTTACCTCCGTGCCTGGTCAGGTCATGTACAATGGTATGGAACTTTGCCGGCTGCGCTTTCCAGACGGAAGCAGAGACGAATTACTAACGCATACCAGGTGCGCCTCTTCAGATGATCGATTTGCCCGGTATTATCGAGGGTGCCAAAGATGGTCGCGGTCGAGGTCGGCAGGTCATTGCCGTCGCCAAGACCTGTCACTTAATCTTCATCGTCCTCGACGTCAACAAGCCGCTGACGGACAAGCGCGTCATCGAGGCCGAACTGGAGGGTTTCGGCATCCGAATCAACAAGTCGCCGCCCAACATCACCTTCAAGAAGAAGGACAAGGGTGGTCTCAACATCACGAACACGGTGCCTCTGACGCACATTGGTCACGACGAAATCAAGGCCGTCATGAGCGAGTACAGAATCAACTCTGCCGACATCACCATCCGCTGCGACGCTACGGTCGATGACCTGATTGATATTCTCGAAGCACGCTCTAGAAGGTAAGCAAAAGCTCAATCTTTACCAGAAGCGCCGTTGGAAGCCGATGCTGACTTTGCGCCTAGTTACATTCCTGTCGTCTACTGCTTGAACAAGATTGACGCCATCAGTATCGAGGAGCTGGATCTTCTGTACCGTATTCCCAACTCGGTGCCCATCAGCTCCGAGCACGGCTGGAACATTGACGAGCTCATGGAGGCCATGTGGGACAACCTCAATCTCAAGCGTGTCTACACCAAGCCCAAGGGCAAGCAACCTGACTACAGTGCCCCTGTTGTCCTGAGGGCCAACAAATCCACCGTGGAAGATTTCGTAAGTTGACGGATTGCTTAATAAAATGACATCGGAAGGGTTCACTAACCATTCTGGTGTGAATGTAGTGTAATGCCATTCATAGAAGTATCACGGAGGTGTTCAAGACCGCCATTGTCTATGGCAAATCGGTCAAGCACCAGCCCCAGAGAGTCGGTCTGGGCCACGAGCTGGAAGACGAGGACGTCGGTAAGTACAAGCGATGCTGCGATGCCAACTCCCGCGGTTTCTTGGGATGGCATTGCCAAAGTCTTTGAGTAAAAGAGGCCGTCGCTAATTGATATCTTGGCAGTAACCATTGTCAAGCGATGATTGACTTCATCAAGGATACAGCGGGGAGGGGAGAAGAGGGCTTGGCATCAACCCCACTCGGAAAGCCGCCTCGGGCGAACTCATCACCCCCTGGCTTGCCGTTCTTGCATCGCGTAATCTGACCCTTGCGCCACAGCCACAGAGACATACCCAGCCTGGCCCGCTAAACCAGGTCTACCCCGAGTGGTTTGGCCCTGGGTTGTCTTATGCGGATGACAGATGACATACCGGCTTCCTGGGCGCGCAGGGTCAAAAGTTACCACATGCGAGAGAGCGAGATTGGGCCAAGTACTCTCCCATGAACGGGCTATCACGGATTAGCTCATCTGAGGAGCCGTGATTTTCCAGCCACCCCGAAATTGGCGAGACAATACCACAATGATTTTACTAAACCGGGCTCTCGGCTATGAGTCTAGACATGGATATGGGCGTAAAGAGTATGTTTTTTGTTTCCTTTTCCTGGATAATTACTGGGAAGGAATGGTGGGGATATTATGATGTTTGAAGAGCAAGGATGTATACTGGATGGCAGAACCTTAAGCCGAACCAGAAAGGGCTTGACTAAGTGTTGTCTGGCACGAATGATGCTGCAAATGTATATATTGCATATGAGAACTAGACGAAAGCTATTTATGAAGTCCATGGATATGAGGAAGATATATTTACGAAAAGCAATACCCAGTCGAACCATGAACTACGAGAGCAGAGTCAGCCACTAGCAGGGGCGCCAATCAAGATGGAACTTGACCGTCAGAACTCCGCTAATATGGTCAACCTGCATGGTATGTCAGCTAACGATTTCTTTCATGTGAAACGGCCGCAATGTACTTACCGCAATGAGCGCCGGCAGGCTCGTCGGGCTGATGGCGCACGCCGTGTTCATGTTCAGGATGGCAGTGCTACCACCGCAGGGCGAGTACGACGAGATGCCCGGGTTCGAATGGAGGTCAAAGTTGCCGCTGTAGGGTCCCTTGAGCGGCAGCTTAAAGTCTACGTGGTCGGAGCCGCCGCCGGTGAAGGAGTACGTGTTGGTGCATTGTCCGTTGACCTTGGCCGGGATTTCGGCGTAGCCAAACATGTCTGTATCAACAATGGAGAACCTGATTTTTCCCTCTGTTAGTTACTAAAACCGAAGAAGCATGAGTTGTGCTTGCTTACTGGTAACCAGGCGTAAACTCCATGTTGATGGTGAGCTTGCAGTTCTTGCGCCAGTCCGCGGGGTGCGTGTCCGGGCCCGTCTGCACCTCGTACTCGGAGAAGGTGACCTCGAACAGAGTGCCGGTGGCATCGATCTGCACATCGGCGGTGTCCTTGGGGCAGCCGCTGCCCAGAACGCTGATGCCGACGACCTTCACGTACTGGGGGTCCTTGGACCCGGGAGGCGGGCTCAGCTGGCGCACGGCGAGGTTCTGCGCGACGGCAAGACTCTGGGCAACGCCCAGAAGCGGCAAAGCAGAAGCAAGTTGATGAAGGGAACGCATGATGAAAGTGATGCAAAAGTTGGAGAAGTGTATATGTCTTCAGTAGTTCTGAGTGTGGTAGTTGTCCTAGAAACCCAGGTTCTCTTGTGATTGAGGCGGGCGAGAGGGCCGATTTTATACCTGCAGCTTCGCTGCGAGGTTCCGTGAGACAGGCCATACTCGAAATGCGGTACACGACTTGGCTCCTTCAGCCATGTTTCCTTATTGCTGCAACGACGCCACGAAAGACTGAAGACGACGATGCGTTCCCAAGAGTCTGGAACGTTGTGATGTCGTGCCATTGCTACCATACGAAGGTACTTTTGCATCCTGCGCAGTTCAGCCGCATATACCAAATCGACGAAGTAACATGCAGCGCTGGCAGTTCTTATGCGTCTGCAATCTATTTGCCCTGCGGCCTGTCGTTAAAAATAACATCTACAAGCGGCCCGTTATGGAAGGCGGGCTCGCTGTGGCGCAACCGAGCCGGGGTAAGATCTGCAGGTCTGGCGCTCCAGACCTCTCTGCGGTCCCTCGCTGTCGGTGGCCCGCCCCCCCCAGACCGAAATTAGGCTGCATATAAATTTTCTTACTTAATAAGAGGTGCTATTTATTTCTGCTATATGACGATCCTTACTCTTAGAGTATCCTGAGCATGCTGCGCTCTGTCGTGAGAAGAGGCGTTGCGCCGCCGTCACATCGCGTGAGCGAGAAACATATCTCTCGGTGGACTTCCGTTTCTGCACAAATTTATGCAAAACAACAACAACAAAAACATTTCACTAGGTAGAATAAAATGGAAAATCTTGGAAAGATGGAATAAGTCGCAAGGAAAAGAATAATGCCGTGCAACTCTTCATCGCCGATATATGGCATCGGATCATCGTCGCAGATGCAGGGTCTTGAGACTGTCGACAAGCAATAGCGCGATGAAGAAGACTTACCAGATGCGCTCCACAGTCACTTGCATCCTAATTAATTATACTCTCTATGCCTCCAACTTATGCCGGCAGACCGCCCTGGTACTTTCTATGGCCCCTGCGTAGCTACTCAACTATGTAGGCTGACCAGGACTGTCGTGTCCGATGGCACCCCGAAGCCGTTCGGCAGTCGATTTATATAGCTGTGAATAATATAGTGAAATAAATATCAAAATTGAATTCACTCAATTAAAGACTAGTCCTCGGCAGCGACGCATGCAGGTAGCCCGGTAGAGCTGCTCTGAAGATTGTCCCCCCCCCCCCCCC
>PHFE01000008.1:3990310-4035774 GCA_002796755.1 Paracorniculantispora psalliotae
GCTTATATTCTGTCCTGCAGTACCATTTTAGCAAAAGGACGCAAGTAAAGGTTGCTCAACGAGCATCATCCGCCAAGATCCGTCAGCATCAAAGTTTAGTCGCAACTTGGGTGCACGCGAAAGGGAGAATCTACACAATTAGAATATAATGGAGACTTAAATTGGCCAGGTTTGCAAAAGGTTTGCAAAAGTGATGCCTGGAAGCTCTATGCTGGTTGCTTGGCCGGCGGCCGCCTCCTGTCGTAGAGTTGGTATTGCGGAGTGCGGCACCCCCCTCGTTCCATTTTACAGCTAGCAGTCCCTTTGAGCTTAGATATCGAAGAAATGAAGAGTTCAATATGACTGTATGTTATCTGGCGGTAGAATCATTCACGTGAAAAGAAAACATCGCAAGATCGTAGGGCGACGCGGTGTTGAAGAGGCTACGTGGTCTTGGCAATGCTGTGTCGACGACACTCTTCCTTGGCGGAAGCGGATCATACCTGGAGAGCAAATTAAACGCAATTTATACGTAAAAGACTCATGGAGCTTCGGATAGAGAGCACTGGTAGCTAGGAAATTTTGTGCGGATAGTTGCGACAGTGTTGCTTCACTGGCAACGTATCTTGTTCTTCATGTCTAGACTTCGTCGTATCTGTAAGTCGTTTTAACGAGTTAATTCATGCAAATTCAAAACTAAAAATGGAGAACCAGTTTCTACAGCAGTCACAAGATATACTTTTGTGCCTCGGATCACCAGCCGTTTCGGCACCCATATCGTCCTCAACGGGAGCTAGGATCTACGTTAGCATCCCGCCTCGAGTCTTGAAGTAATTTTACAGTTGCGGCAACGCCATCAGCAGGATTTAAGCTTTAGAAATCTGTAAAAGAAAACGATGTAGAGCAGCTGTTAACGCGATCTCCCGGAAAACATAGCGTTTTATCAATCTCACACACAATTCCCATCATGACAGTTCTCCCATATCTCCCATCGTTACTCTTCGCGCGCACACGTCCATTCGCGCCGCTACCGAGACAGTCGAAGTTACTTTGGACGCCGCTCAGCGTCTCCGCATTAGCATCTCTAATCCGCCCACTGCTGAGGAAGTGAACGCGGCCACCCAGGATCTCTTCCAGCACCAGGGGCGTTCTGCCCTACATGTCCGACTTTGTGGAGGACATCCTCCGCGATCTTGCTGTTCAGGCCGGACCAGAGATTCATGCTGTTACACGTAAGCGTTTCCTCTCTAGAATATGATACCGAAATCCCAAAGTTATTGACCAGCAGTGGAGAGAAACCGTGGCCAGAACACCCAGGCTGCCATTGCCTTCATCTGAGGAAACGAGATCCCCCAGGCTGAATTTGAGACCGCTTGCAGCCGTGTCGTCGAGTACACCAGGAACGTAACTGAAGTTTTGCAGGCCATCTCCCGTCGAGGCGCAGAACCGTATTCCGCTCTCCGATCATGAGCGCCGCCAGAGCGAGCAAGAGTATGACCAGAACCGCCCGTGTCGTGTGAAGCTCACGGTATTCGGCGGTTCTGGATATCTGTTCGATGATGCGTCGAACGAGATTCCTGATGAATCTCTCCTGTTTGCTCACAGTCGCACGTATCTGACCCTTGTTGCTACCGGCAATCTTTGGCCGATATTGCGGGCGCCAACACAGCCTTGGGGAATTGGCAAGTTGCATTTTTTGGAAAGTAATATTTCAAATACTAACATGCACTGTAGCCTACCCCGTTGTTCTTTCATACTGGTCCATCTTCTCCTCAAGGAGGGTCTCCCATTTCTCTACTCTCGTCAGTACGGTGTTTCCTGCTCCCAAAATCAGCACCGAACGGCGAACTGGCGACCTGAACAATCTCGTGATGATAAAAGTTGGACCCGTAGTATTCCCTTACAGGTAGCGAAGAATTACTAGACCAAAATGTTGTATTCTGCTAGTACCATAGCGAATCAAAAATGAATTTCCCCGTATTAGTGGACATTTTGGATTCGAATATAACTATGGCTAGCATTCGCTATAGAATTGGTAAAATAATAATTCGTTAAAAATATTAAAATCCTAGATTATGCTTAATGTCCGTAGAACACGCAAGCGGTGTGGCGGATGGTGAAGTGAACTGGGCCCCTCCTGGAAGTTTTTGGCCATGTCTCTGGAGTCGTAAATTGCGGACACTCAACGTCATGTTCTCGCTTAAGAGACATTCAGCAAACTTTCGAATCATAGATCTGGGAAATTTGAGAAGCAGAGTCGGCAGTGGAACAACAAGGTTTCAGACCAATTACAGCCCCAACCAGGAAGCTGTCATCAGCTGTACCGGCAGTTTCATCGCCTCAACTTACTGCATGCCACTGCATATTCACTAATTTAATGTATTATACCTTGCATGCCCGGCAGTTGATAGACATAGATATAATTCGTAGATGAAAGCCATTGTGATTGAATGATATCGCTTACAACATAAAACATCAGGACTAAGCGAGAATATTACCATGCATTCCCGCAAGCTTGGACCTCTGGATCTGCGGGAGACCGAGGCGTCTTAGATTTGGAGAGGGGACATGCTAGGCCAACTTCCAGTACGGCTACGGTAGGCACGCTCTTGTTGGATGCCAATGCTGAATGGGAGATGAGGGTGGGTGCATGACGAGGCACTAAAGCGAGAGTGGGTGTAGTGAGTTGCAGGGGCGAGAAAAGTTGTCGACACGGCCAGTTCAAGTTGAGTGGGCGCTTATCATGGGGGCCTGGGCCTGATTCCACGAGAGCCAGCATTCACCAACAGCAGGGATTCGTTATTGACGGACGAAGTCGCTGAAGTTGGCCTTAATAAAGAGGACAAGAGCGAAGCTAGGCCGGAAGGCTTCCGCCGTCTTGCATGAAATGCCGGTGACATGGGAAGGGGGTTCGGAAGAAGTCTCAGTGCAAGCCTGGCGAGTGTCTCACAGAGTGCTAGAAGGTGGTGGGAGGATGAAGGCTTGTACTCGCCAGGGCTGGCCAGCGCATGAAGAGTTGCCATGATTCGCGAAGCGGGGGACGTCAGCTCCGAGTAAATTGGCGGTTAGCCTCTTAATTTCTTGGGCTACACAAAGCCTTTACGTCGTGCGGTAGGTTGTGTTGTTGAGGGTTCCCTGGAGAGTGGCTTTGTTGATAGCTCATAGAGGGGGGTGAGGGAGGAGGAGAAAAGAGGCGTCGGAGATGTGTGAAGCCGTTGAGAAAGTATGTAAGTAGGGTATCAGCGATTTGCACCTCGAGGCGCAGGACGGGTGTATTAGCTGCCCGCATTGTCGTTCATTTCCTTTTTCTTTACTGTGATTTTAATTGATGTCAATTTTGAAGAGTATCAGCGGATGAATGGCATGCTGTCCGACTACAGCCGAGACAGTGGACACGGCTCGCAAGGCTCCGTGGGCTTTTCTTGACGTGAGGTTCGATGTCAAATTTCGGAATGCGGTTTGCGGGCACGGACGAGGGCACAGACTGTTTGACAGATGGGACTTCTGCGGCCGTATGGGGAAAGACGTAATTCTGAATAGCGAAGGCCGCATTGTCGGACAATTAACGGTACAGTCTCTCGCGCTGGCGCCCAGGGCGACCACCCTCTTCCAGCAGGGTACCACCAAGTCCCCTGGCTCGACGGCGAGTGGCTGCTGGTAGGCTTGGGCTGAGCCTGACTGGGCTGGAGCGGGCGCTGCACGACAGCGGAGAAGACGTGATGGGCACGGACAAGGTTAGACGAAACGGTTGTATTCAGGTCCGGGAACAATACCCAGCCCGTTGAAGCTGGAAACGGCAAGATGAGCGGGCGGTCGTATTCTTCGGAGGATGCGAGTGGCGATTGGGTCATGATGGGAAGTCGGATGGGCACGTTGGCTGGGCTGGCCGGAGCCGTTGTGAGAAGAGGGAATACAGGATGATCGGGACGAGTCTGAGTGGGTGTGCAGCTGTACAGCAATGGCTTACTGTGGCTAGCATGGCTAGCAGCGACAATCTTCCCCGCCATGGCATCAACATGCGTTTGCGCGGGTGCGTTACCTGATGTTAGCAGTACATGACTGGAATTGCGTGCTAATTAGATAAACAATGGTAATATCCCGACCGGGCCAGAGCGCTCGTTGGTGTGTTACACAACAGCGGCTGGTGCTGCCAGCTGCCAGCTGCCAGGCCGGTAAGTATCTCAGGTATGCAGGCCAGACGCCCGCAACCCACGCCGTTGCTGCCACCACCACCTTTCTTGTGCTCTCAACGCCTCAACGCCTCAACGCCTCCTCGACTTTTCTCTCCCCAGTCTTATTATGATAATTAACAATAGCGCCATCGTCTCCCAAACACACAGAGCGAGGCATCAATGCAAGCAGCGTTCCCATTCTCCCCACCGGTCAAGACTGTGTTGCAGTCGCCCTCCCACAGCTTCGGGTCTGGAGCAGTCCCTGCCGCGGCTTGCTTGATTTGCCTCAACAGCCACCAACCGTTCTGCTACCCAATCGTGGCTACAGCGCCATTGGTACTGGTACCTGCGAGCTGCGATATCAAGATTCAGTGACCTGGCGACCTGGCTGCCTGACGATGTAATGAATCGCGCCCGAGCCGGTCCCTCGACGAGCCGTCCCGCCATCTAGACTTGCCCTATCATGGAGGGCCCATCGGTTTGTTCTGGCTTGAGATGTCTCGACTTGCGCTTTTTACGCCCGCATCGTTGCCGAAACGTCTCCGTCCCCTGTGACGCCACCGCGGCCGCGAGCATGAAATGATAGACAGCGCGCAAAAGAAAAAGAAAGAAAGAGGCAACAAGCTTCAATTACCAGGCCACGCCCTCGCCATCCAGTACTTCGTACACGGTGTGGCAACCCTGACACGGCTTTTCCTGCTTGGCCTAGTATTAGCCCCAAAACGGTTATTGCAGCCGCGCATCAGGACCCTCCATGGGGCAGCGGTTGAGGGCTGGCCAACAGGAAGATACCCGGCCGGCTTGTGGGACGCAACTGGTCTCCAGCCCCAGGCCATGATGGGAGCGCGCACGGAGACAAAACCATGACAGTTCTGGAGCAAGTCCTCCACGCCGACGGGCCAAGTACAAGGACAGGCCTAGCACCAGTTGCCAGTAGTTAGCATCTCCGCGGCCTGGAGCACGTTTGGGGCGCACCTCCACCATCGCGCCGGCCCGTCCACTTTTCAACCAACTTCGATTAGATCTAACCATTCGTGCCATTGTCCTCGGACTTACCAGTACTCTACCTTTTGCAACCTGCAAGGTTTTGGGTCTACATACAGGGATCTGGTCGCTACTGGTACCAGTAAGATGAAAATTTTCCTACCCACCCCCCAGCTTCAGAGCCGACGCTCTTGTCAAATGTCATTTTCAGTCGGCGCTCGCTATATGAACTGCCGTATTGCCTCTCGAACTTACCAAAATTGGAAAACCTGACTACGCCCGCAATACCCTCGAAATAGCTGAGTCAAGGAAAAAGAAAATAATCTAAAATGAACAAAAGAGGGCCTGTACTGAGGGGACAGAAATTTCAAATACTCTGCTGCACGCGTTGGGAGGAGGCTACGCGAAGGATTCTCGCATGGCCGGCGCTAGCTAGGTACCCCATTAACACCAACAGCTTGTTAGACTCTCAGCGGCACATCATCAAAGCCATTCAGCAACAAGGCGCTAGCTTGCACTCATGAAAGAAACTAGTTGGCTATTTTCATGGCCTCAACGGAGCTGTGTACTATCATCCCCCATGTGTATACCTAACTAGCTGATAGCTGGCTGCTCGGCGCGCGCCCTGACCACGCAAGCTACTGCAGGCGACCGATCTGGGCGGGAGTACCCATTACTTTTTCTTGCAGCCTCGTTTTTACCCGCATGCAGTCATAAAAATGCAGGCTGCTTGCCAGATGACTGGGGTCAGAGAGCTAAAAGGTCGCGGAAGTCGGAAGGCAAGCCAAAGCCTCTTATCAAAATCTGCTCAGACCCTGCTTTGTTTGCGCGGCGTCTCCCCACGCAGTCTGCTCCCAACACGGTCGACAATACGATCAATAGCAACCCATATGTGGAGTAGAACGAATATCCTTGAATAAATTCGAGTAAGCAATGCTCGGCCCGGATACAAAGCGGGAGACGGGTATGGGATCAACTCTTTTCTCCCGGCCCCTTTGAATCAATATACCTGCTTGTTCTTACTCCTGTTCATTTATGATACAAGTCTCGCAGTTTGTGAGCATCCTCTTGCAATGACACACATTCAGTATGCACCCAACAACAGGAGAACCAGTCGCGGGCAAGCTGCCAGGGCCTGAACAAGAGTGGGTGGACCATCTGTAGCGCGGACATGGGAGGCAACCCTGGCTTCTGCCCACTCACACCAAGCTAATAGTTGCGACAGAAGCGGAAAATAGACTAGCCGGTTGCTTTTCAGTGGTCTGTCGACGTCTCTACCGCGGATTGGTCTATTGCCCAGTGGTCATGTATGGCTGTCAGTGCGGGGCGTCGCATTGTGGCATCCGCCTCTCCTGCCCGAGCCACAGCAAATGACATATCGGAGAGGCACATGTGTATCGCCTTTTCGAATAAAAGCTGCCAGACTGGGTCCATCCTTTTTCGTACCTGCGGCGCACCTGACCTGCCAGGCCGATGAGAGATATCTGGTAGGCCAAGGCCCCCGGTCAGTCAGAGCGGCAACCCTACGAGTTAGACGTACAATGCCCTCTCCGGCAGTGTGGTAAGCTGCTCATCTGATGCAAGCCAAGTATCAAGGCATACACCGGTGTGCTCATCAGTATCCTGCCCGCCTCGGATGCCGCCGGGGTTCCCCGGCTGGGGAGCTTGGAAGAGGAATGCGCGCGCGGAGACCCTGATTGGGGGCCGGCCGCGAACCAGCTACTCTAGTCTTGGCCTGCCATCCCGTCTGAGGGACTTTCATGACCACGCAAAATAAGAAGGAGCCACGATTGTCAATCAGTTGGTCATCTAGCCGGCCGATGGTATGTCCAGCTAACTCGGGCGCTAGCATTTAGCCCGCTATCAAGCTAAAAACGCCCCTCAGTCGGTTTACTGAAAATGGGGTGTGGTGCAGCATCCGGACTTCTCTCCTCACACCCCCCGTCTCTCATTCTCGCCTCCACCTCCCACACACCATTTCCTGTCTGAGCTCCCAATGGTGTGCACATTGAGCTTCGCCCAGGTTAATCCCCTGCATTTTTCATCATCCATAGTTGCACCCCGGAGAGCTTGAGGGGATACGGCTGGGGCCGGGGCCCTTGTGCATGTACATCAGTAGTTGTCTGCTCTACGTATACCAACAAACGCCCGCCTCTATTCCTACAAGTATTCCTGCCGCGCCTGCTTATCATATCTCGTCTCTTGCTGTTCTGGAATTCTCTCTGTCTGGTTTTCCTGTCATGCTATGGTGAAAGGAAAACCTCATTCACTGAGTAGGCTTCCTCTTACTACATTGCCTTCGAATCTAAGCACCTTCCTTCACTGCTCTTTGCGCACCCCATATTTCTTCGCCAAGCATACATATTCTCATACTCTTTACGTATTCTTTTAAGCTCTCAAGCTTAATACAAAACCAAAGACCCCCACAGCAATATATGACGCAGTAGCGGGTAGCTGGCTGAAAGCACCAGTCATCGCTTGATCTCCAGCTCACTTCTTGCAATCCCCTGCTTTTTCGCCTTACTGTTTCAGTCCTCGATTGTCAAAGCGCCGAAGCCCCCCACGCTCCTTCGACCGAGCTGAGCAATCTCAAGTATCGCCAATATACAAGTGGCAGCCATAGCTATTTCCCCGACTCCGATAGGCCGTTTTTGCAACGCAGCTCTATCAAGTTTCTTCTGCGTGGCCGCTTTTCGAGATATTCTTTAACGGATCTGAATGTTCTTTTTTGCATTGTTAACATCCTCGATCCGCCGCAAGTATGTTGCCAGCCGATTTCTTTGCTCAGCGTTGCCGATGCAGTTAGCCGTCGCGAACACCATAAGCTAACAAGTTGACAGCTAGCATCACTCTGTGTCCTTCAGAGAATCTGGAAATCAGTGTCATGAAATCCGAAATTCTTCACGCGGACGAGTCGCCTGGCGGCGACAGTATGCTTCCTTCGAGCACATATCCCCAGACATCATGGCACAATGGCAGCCCCTACAGTCAAAGCCCGTATGCAGAAAGTCCTGTGCACGAATACCCGCATTATGCAGGTTATATGCACGGGGTGCCTTCAGAACCGCTTCCAGGAATGTCTGCGTCGCTATGCCATCAGAGCCTTCCGCATGTGGGACACATGACACATCATCATTTGCCCATGTTGACCACAACATCAACATGGCCAAGCGAACTGACGCAAACCCACTCGAATAATTACTCCGTGTCATCCAGCACATTGGTTGCGACTCCGATCATCGATACAAGCGAAGTCAAGCCATCTGACAAAGCAAGGAAAACCTTGACCTTTGACCAGAAGAAACGTATATGCCTTCTTCATGAGAGCAACCCGAAAATGAGACAGGCCGATATTGGTGTCCAGTTCAACGTGGAGCGGAGGTATGTCTTCTACTCACCTATACAAAAAGAAGCAACACAGAGAATCTAATATCTCGGGCTCAAGCACCGTCTCGAAAGTCTTGCGCAATAAAGAGCTGTATCTTCGTGGCGAAAGGGAAACTGAGGATGGCAAGCGCAACATTGCAAAGAATCCCGATTTTGAACGCACTCTTGCAAAGCATATCTTGAATAACCCAGTGCCAATGACGGATCAGCAAATCATGGAACGAGCGAACCGATATGCCCGCGCCAGTCCAAATCCGCAGGCCATCCTGAACAGACTGACGACACAGTGGCTTCGCAAATTTAAGCAAAGAAATCGCATCGAGAGCTTGGGGCCCGCGAGGCGCGCTTCTGAGCCAACCATTCAGGAAAAGCTGGCCATCACGGCTAGACTTCACAGCATTTCGCCCTCATCACCGTCAGGCCAGACTTCACCACAATCTGTCAGTCCAACTGGCGACAATTTTCACTCCCGAGGTGACCATGACTTCCCATATAGATCATATGGATCTCAGTCGCAGACATCTCTGATGGACGGTGCGACAGCGTCTTTCTCTTCGGACCTCATCAGTCCTGGCGGAACACTTACATACTCCCCAGAGGGTCAGCCAACGGGATTCCCGCTGGACCCCGAGTTTGAGGCGGAACAGAAGCGCAACGCCTCGTATCACGCTATGGAGGTTGACTACGCGGCCCAAGTCAATGACGCTGCCGACTCCGAGCTGATGACGCCGCGCCGCATCAAGCCCGCATGCAAGCAAGAGTCGCCTACTGCCGACAGCGTCGCTTCCATTCCCGCGGCGACCTTGAAGGGAACAAAAGCAAAGGCACAGGCGCGAACGAAGCTGCAGACGCTGCGCGCTGCGCCCAGCCCAGAGGACGCCCAGCGGGCGGCCGCCGTGCTGCTCAAATATCTGCAGAACCTGGGCCAGTCGAGCCAATTCGACAATGAATACTCTGCCATTATGCAGCTCAATCATAAGCTTCACCTGAAGCCAGACCAGTTCTCCCACTCTGAAGCAAGAGGGTTGGCAAGGATTGTAGAGGGAGACTCTGATTTGATCACGGCTGGTCATTGCTAGATGTCTAGGTACGCAACGAGGAACTCACGGTGGCATACTGATATTTTGTGTTCTTGTTTTATGAGATTTTGTGTTCTATTCTGTTTTCCCGGACGCTGTTTCTGTTTTTGTTTTTGTTTTTTGTTTTGCGCCTCTTCCTCTCATACTCCTGCATGCAGGAAAGGCGCACCCTTTTTATCAACCTCGCGACAATCGGTGGTACTTTGCTCTTTTTTATGTTTGTTTTGGATGGGTGGTGGAAGAGGAGAAAGGCTCAAGGCGAGTAAAGACTTGGAGGCGACTCTTTTACATGTCTGGCAACAGACTCTTCGGCGACGAATTTTCACACAAGACAACTTTGCGCGAGCAAGTTGGGCAGGCTGGTTTTTCTTTCTTCATTGCTCATTAGTGGGCTATTTTGCATTTCATTTTTCTCTTCTCTTTGTATATGCTTTGATGCGGTTGGAGATGGACCAAATTCAGATTGTTATGCTTCACGCAACGGCGAGGGACATGGTAGGAGAATACCTTGGTGGCTAATGGGCAATATTATTTGCTCTATTTCTTTTTTGTGTTGAGTGGCCTAGTTAAGTCAGTTATTTCCTTTGTAACATTGACACCGAGCTGGCTCGATACGTTTTAAAACAAAATTGTTCGTACTCTAGACTGAGGCAACTTTATATGCACTATGGGTATCATTATTGCTAGCTTTCAACTGGTAAATAAAACAAACATGAAAATATCAGCCCAATCGCTCTTCCCAGAGCTCTCCTACGCCTTTCTCAGTGAGCTCAGGCATTAAGCGCACCAGAATCAGCTCCAAAACGCTGTACATGAGGTGCTTGTTGCAGTACTCGTCGTTTAGCACCATGAGAAGATCCTCCATGCCGTCTCTCTGTGCGCCAGCCGAGGCACCACCACCAAAGTAGACCCTGGCAACGCTCGTCGGTAGCAGGCCCAGCAGGGCAGCGGCGGCCCTCTTGCGCAGCGCCATAAACTCCTCGTCAGATGACGGGGGCGCGAGGGACGACTTACCGGGGGCATTGTTGGGGAAGAGCACGCCCCGGAGGGTGCGCAGCACGCTGGGCAGATGGGTCACCGAGAGCATCTGTTGGATGTAGTGCGAAAGCAGCCTGTTCCCAAAGAGGAAAGCCTCTCGTGTTAGTAGGGGTCTCGTTTAGTTTACCGTCTTCTTCATCGCTCCAGTGCCGGTCGTTTTTTGTCATTGACAAAGTGTGAGTGGGGGTTGCAAAACAAGGGAAAGGGTGTGGACGGCAGGTAGATGAAGACTAAAGAAGATGGTGTGGTGTGACTGGGGGCTAGTGTTGGCCTGGACTGGGAGGCTTTGGGGGTATGGTCGAGATCAAATGATATGACCGTGAGCCTCCAAGGGTTGTACTCCGCCAGGAATGTTGTGTTCCTGGCTGGCACTCGATGTACGACAAGGCATCCTTGCCATTCATGCACAAGAGCTCATGCGGAGACAGAATATGCTGTCCGACACGCGCGCGCATAGCCGAATTTCTGCTTGACATTGCAGCTGTGTCTTGTATATGCGCGGAATGCAGGCCGCTAGACGCAACCATATCTTCGAGGCTGCACAGAAAACGTCCTGCCCATCGTCACAGTCGCACAGTCGTAGCGTTCCCAAAAGGTAGCCTTCGTTTGATGGCGCCATTGTTCCTGAGCTCCTGCCTCTTGGGATCATCCAGCTAGCCCTGAGCAGCCAGCTAACCGTCTCGACAGGGTAGGCCATGGAGCCTGATGCCGAAGAGCGAGGACGCTATAATAGTCTTGTCATACCATCCCAGTCAGAAGAGGGCGCGCCAGGAGCGGGCCAAGGAAGCAAAAGTACTTTGCGTGAGCGGCGCAGGCCCCCTGTATAGCTCGGCGCGTAAATGGGATGAACTCGATGTATGGTTGGATGGCTTCGTTGGGTTGGGCCACTTCCTCGATCAATGACAGGGCCAGAGGCGACATTCGCGCTGCCATTGGCTAGTGTGCATGCAGCTAGGCTAACAAGCAACAAATTGGGGGCTCCATCCAGAAAGCGAGCAAAACTCGTTGCCTAATGATACCACCACACCAGGGCGCGTCGAAAAAAATCAAATTCTTGTTTCCGTTGATAGAGAAACTCCAGGGTGTTGCGGTATGCTTTGGGTCATGAAGAGGCGCTTCAGTTGGCCAGCTTCGGCTCGGCCCTCGTCAGGGCGCCGTTGTCGATGCTTGTGTGGCCAACTCTGCTCCACGACAGACCTCGTGACGTCGGTAGAATGCGGGATATAGTGCAGTTCGAAATGTTTTGGGGAATAAGGCAGAGATGTGGGTTCGTTGTGCGATAACCGTGACGAAATGAAAATATCAACTTACCGGTCAAGTGGGCTGTTCAGACCGACCAGCCTTCCTGGCCCGTGAACAGCTTGATACTGCACCAGCGAGAGGAAACCGGATAGCCACGGCATGCGGCAGTCCAACTGAATGAGATTACCCACGCATTGCCATAATTTGAAGCTAAGAACCGGGACTTTGGCAGGCTTGTCCTGATCATCGTCGTGTGATGTGATGCTCTCACCGCTGGCTTTCGAGTTGCTGGACAACCCCACCGCTGATTGTCGAAGCGGTAGGGAAGACGACGCAATTAGTGTTGTAATTAATAGACGAGCCGATGTGAATAGCATGACCGCAAAGTGGACCGAGGTCAGGAAAATGGCTTGCGCTGACCACTTTATGCGTTCCTTCTTGCCCTTGGCTTTGGCAGGTGGCGCGTGCCGACCAGAGACCATTCTCTGTGTAACTTCTGTCTTTTTCTCTCCGAGCACCCTTCCGGCAATGCATATGCTTTCATACAGAAGCCAAGGCTGTGACGCTTTGCCGGCAATAATATTGCCCACTATCAGCTCTGAGAAGATTTGGCCAACAATGGCGGTCAGGCACGGGTTCTCCAAGTCCTCAGTCGGCAATAAAATAGCAAGAACAGCCTGCACCAGAAGCTGACGGTAGGCAGCTTCGTTTTCTTTTTGTTCTTCTGCAGACTTCTCGTCGCCAGGCTGAGGCACAGGAGAGAGATGCGGCAACGGACAAAGCGCATGGTACACTTGTCGAGGATTCACAGCTACTGGCTCTTGCGATACCGGGTCATGGCTTGCTCGATAAGCTATTCGCTGTTAGCTGGAGGATTCAATATCCTTTATCAAGTGTCAACGTGCATACCCGTTATATGCCTGTCCAGCAGATCAGGTATTTCATCCAGTACTAAGCTCTCGACGTCCAGTGTCCTAAAGCGCTGCTCGAGCGCCCTACTGCAATGAGCAATAACCTGGAGGACCTCTGCCACGAATGTCTCGTCCGGTGTGATTTTATTGTACCAGGCCTGCACAAATTCGCGTATTATAATGGCCAGAAAAGCATACAGCTGCAAATCGAGATCGTTTCGGCTCGTAAGAGAGGGAAGCAGCTGCTCGATCGGAGGGACCACGTCGCGCCCTTTGTCGCCGAGTTTCTGGGGACACAGAACACGGCGAATCAGCATCAGAGTTGCTTTGTCTGATAAAGGCTCCATAGAAGGTGCTCTGTCCGGCCGACGTCCATCGCCAGAGGCTGCGGCATCGCGCTGTTGCTGTGCTGCCGATGGTCGAGTGCGCGGGGCCGCCAGCCTCGCCGGAGGCGCTGCCACGGAGGCACTGCTCATCGCAAAGTCGCGCTACCGCAGAAAGACGAGTCGCATATCACGGTTGAGCTCTGTGTCCAAGTTTGGCGGCCACTTCGTATCGTCTCGAGGCGTTAGTCGTAGGTTGTTGTGCTGGCGAAATGTCCACTGCGACTGCGATAATCCAACTTGCAGTGGTGGATTATTACAGCGGGAGGTCCCGCCGCACGCTAGAGCGGTTCGCTCAGAGCTCTCCGCGCGGCGTTTGGCAGGCGCCGCTTTACTTGTATTGAATGTCTGAGATTAATTTTCTAACCCTCGTTAAGAAATTCCTCTGAAGCTTTTATTAACATCCATAGTGAGAATAACGGCACGCATTGCTCAGAGTTTTGTCTATTTCGCTACTATTGTACATACAGTTTACATGTTACTTTAGATTACATGAGAATGCGCGTGTGACCGCATGATCACACTATACTACGCTGCCCCGTTCAGTTCATTCGTCCTTGGTGGTAGTCTCGTATCTGAAAATAATGTCAGTATATGCTTTAAAATGTAAAATGGTTCAAGAAGAGTAGAAACGAACCTCTTGCCACGGAACGCCCACACGCCCCAGTTGCCACAAGTGACATCTTGAGGGTCGGCATCATTGAGATCCCATCGCAGACTTCTGAAAGTGTTCTCGCCAGGCTCAAGAAGCATGTCAAATTCGCCACGCGATTTTTTGTGCACCCATTCCACGTCACGGTCGAGATCCTGCTGCGTGTAGCCAGTGCTGATAATCGGCACCTTGGTCTCCAAGAGCAGAGGCAGCGTCTCCTCCCACTCGTGGCTGCTGGCAGGATGGCCGAGGCCGGGGTGGAATAGGACGAAACAGTCAAAGTACGGATCATACGGCGCGAAGTGGCCAGTCTTGTGGATGGTGTGGTAGTAGTCCACAATGGTGCTAATCTTCATCTTATACCACACTCTGTCCTCGACAATCGCACCGAATGGGTTTGACGGTGTCCGTTCGGGCAGAGGGAATTCATCGTCGCGGTTGGCCATGCTTTCAGGGCCGATCATGATGAGATGAAGCCTCGACTCGGGGAACAGATGCGCCAACTGCACCCAAGTAGCGCGGGGGAGAGAGGATTCAGCACGAGCTCCCAGGACGAAGACTCGGACAGGCGGAGGTTCGGGACGAAGTGTTTGGATCGTAGCACCGCGTCCGGAGCGGCCGGGGTGGAGGTTATATCTCAAGGCTGACATTTGTTAGTCGCAGGTTCAAAGAACGTGGCGAGGGGCGCCAGTTACTTACCGCTAAAACTCTTGAGGCCTTCAGTGGTAAGACGACCCCCATTCTGAATGTTGTAGGGGCTAAGCTCATGCAGAATGCTACCAACGGTAACAGGATATGTCAAAAGTCGGGTGATTTGGCGCATGGCTCGGTCGGAGTCGACGGCGTTGAATTCGCGCGTATACATAAAGGTGTCCCAGTTGGTCATGTTGACAGCAGCGTCGTCGAGCTGAAGATCTGGCAGATTAGCCTCATGGAAGACTCTGCCGGAGCGCAAATCGTGATCATCCTCATTGATCTGTCGAAGGGTATCGCAGACTTTCAGATGCTCCTCGTAATGGTCCATCCAGTGTTCCTTGCTGCAGTACACGGGGACACCGCAGTCGGGGCATTCAAAGTCGACCTTGCACGGTGGCATATCGCCTGTCTCGGGCTGCTCGCCCTCTGGGAGTGTAGACACCTTCGTCGGCTGGTGGTCCGGGTGAGGGCAGTGGGCGTGCTGGCGCATGAATGCGGCGCGACGTCGGAATTCGGGTACCGGCGAGCCGCTAAAGGAGTGGAAGAGATCGTCCTGGGAGAGCTTGACAGAGGTGGGCACGGGAGGCTTGTCGGAATTGCTGAAGCTGAAAGACGGCGCAGATTGAGAGGAGTACTCTCTGGCAACCGGTGTCGCGGTAGTTGTCGTCTTGAGAACCTGCTTGCTCGACGAGGTGGCCGAAGGTTTGGACAGGCTGGACATGGCTGCCAGCTGTCTAGCAGCGCCCCTCTGGGCCATATGCCCTCGGAGAGCTGTAGAGCATTGTCCACAGAAACTCTGCGCCGCGCGACGGAGAGATGGCTCCATTGCTGCACAAGTGTTGCAAGTCGAACAGTGTCTTGATACGGATGGGACGGGCTGGATTGACTTGTCGGATGTTTTTTACGCATATTATTAGAAGCCCAGAGCTCCAGGCCCACTTCTGCGCTTTATAGCAGCTTGTGAGGGTACAATTACACATGGCTACTTTTCGGGTTACAATAATTAATAATTCAATTTATAATTAATAATCCAGCGTTAAATACTACACGCAAATTTTAATATATTTTCCTGCTGGTATAAGCTCTAATCGTCCCTCCATTGCCGTTCACCACGACCCGACTGACCAGGCACCCACGGTGCGACCCACTACCAGCCGCATTAACTTTCCTCCATCGCCATCGCCATTTCCAACCACCAAACATTTTAAATCTTGCAGAAGCTGTTCTGGAGCATCCCACGAGCTACGAATGTAGAATCTTTGCGGCCGACGCCCACTTCCCAACCACAGCTCTAGGCCGCGCAGGCTCATCTGCGCCCAGAAAGGAACATGGCGACTACTTCCAACATGTTCCTTTACTCGCTGACGATTCAGCCGCCAACCAATGTCGTCCAAGCAGTTCTGGGGCAGTTTGCTGGCACAAAAGAGCAGCTCATCATCACGGGCTCTGGCTCTCAGCTGACTCTCCTGCGGCCCGATCCGGCGCAGGGCAAAGTCACCCCCCTGCTTTCGCATGACATTTTCGGCATTCTACGCTCAATTGCTGTTTTTCGTCTAGCGGGAAGCAACAAAGGTCAGTACCTACAATCTCGCGTCCCGCCCTGGAGAAGACGTGCTAACACGATACAGACTATGTCATTCTCGCGACGGACTCTGGTCGAATTACGATCCTGGAATACCTTCCTGGCCCGAATCGTTTCAACCGCCTGCACCTTGAAACCTTTGGCAAAACGGGTATTCGCAGAGTTGTGCCCGGCGAGTATCTGGCGTGCGATCCCAAGGGAAGAGCTTGCCTGATATCCGCTGTCGAGAAGAACAAGCTTGTTTATGTTCTCAACCGCAACTCTCAAGCGGAGCTTACAATTTCTTCCCCGCTCGAAGCGCACAAACCTGGCGTGCTGGTCATTGCCATGATCTCCCTTGACGTCGGCTACGCGAACCCCGTCTTCGCCGCGTTGGAGATTGAGTACACCGAGGTAGATCAGGACAGCACAGGAGAGGCATTATCCGAGGTCGAAACACAACTTGTGTACTACGAGCTGGACCTTGGACTTAACCACGTTGTGCGAAAGTGGTCCGACCCCGTCGACCCTACTGCGTCTCTTCTTTTCCAGGTGCCAGGAGGAAATGACGGACCCAGTGGCGTTTTGGTATGTGGCGAAGAGAACATTACATACCGTCATTCAAATCAAGACGCCCTACGTGTACCAATTCCTCGCCGGCGAGGTGCTACTGAAGATCCCTCGAGAAAACGCAATATCGTGGCTGGCGTCATGCATAAGCTGAAGGGCAGTGCTGGTGCTTTCTTCTTCTTGCTACAGACTGACGACGGTGATCTATTCAAAGTCACAATAGATATGGTTGAGGATGATGAAGGCGCTCCAACTGGCGAGGTGCAGCGGATGAAAATCAAGTACTTTGACACGGTTCCAGTTGCTACAAGTCTCTGCATCTTGAAAAGTGGTTTCCTGTATGTTGCCAGTCAATTTGGCAACTACGCCTTTTACCAATTCGAGAAACTTGGCGATGATGACGAAGAGTTGGAATTCTCGAGCGACGACTTTCCTACCGATCCGCTGGCGGCATACGAGCCTGTCTATTTCTACCCTAGACCAGCCGAGAATCTGGCGCTCGTCGACAGTATTCCTGCCATGAACCCTCTGCTGGACTGCAAGGTTGCCAACTTGACAGGCGAGGATGCGCCCCAAATTTACACCATCTGCGGCAATGGCGCTCGCAGCACCTTCAGGACTCTCAAGCATGGTCTGGAAGTAAACGAAATTGTCGCGTCTGAGCTTCCAGGTGTCCCATCCGCAGTATGGACTCTGAAGCTGAACAGTGACGAACAATACGACGCGTACATCGTTCTGTCCTTTACCAACGGCACACTTGTCCTCAGCATTGGAGAAACCGTCGAGGAAGTCAGCGACTCAGGATTCCTCACAAGCGTGCCTACCATTGCTGCCCAGCTTCTTGGCGCAGATGGTCTCATTCAAGTACATCCCAGAGGAATTCGACACATTCGTAACGGAAACGTGAATGAATGGTCGGCTCCCCAACACAGATCCATCGTCGCGGCGTCTACCAATGCACACCAAGTAGCCATTGCCCTCAGCTCTGGCGAAATTGTATATTTTGAAATGGACTCGGATGGATCTCTCGCAGAATACGATGAGAAAAAGGAGATGTTCGGTACCGTCACAGCTCTCAGCCTCGGTGATGTTCCCGAGGGCCGTGTCCGCAGTTCTTTCCTCGCGGTCGGCTGTGACGATGCTACTGTCCGTATTCTGAGTCTTGACCCAGAGTCCACTCTCGAGAACAAGTCGGTGCAAGCCCTGACTGCAGCTCCCACGTCTCTGGCCATCATTGCTATGGATGACTCGTCGTCTGGCGGATCAACCCTCTACCTACACATTGGCCTTCACTCTGGCGTTTATCTTCGCACCGTCTTAGATGAAATCACTGGAGAGCTGACCGACACGCGACAAAAGTTTTTGGGACCAAAGCCAGTACGACTATTCCGAGTCACTGTTGGCGGGCGGACTTGCGTTCTTGGCCTTAGCTCTCGCCCTTGGCTTGGATATGCCGACCCTATCACAAACAGCTTCGAGATTACCCCACTAAGCTATGTTGACCTCGAATGGGGTTGGAACTTTAGCAGTGAGCAATGCGAAGATGGTGTCGTCGGCATCCAAGGACAGTCCTTGAGGTAAGCATGATACCCTTTGAATTATTTGTTTTCCCACAGTGCTACATGATGAGATTAAGGATCCCAAGCCATATGGCGATGAGGGTTACGCATTTTTTCCAATTGTTCCTACTGAAACGCACTTTCATACCCTTTTTTGTCACTGCCACAACCCGCACAATGCATGACGCTAACACGTCAACAGAATTTTCTCCATAGACCGTTTGGGCGAGACTCTGATCCAGAGCTCGATCCCACTTACATATACACCCAAGAAGTTTGTCAAGCACCCAGACGAGCCTCTCTTTTATACGATAGAAGCAGACAACCATACGCTTCCCCCAGACCTACAGGCTAAGCTATTGGCAGACCCCGCTGCGGTTAACGGCGATGCCAAGGTTCTACCTCCTCAAGACTTCGGTCATCCCAGAGGCAATCGCCGATGGGCATCCTGCATTAGCGTTGTTGACCCGGTGTCGGAAGAACCGGGCGTGCTTCAAAGGATAGACTTTGAAAACAACGAAGCTGCCGTGAGTGCCGCTGTTGTCAGCTTCGCGAGCCAGGATAGTGAAAGCTTCTTGGTTGTGGGCACTGGAAAAGATATGGTTCTCAACCCACGAAGCTCATCGGAAGCCTACATCTATATTTATCGCTTCCAAGACAGTGGCCGCGAACTCGAATTCATTCACAAGACCAAGATTGAAGAGCCCGCAATGGCGCTGCTACCTTTCCAAGGCAAGCTGTTGGCAGGCATTGGCAAAACGCTACGCTTGTACGACCTCGGTATGCGCCAGCTGCTTCGTAAAGCTCAAGCTGAGGTCGTGTCTCAGCATATTGTCTCGCTCAACACGCAAGGAAGCCGTATCGTGGTTGGCGATGTGCAGCAGGGTGTGACGCTAGTTGTTTACAAGCCCGCGTCAAATAAGCTTATTCCATTTGTTGACGACACCATCGCACGCTGGACTACCTGCACGACCATGGTAGACTACGAATCCGTTGCCGGCGGCGACAAGTTTGGCAACATGTTTATTGTCCGCAGCCCAAACAAGGCCAGTGAAGAGGCAGATGAGGAGCAGGCAGGACTGCATCTCGTTAATGCGCGCGACTACTTGCACGGTACGCAGCATCGTCTCGAGCTGATGTGCCATTTCTTCACACAAGATGTCCCTACCAGCATCAACAAAACTAGTTTGGTTGTCGGAGGACAAGATGTCTTGCTCTGGAGTGGTATTATGGGAACCATCGGTGTCTTCATCCCCTTCGTGAGCCGCGAAGACGCCGACTTTTTCCAGAGCCTAGAGCAGCATCTGCGCACCGAAGATGCACCTTTGGCTGGACGAGACCATCTTATGTACCGCAGCTACTATGCGCCAGTGAAGGGCGTGATTGATGGTGATTTGTGCGAACGTTTTGCAATTTTGCCCAACGACAAGAAGCAAATGATTGCTGGAGAACTGGACCGCTCCGTCCGCGAGATTGAGAGAAAGATTTCCGATATCCGCACCAGATCGGCCTTTTGATGATGGATGTTTGATCAGCGATTTTTATGTACAAAGTTTTACAGGGATTGATACTTGGAAAAACAGGATAGTGACGGCGTTATTGTGCAAGGCAATCAAAAGCCCCAAATCGGGATGTTTACTGGCGAAGCATATTGGAGTTTTTAAATACGATCCAAATAATCAATTTTACAAGATGATATCTATATCCATAATATTCTGTTCCAAACCTGTCTTGCGCTCCCTCTACTTTGGCCCACTGAAGAACCACCTCATGCTGCTTGTCTTGTTCTTCTTATTCCTGTCACGCTGACTCTGCTCCCAGGCCTCGTCGCCGACATACTTGTCAATGGCGCGGTCCAGGTTCCAGCCCGCCTGATCCAGGTAGAGCTGCGCGACGCCGTAGTCGACGAGCTTGCACGACGTCATGAGGCGACGGATCTTGTTCTTGCGCAGCTCTTCCTCTTCTCCGTCGATCGGCCGCGGCGAGAGGCTGACGCCACCCTTATAGAAGGCGCCCGGGATGAGCACCGTCTTGCGGCCGAGCAGCAGGTGGTCGCTGTGGATCTTGTTGGCGCGCCGCAGGGCGTCCTGCGGAACGCCGTAGCGCAGCGACAGCGAAGGGATGCTGTCGTGCTCGTGGTTGAGAAAGTGTAGCGTGTCCTCGGCGGGCTGCTCGGCCGCGGCCATGGCGGCCTTTTCGTCGTCGTCGGCGCCGTCGCACGGCCGGTACGGTGGCGGGTCCGTGGACGGCGGTTCTCGTGAGGGTCTGGTGCGTGTTTGTGATGCATCGTATGCTGGGGGTGCTCTTAGACCTTGCGGTAGCGGGTTGGGCTCGCTGGATATTTGGCAGTAAGGGCAGTAGGCTGCAAAGCGACCGTTATTCTAGAATGACACTGTCAGTATGACCGATGACGCCATCAACAAGACGGCCTGGAATACGTACCACGATGCAGTCACCGCAGATAATCCTACCGCAGCAAGGTACTCTGCGCTGGTCTGGAGGCGGTTTCTCGGACAGCTCCTTGTCATCGCCTCTCGACAATATCGTTGCACACGTGCTGCACGTTTCCATATCTGGTGTCGTTATGCACCGGGTGGCGTTGTAAACGGCCCGCGGCCGACGTAGAAAAATAGCAATATTAGGTTCGCCGAGATATGCGGTTACGGAAAGTATGATGCTGTACAGGATAAGGGCGTAATTACCAGGAGTCTTCGTGTCGGGTTTTAGGTAGGTAGATGTAGGAGGAATAAAGGTCATGGGAGCCAAAAATCGGACATATCAGATGGCGCGAGCGATCTCAATCATGTTAGTTGCCGATGCCGCGGGGCGAAAAGCTAACTAATCAGAGGTGTCGGCCGGCACCACAGTTGCAGTCTTTGGTGCTGGTTGTGTTACATGTATTTCTAGTATCTGTTTGAGTCGGATCCCGGTTTATGATTTCGTTGAATTGCATCTCTCAGTGATGTTTCTGGCTTCGGCCGCTACGATGGCAGATGTGCTTAACAGTTACAATCATTTGGGAGAGCAACTGACTGACGATCAATGACATATAATGGCCGATACTGTTATGGAATTTGAATTTAGTCCCTTTTTTCATGAATATTATGGTATGAGTCCTAGTCGTTGTTGCAACGTGAAGTTGTATCGCGATGACGGCCTGGGTTCCGGGCGGCTGCCGGGTTGGCAAGCTCCACTGGAAATACCTGGGCGCTCTGTCAACGCCGGACGCCGAAAATCCAAGGCCGGCTTCTGCAACAACCGCAAAAACGAGTCGCTGAGACGCCACGACGATAACGATAACCGCCAGTCATATCAATTACCTATCTCGATTATCCCGCATACTGCGACATAACACCAGCACGGTCTTAGTACCCCGGCCGTCAGAAAGCATGAGCAAACCACTGGCCTTCGGGCTCAACCTCAAAAAGTCCGGTGCTTCCAAACCCGCCGCACCGCGCCGAAAGCCCATGTTTGGCGGTGACGATTCCGATTCCGATTCCAACACAAACAATGGTGACTCCAGCACCAAGATCCAAGCCATCGGTGGCGACCTCGACGACGACGCCTTTGGCGCCTCGCGACCGCACGACGACTCTGCGTCGCGCAAGCCCAAGTCGAAACCTGGCCTGACGGCCAAAGGCCCGCCGCCAAAGCTCAACGCCAAAACACAACACAATACCATGTTTGGTGATTTATCGAGCTCGTTAGCCTCGCGAAAGAATGCCGAGGCTGCGGCCGAGGTGGACGCCAACGTCTACGAGTACGACAACGTGTACGATTCTTTCAAGCCCAAAAAGCAAGCGACAAAAGAAGACGTCGAGAAGAAGCCGAAATATATGAAGAACCTGATACAAGCAGCAGACGTGCGCAAGCGCGATCTGTTGATTGCGGAGGAAAAGAAGATTGCGCGCGAGCGTGAAGCAGAAGGCGACGAATTTGCCGACAAGGAGAAGTTTGTGACGGCGGCATATAAAAAGCAGCAGGAAGAAAACAGACGATTAGAGGAGGAGGAGAAGCGCAAAGAAGAAGACGAAGCTAAGAAGAACAAGGGAGGCGGTATGTCGGCTTTCTATCGTCAAATGCTGGACAGAGACGGGGAACGCCACGCGGAATCCATGAAGGCGGCGGAGAAAATGGCCAAAAATGCCAGCGACAAGAAAGACACAGACGAAACACCAGCCGAACAGGAAGATGACGACGACAAGGCCCAGACGGCGCGCGCCCAGGCCATGAACGAAAAAGGTGCCTCCGTCGACGTCAACGAAGACGGACAGGTCGTGGACAAGCGGCAGCTGCTGCGGGGCGGTCTGAATCTGGACGGCAAGAAAAAGGCGGCAGCCCAGCAGCAGAAACAGGACAACAAGCCCGCGGAGCGCGAGCGCAAAGACAACTACGCGCCCGGGCAGGCGGGCAGGCGGCAGGCGATGCGGGAGCGGCAGTCGCGCATGATGGAGGAGCAGCTGGAGCAGTCGATGAAGCGCGCGTACGAGGAGGAGGAGAGCAAGAAGCAGGAGGTGGAGCGGGCGTCCAAGAGCCGCAAGACGGAGGGCGAGATTTCGAGCGCCAAGGAGAGATTCCTGGCGAGAAAGCGGGCAGTAGAGGAGGCGAAAAAGGCTGGCGAAGCTGCGCCGTGAGAGGACATGTGACGATTTAAATAGACGACAGTGCATGTACAACAATAGATACCCTGGGACAGCAACTTGATTCTCCGGTTCGGGACCTCCTTGTATTTTGAGACGTGATTGTTATTCTATTTGAGCGTCGTATGATAGCTCGATTCTATAGGTACATGTATCGCAGAAACAACCCAATCGAAGCTGTTTCATATATTGTACAGCAGGCTGTTCCCAACAGCCCTAGCAGCCCAGCTATTATTGTATCCAACTCTTAAATTTCCATGGTAATTTTGTTGGCAGACGAGGCCATGTATGCTTTTACTTTCGTGATATTCGTCCGGTATTGATGGTACAAAACGTTCCGTTGTCGAGTTTTCTTTAGTGGTTGCCCTGCTCGCGGCGGACTCGGGTGATGAAGGCGGCGTTGACCTGGTTCCAGGCGGCCATGTACTTCTCCATGCAGGTGGTGACGCAAGTCTCGTCACTCTTGGAGAGGGAGCTGCTGGGCTTCATGATGCACTTCTCGAAGCAGTTTGTTTGCACGTTCTGCGCAAATGGTTAGTTGTCCGCGAGGTAGCTAGCTTTGCGCAAGGAGAAGCAGAGCCTACCTCAATCAGAGTGCGGGCGTTGGCGAGGTTGGACTCTTCCTGGACCTGCTGCATAACAGCACGCTTGATGCTTCCGGAATCAGACATGGTGGATGGATATGTGAAATCGAAATAAATGACTTGAATTGGAGTGGTACAGTTGAGAGATGTGATGTCGTCGTGCTGCGAAGCTTTGCGCCGACGGAACCCATAGAAAAAAGAAATGTGGCGCAGAATGTGGCTGGTGGAATGTGGCGCAAGGCTGTGCATGCCAGTGACTTTTTGACACGACCAAGGGCCCCTGGCACGGGGGGCACGGCCAGAGCCAAAGCGGGCACAAGCGACGCTTGAGTGAAGAGGACAGCTGTAGCTAGGGGCCGTACCGTGACCACACTCCAACCACCACTCTCGTTTTTTTCCTTGCCAACGCCAGACGCCAAAAAGGATTCCGCGGGACAAGTTGCGGACGACGACAATTCTTTACTTGTTCTAGGTGCATTGGAGATTCTAGCGGCCGCAGACCAGGATCGCCAGTCGTGCCAACGCCAATCTCCAGCAGCTTTGCTTGGCCCAACTTATAGACCGCCCAAAATCATGTGGTACTCGTCAGTCGCGGCCGTGCTGGTCGGAGCCCTAGCCTGGGGTGCCCAGGCGCAGGATGACATGCGACGCATATCGGTTCGTGATGCCTGATTGGATATCGAGTTGTGCAATTGGATCGAAAGTTTTGCTAACATGGTTGTCGTGGACAGTTGCGCACACACACGCTTGAGCAGGTCGGTGGCCACTACGGACATGGAAGCACGTGAGAATGTGATGGGATACGGATGCTAACATGGAATGAGATGCAGCCTTACCTCGACTCGGACATGCAGAGCCGCTGGTTCGACTTTGGCGGCGACACGATTGTGCGCACCGATTCGTACGTTTTACAACCCACCGACTTTTCTTGGAATACGCACGACGACATTGGCATGTGCTAACGTAGGATATGATGTAGCTACGTTCGTCTTACTTCGGACCGCCCGTCGCAGAGCGGATGGCTCTTCTCGCGCGTGCCCCTGACGGCCACGAACTGGGAGGTCGAGGTCGAGTTCAGGATTTCGGGCAAGAACCAGCTGTTCGGCGACGGCTTCGCCATGTGGGTGACGCGCCAGCGAGGCGAGATGGGCCCCATCTTTGGCAGCAGCGACAAGTTTGAAGGCCTTGGCGTCTTCGTCGACACGTACAAGAACAACCGCCCCGGCGTGGTGTTCCCCTACGTCATGGCGATGCACAGCGACGGCAACAAGTACTACGACAAGAACAACGACGGCAAGGACGCGGAGCTGGCGGGGTGCTCGGCGCGCGGCATCCGCCACGCGTCGATCCCGACCAAGCTGCGGCTGACGTACTTCCAGGACAAGTACCTGCGCCTGGACCTGCAGTACAAGAACGAGGACGAGTGGCAGACGTGCTTTGACGTGGACCGCCCGCCGCAGCTGCCCAACATTGCGTACCTCGGCTTCAGCGCCGAGACGGGCGAGCTGAGCGACAACCACGACATCATCTCGGTCAAGACGCACAACCTGTACGCGAACCCCGGATCGGCGTCGTCGCAGAACAGCAACAGCAACAGCAACAGCCGCGGCGGCCGCAGCAGCAGCTACAACACTTTCTCGAGCAGCCAGGGCGGCGGTTCGTGGACCTGGTTCTTCACCAAGATTATCCTCTTCTTCATCGTCGTCGGTGGCGGCTACGTCGGCTTCACTGCGTACCGTGCCAAGTACCGCAGCCACCGCTTCTAAGCCAGATGGGAAAGGACAGCGTGGGTTAGCTGGTGATGACGAGGTGCGGCTGAGTGGTTGATTGGATCGTTGACTGGATCGTTAGTTGAATGGGTCGAGCTGTTTTATTTTTTGTCAAAGAGCATGTGAGAGGAGAGCCAAAAGCGGGCAAAATGTGCCAATGCCGTTGTGACATTTTGCATTTTCTAGGTTGGGGAATTCCCAAAGTCGATGTTATGGGGGAGGGCAGATTGTGTACGAGGCAGGTTAATCAAAATGATAATATGGATACTTGTCCTTCGTCTTCTATGTGACCATGTGAGCGTGCCCTGTTATGCTGGTTTCGGCCGCATTGTCTCTGTGTAGTTGGTCGTTTTCGTGGCACCGCCGGATGAGGAAGAGTTGATCAAAGTCAAAGCTTATTTCCCGCATGGGGCCGCGTATGGTAGTACATGGGCTGCAGATCAGCCGATGGTTTGGGGCTTAAAGTGAGATATGATACGGTTTGCAGCAGATGCATCTGCCATGGGGCTTGTTTCGTCTCGCGACCACAAGAGATGAAGAATGCAGGATGCTGTCGGGTAACATGTAGTACTTGATAGCCACTAGATCAAAATAACTAGACTTATATATTAAAATATGATGATTATTAATGTTGTTGGTTTTTTTGGAACCTTTTTACTCTTATTGGTTTTCTTATTTTCCTTATTTTCCTTGTATTGTCCAGTAATATAGTATCTTTGTCTTGTTTAACAGATGTTCTAGGTAGTAGAGGAAGTCGTGTATCATAAGAGGCAATTGAGCAGTACCTTTACAACATCTGTGGAGATTTGCCACGCGCCTGTGTAATCGTCGTTAGGGAATTGAGAATGTCATGGCCAAATTTATTGTCCAATTGTTCTGCCTCTCCTGCCGTAATTGCATCTCGGCTGTCGGGGATTGGTGACGCGATGCTGATGTGTAGCGGGGCACACCGCACGCCCAGCCCCCTCCCTACCTGTGACATGTTGGTGCTAGCGAGGTAGCCAGCATGAAGATGAAACACTGGCGTCATTTGAACAAAAGGAAAGAATGCCTGACAATTGATTCGAGAGGAGCTTGTAGCGTGCCATTTGTTATGTATCGGAAGTGGCAGGATCCGTGAGCGGTACTTGGTAGCTCTCCCGCATCAGTGCGAGCATGGCAGAAGCCGTATTACAGTGAATGAGGCTCCCGCTGGAGTGCTTCTGGCCCCCCCAACCCCACTGTTGAGGATCGCCGGCGGGACTCGGGCGAGAGGACCAAAGGCAGAGACCTATTCCGGCCGCGAGAGATGATGAGGAATGCCTGCATTTGAAAGTTGACAAAAGGCAATCAGGACAGTATAAATAAACTCTACCCTCTTGTAGGTTTTCAGCTTGAATGTGAAATTAGCAATTGACCCGGACGCAGCGCGGGCATGTGTGATGGCCGGTAGCATGGCGTGCCACTTGCAGGGAGCTACCTCGAGCAGGTTTAGGTGGTCGGTAGCTCTGCTGTAGCTTGAAAGGGTGAGCTCCACTGACAGCACTTGTGGCTGGGAGCTACACAGAGTGGCTTGCTTGCTGTCAAGGTCAAGATGGTAGAGCAAACAATACAATGAGACGAATGAAAAATGACGAGGGACCGAGGGTGAATACTATGATGCAGCTGATTGTCAGCAGACTCTCAAAAACAATCTCAGCTAGTCTGCCAGCAACCGCAACCGCCAACGTAGCAAGGCCTCATCCGGAAAGCTACCTCTGGTCGAAGCTTGTGGCAGGCCAAGCTAAAAGCAGCGAGGAACAAAGAGAGGTACTTGGCTGGGCCACGGCAAAACTAAGCTGACACCATGTACCTCACACCCCCGCATCTCCCTCACCCGTCCTCCACCTTCAACACCACCACCACTTTTGGCGTCCATCAAGCTTTGGGCCCGTCGTCCGTCCGCTTCTCTCGTCTTGCTCCTCACCTCTCCTCCTGTTAGATGAAAAGGACGAAGCCAGGACCCGGGTACCAAAAGTATCTACTATCATCATCACTTCAATATAGCTTTTAAGTGTCAATTATCCAAATCGAAATCCTCGTCCAATTCAGCGCCGCCCCAAAGAGACAACTCTGCCTAGGCCCTCGTTTGCCTAACCTCCGGCCTTCTCTCTACGACGCCCATCACCCCGCTTTACCGATTTCCCGCCCTTGCCCTCCTTTTCCTCAATTTTTTTTTTGGTTGCTTCAGCCCGTCGCAAACCGTCTGTACCATTTACCTTCTCCAATTGACTGGCCCGTCAACTTGGCTTTCACCTCTGCGTAGGCCAAAAACCAATCCTCTCCAGTCCTCCCACAATATCCCCCCATCCCCGCCTCGCCGCGAAGCAAACCGCGCATCTTCCGCACCACGCCACGCCATATGCCTAGCCTGGGCTTTCTCAAGAAGAAGAGGACGAGAGAGGGTACCTCTGATCCGTCGTCGTCGAACCCCACCAGCCCGGTCGCTCCCACAAACTCGAAGCCCTTTGACTCGGCCCGCCAATCCGCCGGCGCTGCCGCCATCGCCGCTTCGCAGGCAAGTCCGCCCAGCCACGGCGCCGACGCTCAGTCTGCAAACCAGAGCCCAGCCTCGACACCCGCAAACGCACAACAGCAAGCGCAGGTTGCTAGCGAATCTTCCTCCACCCAGCAACCGCACCAGCAGCAGCAATCTCAGATGAATCCCGCGTACGGAGGGGGAGGGACCCTCGAGCACCAAAACCTCCCCACCATCAGCAACCTAATGAACGCCCACCACCAGCAGCCTGACGCCGCTGCCAACAACAATTATCCCAATTCCAGCTTCCACCCCAACCTCGCTCCTCAGAACCTCCCTCCCGCCAGCGAGAGCCCCGGCACCGATCCCGAACGTCTCCGACAACAGCAGCAGCAGGCTCATCCTGTTCCCGGCCCCCCCATGTCGCAGCAGCAGCACCAGGTGCCCATCTACCAGCAGGCTCAGCAGATGCAGCAGCATCATGGCCATCACCAGCAGCAGGCCTCCATATCCCAGCCCCGCGTCACAAAGGGCAAGTACTCCCTGACCGATTTCGATATCCTACGAACTCTCGGCACCGGTAGTTTCGGCCGAGTGCATCTCGTCCAGTCCAAGCACAATCAGCGCTTCTACGCCATCAAGGTCTTGAAAAAGGCCCAAGTCGTCAAGATGAAACAGGTTGAACACACCAATGACGAGCGCCGTATGCTCAGCGACGTCAAACACCCATTCCTCATCACCCTCTGGGGTACTTTCCAGGACTGGAAGAACCTCTACATGGTCATGGATTTTGTCGAAGGCGGCGAGCTCTTTTCCCTGTTGAGAAAGTCTGGGGTAAGCTTCCCTTTCATGTCTTTTTAATTTCTGATAAAACCCCATATATTGCATACTGACGCTGCCTTAGCGCTTCCCCAACCCTGTTGCCAAGTTTTATGCTGCCGAAGCTACCTTGGCGCTCGAATACCTGCACTCAAAGAACATCATCTACAGAGACTTGAAGCCGGAAAACCTACTACTCGATCGTCATGGGCATCTCAAGATTACCGACTTTGGTTTCGCCAAACGTGTCCCGGACAAGACATGGACGCTCTGCGGCACGCCCGATTACCTGGCACCCGAAGTCGTGTCCAACAAAGGTTACAACAAGTCTGTGGACTGGTAAGTAACAAAAATTCTTCGCAGTTACAACATGCGCTAATTGTTCAGGTGGTCTCTTGGCATCCTCATCTACGAAATGCTGTGCGGCTACACGCCGTTTTGGGATAGCGGCTCGCCAATGAGAATATATGAGAACATTCTCAAGGGCAAGGTCAAATATCCTGCATACGTAAATGCCGATGCTCAAAACCTGCTGGAGCGCCTCATCACAGCCGACCTGACAAAGAGACTTGGCAACCTCTACGGAGGCCCTGGCGACGTCAAGAACCACCCGTGGTTCGCCGAAGTTACCTGGGATCGATTGGCTAGAAAGGACATTGATGCCCCGTACACGCCACCAGTCAAGGCCGGCACAGGCGACGCAAGCCAGTTTGACAGATACGCAGAGGATCCGGATGGCTACGGCCATGCCGGTGGAGCCGACGAGTACGTGCCAATCCTTCTCACCTAATGTGATTTCCAATCGTTGCTAACAAGCATGATAGCTATGGCCACATGTTTACCGAATTCTAAGCCGACTGCCGGACAATACGCAAGGGAAGAGACGTGGACCAGGAGATGTGCTGTCAATTGCAGGGCGATTGGCAGCAAAAGAGCCCTAGCTTGCTGGACCATGTTGCAAGACAAGAGTTCCAGCAGGAAAAACGACGATGTTTTCTGTTTTGTTTGGATGATGAAGGATACTGGATCGGAGGCCAGTCAATGGCCATGCCCGTGTTTACACAATAACGCACACTCCAAGTCTTTAACCGCATGCACTATGAGAAGCATCTGTATAATCAAATATCTATACCGTGTTGTCGATGAAAAGAGAAACCAGACACAAAAAAAAACCCCTTTTGAATATCTCATTTTGGCCATGAAATAAGCATAAGTGACAGTCGGTCCACAGCAGGCGGCTCTTGCATGCTGGGATCAATACAAGACCTGCCGTTAGTTCTAGGCGAGTCTATTTGGTGAGTATGACAGGGGTTGACCTGTTGGACGCTGCCCGCAAGTGGGCACAAGTACATTTTTTTCTGCTTCTTTCCTGCAGCCAGCCATGCATGCTGCACGACGGCGGAGGCTGGGGATCGACACCAAAGTCGCTGCCAATCAGCCGCGCGGACAGACGGTGTTCCGGAGCGGGCTGCTTCGATAGATTTTTTAGCCTTAGTATCGGAGCCAAATATTGAACTCTTGCATCATATTTTATCTCTTTCTGCAATCGGGTTTCTTTCTTGGCAGGGCGATTGCACAAGACCCTGTCGATTAGTTACTTGGTACTTTGCATGGGGGAGGGGATTTTGTTAGGGCGACTAGCGGCACCCCGGAGATTATCACCAGGGCTCTCTTTTTTCTCGACAGCGAGCAACCCCGGCCTTTGGTTTCTGGCTCTCTCTTTATTCACGTACAGAAGGGAAGCAGGGCAGAAAACGGAGAGGAGACGACAATATGGATGACTATTTATTCAGACAATACGTGCAAGAGTGCCGTGTTGTGCAGGAAGAGACGAAATATCTGGAAATCTTCAACTACTCGGTAGGCGGCGGCCTCTTTTCATCACACCAGCCACGACGATTGACCAAAACAACTAACAATGAATCTTCTTTTAGGATCCGTTTTATAATTCTTGTGAGGAGCATCTTCTCACGTCAGATGAATTTGAAAATTTCCTTCATCGACGGGTACGTCTTTCACCCGTCGCATCTGCCGCAAGACGGTTGTGCTAATCCTGGTAGGGGGCGTTTGCGCCGCCAGATTTACGTCTGGGAACGGCGCTCTTGAGCGGCCTACGGCTGGTGTGAGTGGCATTTACGAGAAAACATGAATAACGTTGTCGAATTATGAGAACTGACAAATTCTCAGTGTTCAGACGGAAGCCAAGGACAAGGACACTTTCATGCCGAAAGTCCTGTCTCTCCCCACGGCATCCTATGAGCAGATGGTGCGGGTTCTCAGACTACCCTTTCGCGGCATCGAAACCACGTCCGTCGTTGGTCCCTTTTTCTGGACCTCCTATGACCACGATGACACCGATCCTCACCTCCGTATGTTCTGCCTACCACGCCCTCACGCACCACTTCTAACCCGCCGCAGACATCCTCCACCGCAAGTCCGACGTCCGCAAAAAGGGCCGGACGCGCGGCTGGGAGATGATGCTATCCTACTGCTTCACCACGCGCATCACCACCGGCTTCGTCAAGGGCACGCCGTCGTCCGACATGGTCGCCGCGCTGCAGCACGTGCGCGCGTGCGCCGCCCAGGTCGGCCACCCCATGCTGCTGCCCACCATCATCCTCGCCTACGACCTGTCGCCCGTCAACGACCAGAAGCAGCGCGACGCCCGCGACTGGCTGCGGCGCCTCGAGCAGGCCGTCAGCATGCGCGACGAGGTGGAAGCTGAGGAGCAGTATTTTCAAAACGGCCAGCTGGAAGTCGACGGGCTGAATAGGGATCTGGTGGAATGTCACTCGAATGTGCTGTGGAAGAGGCCGCAAGCGTACATGGCCCTGACGGTGGAGATGGAAAAGGCAATGGACCTGTTTAAGAGCATGTATGACGTGATGGAGACGAGGGCGGCGGTGGACCAAAATGGGACGATGGAAGGGGGTGAGGTGGCGGTGGTGCGGGAGAAGCAGACCAAGGAGCTGGATCGGATGCACAGATCCATGCTGGCGCGGATGGACTTTTACAAGGTCAAGCTGACGGGGTTGGAGAATTATATTCACACGACTCTGCAGCGCCTCAAGGTGCAGAGAGAAGCAGTACGTTTTGGAATGACATGCATGGATATGCAGTCAACGACTTTGGAGAAAGGCAAGCTAATTCATGTGGACGCAGCTGTACAACATCATGTCGCAGCGTGAAGCACGTCTCAACCTCGAAATTGCCGGAGAGCAGCGCCGTATCGCGCACGCCAGCAAACGCGACAGCACGGCCATGAAGACCATTTCCCTGCTCGGCACGCTCTTCCTCCCCGGCACGTTTCTCGCGTCGGTATTCAGCATGACCTTTTTCAACTTTCAATCCAGTAAGTCCCCACCATTTCCCCTCTTACCATGATGGGAGAATGTGACTAACTTTTGTGCAGACGCCGACCCCGTCATCTCGGACAAGATCTGGGTCTACTTCCTCCTCACCATCCCCATCACCGCCGCCATTGTCTGGATCTGGACCTGGTACGACAAGCGCAAGGAGGCGCAGTACGCGCGCGACGACGAGGATCTCGAAAAGGACATTACGCGCATGGAGAATGATATCATGCTGAACCTGCGCAAGAGGACGATGAGCAAGGCGCATACATGGAACACAATCAGCCCGCCGCCCCGATGAGGCGTTTCTGGCCTGGTCTTTTGCATTTTTGGATATGACACTTTTGCTGTGTCAAACGATTTATGACGACTTAATGATTCGTATATCAGTCTTATTTGCGGAAAAAATACCCTGAAATAGCAGTATATAATCTTGTATTTACAGATCAATGGAAAAAGAATAAAAAGTGGTATTATTTTTTCAATGTCCACGCAGACTGTGACATGTGCGCCCAGTCTGCTCTAAAATATTCGTACAGCAAAAAAGATGATACAAAAACAAACTCCTCCAAAGACCAGCTCTCAAAGAAGATGAATCCTACTCCTTTTTCTCTCTCTCTCAATCTAGTTTGACGATTTCTTACGGTGCGTCGGAGGGCCAATCTTGTCGCGCCCGTCCATCCAAGGCCGCAGACACTCCGGAATCGTCACCGTCTTGGCCTTTTCGTCCCATCCCACCTCCAGCAGCGCCGCCAGCACGCGCGGCACCGCCAGCGCCGTCCCGTTCAACGTCCACGGGAATCCAGCATCTGCCGCACCCGCACCGCCGCCACCACCGCTGCCTGCTGCGTGACCGCCGGGCCGGGAGCGGGTCTGCAGGCGCCGCGTCTGGTAGTCGGTGCACACGCTCGCGGACGTAACCTCGCCCCAGCCGCCGCTGTGCTCCTGACGACTCGGGAACCAGGCCTCCATGTCGACCTTGCGGGTGGCGGAGGCGCCGAGGTCGCTGGCGGGCATCTCGAGCACGCGCGCGTGCAGTCCGAGCGATTCGAGTATCTCGGTCTGCATGTCGAGCATCTCGTCAAAGACGTCCTGCGCTTCGGCCTCGTCGGCGCGCGACCACGCAAACATTTCCACCTTGGTGAACTCGTGCACACGGTACAGGCCCTTTGTGCTGGCGCCGCGCGCGCCCGCCTCGGCGCGGTAGCACCGCGACACGGCGACGCGCTTCAGCGGCAGCTCCGCCGTGTCGAGCGTCGTCATGGCCTTCATGCCGGCGAGCGGAATCTCCGAGGTACCCGCGAGCGCGAGCGGGGGCACGCCGGAGGCGGCGTCCTCGTCCGACTGCGCGACGGCGTACACCTGCTGCTCGCCGTTTTGGTCGCGGGGCTGGAAGCCGCACGCGGCGCCAATGTGCGCGTACACCAGGCTCGGCGGCGCGACCTGCATCCAGCCGTGCCGCGTCACGACGGCGAGCGCGTACTGCACCAGCGCCTGCTCGAGCTGCGCCGCGGCGCCCACCAGGTAGTACCAGCCCCAGCCCGACGTCTGCGCGGCGCTGGCAAAGTCCAGGATGCCGAGCTCCGCGCCTATATGCACGTGCGAGCGCCAGATATTCTTGGCACCGCCGCCGCCGTGCGCCTCGTCGAACACGGGCTTCTCGTTGATGTAGCTCAGCACACGCGGCTCCGCGCCCCGCGGCGTGTCCGCGCTCGTCAGGTTGGGCAGCTGCAGCGCGAGCTCTTCAATAGCTTTTTGCGCCTCCGTCTCGCTCTTGACAATCACCGCCAGCTCCTCCTTGATGCGCCGCGCGTCGGCGTGCAGCTCCTCGCGGCTGAGCGCCTTGAGGTCGCCGAGCGTGCTGTCGTCGGTGAGCGTCGCCGGGTTGGCCATGACGCGCCGCAGCAGGTTGGCGCGCTCGCGCAAGCCGCGCCCGCTGTGCTGCAGCTGCACGAGCTGCTCGCTCAGGGCGATAATCTTGGCCGGGTTGTCGGCCTGCGCCGTGTACAGGCGCTCCTGGCAGGTCTTCTCGTACAGCTCCGGGTGCTGGCGGATGTGCTTGATATCCAGCGTGGGCTTAGGCCCGTTGACAGGACGCTTCGCGGGCGACGCGTAGCCCCGATGCGCCGTCGGCCGCGTCGCCAGCTTCAGCGACGGGCAATGCAATCGTTTTATGGCCCTGTGCATGGTGGGCGCTGATGTGTGTATGTGCTGCTGAAGAAATGTCGTGTTAAAAGTTCAAGGTGAGCTGACTTGCCAAGGGGAGTGGTTATGCAATTAGCCGAGTGTGATAGTTGTGGGCAGCGGCAGCGCCCGCAGTCAGATCGTAAAGAAAACATGCATAGAGTTGATTTTCTTTTTTTCTTTTCTTTTGCGACTCATTTCTTCGTTGCTGATATTATTTCTTTTTCTCTTTGTGCTGCACGCCCTTTTTCGGCGCTTCATCGAAATTGGTTTACGGTATATACATCATAGTGAACCCCAGGTTCCTAGCGTCCAGTTTATATGGTGTCCGCCGCTTGCTCTTATTAAATTTCCCGCTCCCATGCTCTGTCTCTGCTGGACTTTGACATCCACATCTCCAGGTCTTGATGCTCCGCTCGCACCCTGTTGCAGCCAGAGCTCCTTGTCCACAGTTGCCATGGCTGGAATCTTGAGCTGGCATACTAAGCTGGCGCCGGCCCAGGGACCTAGGGAATGAATTGCGCGGAGCTGGCCCTGCAACTGCGGCAAAATTTTCCGATTCCGAGCCAGCTTTGCCTCAATTGCATCTTCTTCCGTCTGCGTAGCAATCGAGCTCGGCCGTGACGTGGAACGCTCCGTATCATCGCTCGACTCAGAAGGAGCAGGCGATTCGGCAGATCGCGAGATTGCGCTGCTGCGACGAAGCTGTGTGCTGTTGCGAAGTCTGTCCACGCCTTTGCCAGTTACTGGAGTCCACCCACGCTTATCAACAATGCTGGAGACCTCGTCGACTAGCCTTTCCTTGATGCCCAGAATAGTCGAGCAACCACCCGTAAACATGATGCGGGACATGCAAACGGCTCTTACATCAAGTGGCAGCTGCAGAAGGTGTTGATAGACCAGCCAATGAAGAGGAAGCTCGTGGTCGTCGAAAGCAGATGGGTTGGCAGAGGGATCAAACATGACGCTGTCGCAAACATCTGCCAGTTTCTCAAAAGATACAGCGATATTCTTGGGCGGAGTGGTCGACTGTAGCGGAATGTTGGCGTCTCCCCGTGGGTGAGATGCGTCCGCTTCTGTTTCGTCTTGCTCGACGACAGTATCCAGCTGCGTTGACTGTCTTTGCGTTGATTTATATGCTGCTCCCCGACACCACATCAACCGGCACATGATATCCTCGCATTCCGCGAAAGAAACGACGTGCTCTGACGCACGGGACTCCTCCTCATCCTCTTTGCCAGTAATGACGGCGTGTAATAATTTGTATGTCTTGTTGAGAAGACTTTTCCCTCCTCGTACGCTGCGGGTGCACTTGACCTCGCGATATTCGTAGACACTCGTGACAACAGTTTCGGACCAGCCCATGTCAATTACCAAAGCGGAGCGCACACCTGCAGCAACAGTTGTCATTGTAGGCGAAGCCAGTAAAGAGACCAGTGGTGCCTGGAATTTGGTGAATAGTATATCAAGGACAGACGACAGAAGCGGTATAGGCACTGCTGAGTCCAGCACTAGACCAGCTCTTCTTGGCCGCGAGTCAATGAGCAGATGCCTGGTTCGAGTTAGCGTTTGTCGTGATGGTTGGCATGACCACGTACCGAGTGAATGCATCTCGCAAGACCCTTTCCAGTTTATCTTGGAACAGACCGAGATCGAAATCTCGCAGATCGTAGCGCCAGATTTCGTATTCAGATGCCCAATGTTCCCTTAGCGCTTCAGAACCTGTCCACTGCGTAAAGTCACCAGCGCGCCGTTGCTCCCGCGGTCCGCTCGATAGAACAGCCTTTGGGGCAGCGTCACCGGCAAATCCTACACGGACATGTCGAGAGCCAATTTCGATGAGCAGAAAGTCGTCGTCCGCGCGGATCGTAGCCGGCGAGCCGTACGACCCTGAGATGGCACGTGGCGGTGTATGTGGTGTTGAGGGTATCGCCTGCTGGCCTGAGACGGTTCGGATGTTGGAGACGCTCCTATGGGCCAAGGATGGGCCGTGTCCAGATGCCATGATGCCAAATTCGGCGTGGCAGGCTCATTCAAGGAAGCGTTGGTGATGAGATGCAGTGCTTCAGTGAGCGCTGCCCCTGGCGGGTCACTGAGCCCGCTAACAGGCACAGGCAGGTGCCAGCGCTGGCGCATCGGCAAATCTGGCGCCGATCCACCGACAAAGTCAACAATGAGCACCTTCACCGGAGCAACGCGGGGCCTCGCGTGAACTTGCCAACTGCATTAACGCTGTGCACCTCACGCAAATTCGCTTCTACGGAGTGCGATTTTGCCAGTATGATTTTCTAATGGGCATCAAAGGGTAAGCGACTTTTTTTATCCATTCTGGAAATATCTAACAAGAATAGCATTTATGGAGAGCTTGGCTCCGGCCAGCGCGTGTCACTGTCTAAGCTCGCCGCAGACACATTAAAGGCGGAAGGCCGCCCATTGCGATTGGCCATTGATGTGGCCATTTGGCAATTCCAGGCACAAGCTGCAAGAGGTGCGACTCTAACCCCATGTTTAATCTGCGCTTATCTAACGATGCAACGCTAGGAGGCACAAATCCTGCAATTCGAACCCTCTTCTACCGCCTTGTACGACTACTCGCGACTCCCATCCAACCAGTCTTTGTCTTCGACGGCCCGAATAAACCGACGACAAAGCGAAACAAACGGTCCGGCCGAGGCGATGGCGTTGCAAACTCACAAGCCAAGCGTTTAATTCGCCTATTCGGCTTACCTGTGCTGGATGCGCCTGGCGAAGCAGAAGCCGAGTGTGCTTTGCTGCAACGCCATGGTATTGTCGACGCAGTTCTGAGCGAAGATGTCGACACAATCATGTTTGGCTGTACCAAGACTCTTCGAAATTGGTCTGCTGAAAGCAAGACGGCTACAGCCCCTACCCACGTTTCGCTGTACGACACGGCTGCCGTCGCCAACCATGGCCTTGACAGACAGGGTATGGTCCTTGTGGCTTTGATGAGCGGCGGCGACTACCTCCCCGACGGGATCCCTGGGTGCGGTGTGAAAGTTGCCTGCGAAGCTGCCAACGCTGGCTTTGGCAGTTCTCTCTGCAGTCTGAAGGCTTCAGATACAGACAGCATCGACGCGTGGAGAGCCGATTTGCGCCAGGAGCTCATAACAAACGAAAGCGGCCATTTCAGAACCAAGCACAAAAGCTTACATATTCCTGATGATTTTCCAAACATGGAGGTCCTAAGATACTATACCCATCCTGTTGTCTCGCCACAAAATAGTCTGGAAGCAATTCGACAAAAAGTTAATCAACATAGGAATGTTGATCTGGCATCTCTTCGGGAATTTGCACGCGAAACATTTGATTGGGACTATCGCGAAGGCGCTATCAAATTTATTCGAGTTCTTGGTCAAGCAATGCTTGTCCAAAATCTGCTGCAGTCGCGCAATCTCATCCAAGAGATCTCAAAACGCCGGACACATTTTAGCACCGATGCCACACCGGAACTGCGACTGTCATATATACCCCAAGACGTGGTTCCGATCGACATGTCGACTGAAGTAGCCGAGGACATCAATTATGGGCGAGATGGACTGGCTCTGAACAGCGATGACGAGTTTGCCCCATCACAAACGACAGAGGCCAGGGCACCGCAAAATTTCGATGTTGCTTCCCCCGATCTGGTCTGGGTTTTGGAGGACGTAACAAAACACTATGCGCCGGAATCAATACACAAGTTTGAGGCTTCAGAAGCCGCGAAAGCGCTTCGAAAATCACCCAAGAAGAAGTCGCCCAAGAAAACCACCAAAGCAGCAAAAGAGACTGGCATGCCGAAAGGGGCCATTGACGGCTTCTTTCGGATTACCAAGAAGTCCAATCCGATTGCAGAAAGCGTCGCCAAGGGAGACCTACCACGGCCAACAAAGAACATACCCCCACCATCTATTGAAGCCATCACGCAGGCTCAGGAGCTTCCTCCACTGCCGCGACCACCGAAAACGCCACCCCGATCTCCCAGTAAGCAGCCCGGCGCCTCTGCCACAGGCAGCCCAGACAAGGACGCAGCTCGCTTACACATACCGCCCAGACTTTCCCAAAGCAGTGTCTATTCCGAAGCTATCCTCATTTCCTCCAGCCCCCTTGGCCAGACCTCGCCACAGTCTTCAGCACCCTTCTCTCAGGCCACTGCCTCACAGTCTGCGACGGATGCTAGCCCCCTACGTTCGCAATCTTCCACGATTAGTTCGCCGTCGCGGCTAGCTGCTGGATCGAAACTACTAAATAAGACGGCCAAAGCTACTACGTCAAAGCCGGCCCCTAAGTTCAAACAGACGTCATTGGACGTCTTTACATCTCGAAAGACAGCTGCACCGATACCCAAGCAGCCGAGTTTTCCGCTTCTCAGAGCAACAGAGCCTATTGAGGATCCATTTGATCCGGACTCGTCTGATTTGCCGTCGGTAGCAGACTTGGTGCGCGCAGAGCCGTCGTCACCGTCCAAGCGCCGGTCGCAAGAGAGCCAGGCGGCGAGCGGTGATAGGAGCAGCAGCCCCACGCCATCGCGGAGAAAGAAGCTACTTGTCCCTGGCGCGGCCGGCACACTGCGCGAGATCGAAGTCGACTCTGACGAGAGAGACGAAGTCATTGCCCGGGAAGAGGCTAAGCTGGTTGGGGCCAAGATCAAGGGCAAGGTCGCGCGCTGGAGCGACGTTTCTATAATTGATCTTACTGAAGCTTAGCGGTATACAAGCATAGCGGCGTTTATGATATGGGAAGCACATGTATATAAATATCTTTATTCAGTTTCAAGCAAGAGTAAGCCAGGCGGATAATGAATGAATGACATGTACAACATTTTGTATTGGTATCCTATTTTCCAAATTTTAGAACCGTCAGCATCCAATGCCGAAATATACTCTAAGTAAAAAACTATTACAGAATTTGAGCGCCATGAATGCTATGATGAATCTCCCCGTACCTTTTTCGTCCTTCTCATGCCCTGAAGCTCATGCTTTCGCATTGTCGTCTTTCATGACCACGTCCGGGTCCACCTCCGTCCCCAAGTCCCTTTCCTCCAAGAAGCGCCGACCTAGCAGCTCCTCGGGTAGATATGTCTGACTCACGCGACCATCGCGGTAATTCGGCGGGTACTTGTACTCGGCGCCGTAGCCCAAATCACGCATCAACCGCGTCGGCGCATTACGCAGGTGCAGCGGCACGGGCAACGCCGCCACGCCGGGCTCGCGCAGCGCCGTGTAGGCGTTATTCAGCGCGCGGTAGGCGCGCGTGCTCTTGGGCGCGAGGCACAGCGCTACGGCGCAGTGCGCGAGCGGGATGCGCGCCTCGGGCATGCCAATCTGCTGCGTGGCCGTGTACGTGGCCGTCGCGAGCGGCAGCAGCGAGTTGTCCGCGAGCCCGACGTCTTCCGACGCAATCACCACCATGCGCCGGGCCACGAAGAGCGGATCCTCGCCCGACTGCAGCATGCGCGCGAGGTAGTAGAGCGCGGCGTCGGCGTCGCCGCCGCGGACGGACTTGTGGAACGCGGAGATGGTGTCGTAGTGCTGGTCGCCGGCGCGGTCGTACACGAGCGTCTTGGTGAGGGACGCCTTCATCTCGTCCTTGGTCATGCCCTCGCGTATGGTCAGCGACAGGGCCAGCTCGAGCAGGTTGAGCGCCGTGCGGGCGTCGCCGTCGGAGAAGCGCGCCAGGTAGCCTAGCATCTCGTCATCGACCAGCTCTGTCGCGGGGTACGTGCCGGCGGCGACCTCGGCGTCGCGCGCGCGGCGCAGGATGCCCGCGACGTCGTCGGTGCTGAGGCTCTGCAGCGTAAACGTGCGGCAGCGGGACAGCAGGGCGTGGACGACCTTGAAGGAGGGGTTTTCCGTCGTGGCGCCGATGAGGGTGACGGTGCCGGCCTCGACGGGCCGCAGGAAGACATCCTGCTGGGCCTTGTTGAAGCGGTGAATCTCGTCGCAGAAGATGATGGTCTTGCGGCCCGTCAGCGCGAGGTCGTTGGCCGCCTCCTGGAACAGCTTCTTGCACTCGCCGACGCTCGAGCTCGTCGCGTTGATCTCGATGAACCGGCTGCCCGTCACCTGCGCGATGCACCGCGCAATCGTCGTCTTGCCCGTGCCCGCGCCGCCCCAGAGGATCATGGACGGCACGCGGTCCGACTCGATGAGCGACCGCAGCACGCCGGTTTTCCCGACCAGGTCCTGCCCGTACACCTCGTCCAGCGTCGTCGGCCGCATGCGCTCGGCCAGCGGCGCCGCCTTGTTGAGCTTGGTGCGCTTGACGAGCTTGCCGCCGTCGGGCGTCGTCGTGGCGGACGCCTCTTCAGGGATGGAAGCGGCGCCGTTCAGCGGCGGCACATTGCTGAGTTCGCTCACCCGGGACAGCGGTGCGCTGCCGCTGGCGTCGTTGGCCCCCGGGCCTTCCTCGAAGCCGCGCTTCTTGCCGATGAGCGGCACCGGCGTCACGAGCTTGGCATCTCCATTGTACTGTCGTTTCGGCGCGGGCGTCGAGAAGAAGCTCGAGGCGCTTCGTTTTTGTGTCGGCGGCGGCTGTTGTTGTTGTGTAGCTCCGGGAAACGACGATGTGGCTGCGCCGCTGGTCTCTGCTGCTGCGGCGGTCGGTGGCGACTCCTGGTCGACGACGAAGCTCACGCAGCCAGAGTCGATGTGGCTATTGATTTCGGAGGACTTGACGGGTTTGTTGCATATTGGGCAGTCGACAGACATGTGCGAAGTTGAGCAAAGCAAAATAGAGAGCAGTTGATGGTCTTTGCAGCCCCTAGAATGGAAAAGTCGATGCGAGGATGTACAAAAATAGTGGTCTGAGGTTGCTCAAAAAATTAATTGGGCGAGCTTGGAAACGCGTTTAAGTGGCCAGCCAGCGCGTCGAGCACTGACGTCGACAGAGCTACAGCGGGGCAGCGCTCGGCAGTGAACAAGTTAAGGTATAGACAAATTTAGAAGTTGCTTTGTAATTTTTATTTTTCTAATTGAACGTAGTGGAAATAGGCATTAATTCATCTTGCGTGGTCGGAGTTCTAATAATCTCCTTCTTGCTCTAAATAATATTTACTGTTGCTCATCCAGTTCTTATGTATGCAGCGTGAGCTCCCATCTATATCGAGGTGGCCGCTTCCAGTCTATATTATATCACTATATACCGAGCCTTTATATCCCGAGCTCCCGTGTCCTTGTCTTCGCGATTCTTAAATCAGTCCCGGAATAAACCTCGCCGTCTTTGCATGCCACTCCTCCCACTCCTTGCCAAACAGCTCCTTCAGCATCGCCTCCTCCTGCAGCACCCGCATAATCAGCTGCTGCACCACCAGCACAATGCCCGCCGTGTACGCCGTCGGACCCCAAGCCTGCACGAGCGGCCAGTACGCCGGCGGCACAAAGCACGCCACCGCGCCGTCGAACCTCAAAAACACCGCGAAGGCCGCGATCGTCACCGTGATGATGCCCGTGTAGCTCGGGTGCTGCATGTACCGGTACACGCCCGTCGTGATGAGCCCGCTCGGCTTGGCCAGCCCAAAGGTGAAATTCTCACCTAACCCGCTGTACGCCCGCAGCCGCAGCGGCGCGCCGACGAGCACGCCCAGGAACACGGCGGCGGTGAGCGGCGACCAAGTGAAAAGCGCCGCGTTGCGCTGCCCGCTGCCTTCGGTGGGACAGAGGAGCGGGAGCGCGGAGGGCGGGCTGATGGTGAGGGCGGCGTAGTGGGTGACGAGCACGGCGTTGGCGGCGACGGCAAAGTTGATGAAGTGGGCGTTTTTGAAGAGCAGCCCGTCGTTGCGCCAGGCGCGGTCGTCCTCGGGCGTGGCGTTGGGCGGGGTGATGACGCGCACGATGAGGTAGCCGACGACGGCGGCGACGAGGAAAAAGGAGAGTTGGTAGTAATCAATGTCCATGTTGACGAGCAATCTCCGGGGTTTTTTTTTCAGCGGAATTTGTAAAAAGAAGGGGAAGAGATGAGGCTTGTGTTGTGAGAGTTCGGTTAGCAGAACAATTTAGATCGAGAGAGCGCCGCCCGGTAATCTGGATGACGGAGACGGAGCCGGAGCCCAGCCTCGGCAGTTTCCCCATGGGGAGCATTGCACACCGAACCCCTCCCACATTCTACCCGAGCAGCTCTAAACTTTGGCAAGTTAACAGTGGAGAAGAAAGGTACAATTCTTTTTTTTTTATAATATTTTCTCATTTATGAAGCCATTCAACTTGTGCTTAATTCCCAGTCCAATGGTACTACGTAAAAACAAGAGGCTATCAAGGCCAATTGGCTCTTGACAACAGTATATACAGAGAGCAAGTTTTCGTAAATCCTGGTAAAATGAAAGTGACTTTCCCAAGACAGGCCATCAAACGCCGCTTCCATGCAAATGTCTAATCCATGTCGTCATACCGACCCCATGATATATCTGCGTAAAAAAACAATAAACGATACAGTGCCCACCACCTCCTGCAGTTTCCATGTCCTAGTACGTCGTCTTAAGCGTCCGAATCTTTGGTGACAGAAGGCCACCCTCGGCCTTTCGTTTCCCCAGCACAGACTCGGGTGTGCTCTCGCGGTCTCTCGTAGCTTCCGCAAAGCACGAAGCGTGGAATGCCCGGTTCCCTACGAGGACGGCATCCAGCCACACCCATTCCTGTGCTGTATCGAGCCACTTGTTTTCAAATTTTTCTTGGCAGATGGGGCACACGTTGTTGATGCCGCTGGTTGGTTCCGGGACAGGGATGTACTTTGGTCCCGAGGCAGCCTTGGATTGCTCTTCCGCAGAAGGCTCCGGCTGCGAGATGTGGTCCACGTCGATTGTTTCGCGCGATTTTAACCAATCCTAGAAAGTCGTATTAGTCAAATGTACAACAAGGAACAGAGACAGGTAATAGGAAGACTTACTTGCTGATCAACGTACCAACTGCGGTGCGTTCCTCGTTTCTCTGCTTCGGCACTTCGCTGCTTCACTTTGAAATGCCAGTCCATGTGGGCTCGCCTCTTCTTGTCGCCTTCCATATCACGCTTGAATCGTCTACCGCATTCGGCGCACGGCGGTCCTAGCTCATCATACAGTGCGTTTATGATATTATCAGGCGACCTTGTAGACGGTCAGTATATCATGACTATATTTGCTTGCACGGAATACTTACTGTTGCTTGAGCATGACTTCGTTGATGCTTGCAGCTCCTAGGTTAGGCATGCCAAAGGCACCGGCCCTCGCAGCAGACAAGATGCTAGCAATGTTGGCAGGAATAATGGGCGGCGCAGGTGCGGCCTGAACGGTGGGTGGTGGCGTGGCCGCTGGTAGCATGCCTGCTTGTCGTAGTCTATCGAGCAGCGACGCAGCATCGTTTGGGGCCGCGGCAGCCGCAGCTGGGAGTTGGGCTGGCGCAGGAGGGGGTGATCGAATGGCACCCGAGCCAGGCGGGTTGGGTGTTGAGTTGTTGGAATTAGAGCCCGTCCTTGCCATCAAGGCAGCAAGTGCTCCTGGGCCCAGCAGGGCATCCAGCGATACCTGGCCAGCTGGGCGTTGGCCAGCAGGAGGGGGTGAGGGCTGAGTTACTTGTTGATACTGCCCAGAGGATGGCCGAGTAGGTAACAGGCTTTGCCCTGTATATGAAGGGGCCGCTTGTGGCTTGGTTACAGAAGCCAGTTCATTTACTCTGTTTTTAATGAGCTCAAGTTGGTCTGGAGGCAAGGTCGACCTTTGGAGGACGCCTTGAAGATCCATCAGTGCTTTAAGTCTGGTCTGAATACTAGCGTTATGAGGATTCTGAGAGAACTCGGCTTGCGTCGCTAGAATCAGATTTTGGATATCCTGATTCAGCTTGTCTACGTTTGTGCCTGGCGGTCCAGCGCCGTATTGTCCAGGAGGTGGGTAAGGCCCTTGGGGCTGACCAGGCTGCGGCGTGATCTGACGGTATTGATTACCCTGCGACCTGTTAGAAACCTGAAAGCGCATCGGACAGAATGTGCAGCTTACCTGAGGCTGATTGGGATACTGGCCAGGAAGTTGTCCTCCATTCTGCGGGTGGCCTTGGCCGTCACCCATTGGATACCCTCGCATGCCTGGCGGCGTAGGGGTATTGCGATGTGGCATCATGGCTCCTCGTCCTCGTCCAGCGATGGCGCTCTGAGGCATTGAAGCCGCTCGTGCTCGCATAAGAGCATTCTCTATCGGCCTGACCAGCTCGTGTGAGAACACGGGTCGGGTGTCCATCGATCCAGGAACAGGATCCTTCCATGTCTTGAGCATGTCCTCCATTCTCTTTCGCACAGGATTATCGACCATAGCGTACGATTCCATGAATATTTTGAATAGATTGCGACCAAAGTAGAGCGTATATGGCGTGCCGACATTTTTAACAATCGAGTCGAGCACGTACAGCGCGGGCAGTTTCTTAGCAGGAGGCGCCTAAGATTTGGTCAGTATTTTCCCGTGCTATGCGCAGATTGTAGTGATCAATGAGAATTCTCTATTGGACCTCAGATGCTTCTGGGATGCCACCTACCTTGAGAATGTGTTGCTGCAGTACCTCGGCGATGGCCAAGGCATGTTCGGTGTTCTCTCGTGCGATGACAGTCAAGTTGCTAATTTCGAATCGCATGTTCGAGGTCAGATCCTCAAGGGCGAGACGGTAGTCTTCCGCCACCTCATCTGATTCTGACGACATTATGGCGGGTGCTGTCTGGTTTCTTTGTAGTTGTAGCTTTGCCCAAGCGCAATAGGCGAAGAGATTGTGGTTTTGGACTTTATGGTGCTCGGAATAATGCAGATGTAAATGAACGGCAGCAGTTATCTGGCCCGACGTAAATCTACTCCCGAGAAAATGCAAAAGCTTGCTGAAGGGGACGTGTATGCAAAGGGAAGAACAAAAAGCTCGCGAGGTCAATCAATGCGCTCCAGCAAAATTCACGGCAATGTTAGCATTGCCTTTTGGCTGATACAGCAAGAATAGAACAGTTCAAATGGGCTTAATATTCTATGAGAAGCAGTCACAACAGATGCCCAGCGCGACGTTTTGCAGAATTTTGCTGCGACTGCCTTGAGGGAGAGAGGTGTCCGGTCGTGGGACAATACAAAAGCCGACCCAACGGCGCACACGTCTCAGACCCAAGTACGACAAGCTGGAATTCGGGCTCGATACAAGATGATTCGTTTCGGTGGATCGGCACAGGTCGCGGTGTTGGAGGTTGGTTGGGAAAGGAAGGGGGAGATGGAGAATGTCAATGACAGGTCGCCATCGCAGGTTCTTAGATTGGCTTTAACAAAGAATCACGTGCAGCCTCAATAGTCTGAGCTCTCCACTTTTTGCCGACGCTGCATGAACGAGTACCACCAAGTCTAGGATGGCGACTAAGATGAGTTACTGTACCAAAATGTGCCAAAAAAAAAAAAAGAAAAAAAAAGGGAATGGCTTCTTTATGTA
>PHFE01000008.1:4035797-4170707 GCA_002796755.1 Paracorniculantispora psalliotae
AAGTTTATGTGGCTGCAAAACTTCAGGCTAGAAGCGAGCCGGACATTACTGTAACACGTATGGCAGCGCCTCGATTGGTACCATCTGAATATTTTTGGGCGTATTGGAACCAAGGTTTGTCACGATTTTTCTGTAGGCCAATCAAATGTTTTTTTTGGGTGATTTTATTCTTTTTAATAATTTTAATAATTTTAAACATAGGAAACAGTCGTATAATCAAACTTCTCAGGCCAGAACATGGCCAACATATTCAGTGCACATCGGCACACGCTTTGGTATAATCTAAAAGTACAAAAACAAGCAGGAAAATGTCCAACTCCGAAATACGCCCGCAAATCAATATCTGATATCTTTAATGTCGGGGGAGGTGGTCAGCCACAGAGTATTGGCTGCTGGCGCGGTGGCCATGCATGGGGTGCAAAGCCGTGTCCGGGCGTCGCAGGCCGGGCACAATGGGGCTGGTGGCGCCGGCGCCGAGCTGGGCGTTCTCTTGACCAGTCGTGTAAGGCGCGCTGATGATGGGACGCTCAGGGTGGTCGAATTCGTCGTTGTCGGGGCTGCGCTTGAACATCTTGCTGAGGAACTTGCTCCTGGTCTTTTCCTGGCGGACGGACGAGGCCGGGCTGGCGCTGTAGCTAGGCAGCGCGGTAGAATCGGCGGCAAGAGATCCGTGGCTGCGAATATCGCGAGAGGTGATGCCTTGGGCGCCGTCGCGCCAGATGAGGGCGCAGATGATGTTGAGAACACCAAAGATGATGCAAAGGACACCCGAGGAAAGGACAAGCTGGGAAAAGTGGCCGGTAAAGGCATCGGTGTCGTAGCCCTGCTCGTTGAGGGAACCCAGGATGTGGCAGCCAATGATGACGATGGCCGCGCCCATCCAGCCAAGGCCGTGAGAGTTGGAGAGAACGGGCCAGGAATCGCGGTAGAAGTGACGAACAAATTTGATGACGGGAAACTCGGCAAAGATGAGAAAGAGGCAGCCGAAGGAGGTGAAGAAGAGGGAGATGCACTGGAAGACAAAGAAGGTCTTGTACTTGTCGACCTTGATAATGAGGACCCAGCAGCCAGCGGCGGCCGCGAGCAGGGTGATGACGGTGCAAACACGCAGGGCTTGAAGCACAAAGTATCCGGCCCCATGAAGAGAACCGAGGCTCAACATTCCGCAAAACATGATGGCGATGCGTAGAGGTGGTATTCAGTTGGTGTAGTTGCGTAGGTTGATGAGTGTGGTGCGGTCGAGAAGATAGAATGATGGAATTCTAGAGACGTGTGAGAAAGTTGTTTGTAAAGTGGTAAACAGTCAAGTTTCGGAAGCAGGGGATGGGATGTTCGTACATATATAGAAACGTGATGTGCCAGTCAATGGTTTGTCTGTCCAGCAGAGTGAATGAAGCTTTGCAGAGGTGCGCTCTTGGGTCGCGGGGGCGCGTGCTTTGGCTCAGAAGGCAACGAGGAAGGAGAGAGGATGTATAAGTGATGAAGCCAGTCCAGTGGCGTTTGCGGGAGAAAATGATAAAAAAATGTTAAGAATGAGGCACAAAGAAAAAAAAGAATGAAAGGAAAAGCTAGGTGTTAGTGGAAACGAACAAAAACCATTGTCGTTGGGGACAATAGGAAAAGGAAAAAATGAAACTGGAGGGACAAGTGAGAAGAGACAATGGGGCAGAGCAAGCAGCTTTAATAAACCTGAATAGGTGCCCAGAACCACTGGCGCTCTGAGGAACGTCACACTGTGTGTGCTAGACACGCCGGACCTCTGTGGACCTGTCACTGAATCGAAATGGATAGAAGGGGAATCATCTGCACCGTGGTCACCATAATCTATTTTCAGTACACTTGCGTATTCGGCTTTTCCGTGTTGGCCTGGCCATGTGCGGCCGCCTGGGTAAGCAAACTCCACTGACCGGTTGTTTGAAGAGAATTCTGTCTAGAGTCTCGCCGTCCAATCGAGCCGGTAGTAAACCAGGGTATATGGAGGCATGAGGGCTGAATCAGTGGTGGGCAGCTACCAAAACGACTTGTTTCATGGCCAGCGCGTTTGGCCGGATGGGTGTGGATGGTGTGTGGCATGGTGTGCAGCTTTTGGTGGCTCACAAGGGGTGTGGTAGGCAACTTTTCTTTCTCCTAATATTTTTTCGCGTCAAAGGAAAAAAACACACCGCGCTAGACCAGGGGTAATCTGTAGCATTCTTTCCAAAAACAGAGTAGTCAAACTATTGCGCAAATGTTTGAGTGACGTGAAGTCATCCCAAGATGGAAGCGCTAAGAGTGAATGATTGGATGGTGATGACGGACAGCCGGTTTCAGGGACTGGGCGCCAACTAAAACGCTCCGGCCCACTTTCCCCCAGCAACCCTCCCCAGAGAGCTCGGGCGCCCTATGAGCGTTTGTTCTAGATGAGTCACGATTTTCGGCTGCAAAAAGTTATTCTTGGAAACCATTCTAGTTTTCCTGTAGAGTAGCTTGCTTTTTGGTGGCCCTGAGTGGGTGCTCCGGGAAGGCTCTGGCGTCCTCATCCTGCACGGCCTCTGGCGTGTTAGTGAGCACAACCCTCCACCTTCTCTCCCAGCGTGGTCGCCCCGAACCATGCGCGTGCTATGCAGAGTCGGGTAATTATTTACGGAAACTATAGATCTAAGAAGCATAATATACATAACAACTTCATAAAAGATAAAATAGAAAAATGTGACATAAAGAGCAAATATCGGTGAATGTCTGTCTGCCCAAGTGGAGAACAAGACTTCGCTGGCGAGCAACCCCATGTTGGAAACCGGGAAAGTCAAGCGAGTCACTTTTAACCCAAAAACGAATAACAAAATTACCAGAACCAGCGAGCACGGCCCTTTACAGCTTTCTCCTCGACTACTCCGTCGCCATCGAGGCCCCCTGGAGCAACCCCCGCCTCCCAAGGTGCATGACAAGGGTTTGTCAACGCCCAGTCAGGTTTAGAATAGAATTTGGAAAGCTTCATTTAGTCCAACCAACCAATTTTGCCTGTCATCTCAGGTACGAGAAAATTCAAGCCAGGTAGGGACCATCGCGACGGAGAGGAGTGCCGGCGCCGTTGTCGTCATTGACATTGGTGTTCGCGTTAACAGCGGCATCGACATTTGCATCCTCAAAATTCAGAGTAGCCAGGCCACCACGACCGAGAAGAGGGCTGGCAACGGTGTTGTCATTTAAATTGTCGTTCGCGGTAACAAGAGGGCCGATCTTTGTATCCTTGGCATTCACATTAACCAGGCCATCGCGAGGGATAGTCTTCTCATGCCGTCGTATTAGCTCAACTCATATTTGCACCAAGAAAAAGAACCGGCACCTACCAACGCGCTCGCCGACGCGAGAAGGATAGCATAGACTGCAAAATGTTGCATCGTAGATGAGTAGAGCGGAATAGACAAAAAAACGATATTAATTCTTTCGTAGTAAGACCAATCGAAGTTGCGCCGTGTATGGCAACACCAGCCTTTGATAAGCCTTCAAATATCCGTTACGCCCTAGCTACAATAATCTGACCTTCCCAGCTTCATAAACGTCGCACTCGCATGAGTATCGACCGACCGCCAGGTCCCGTAGCATAATCGACGCGATCGGCTGTGTTTGCAACTCAAGTATCGCGGTTGGAAGAATATTCGCGGAGGCGCTGTCTGAGACCTGTAGGCGCGGGATATCGTTTTATTAACTCATTTCCAGGTGTGCCTGGTTTTCTTTTGTATGTCTTGCTAAAATGCCGATTTCTTCATGCTATTTATTTATTCTGGGATACGATTGACCTCGTATAACAGGGCAAAGTTGATGATATGTCTGTTTATTCTGTATGAGCCCCGGCGGCAATCGTATAATTATTCTCATCGAGCTGCGATACTACGCCACGTCGGACAACAGCAGAGTCGAGGAAGCTTATGCTAACCTTAGAACGGGAAGTCAAATTACCAGAACCGATGTTCATACAATGGCCAGCACCTATTGCTTTATTCCCTACCACTAAGCACGACACAAATACCAATCTTGGGTGAGGTGGCGAATGCGGGCGACTACCGTTCGCTCATCCAAACAGCGCCGTTATGCTGTCCCGATCGGTATGCAGGAATCGAGACGTTCCCTCGTCTCGTCAACTAGCTTCTCGAGCCCATAATCTCACTTTTACGAGGCAGAGACTCACCGTCCTTGTGGTTGTTTGTTGTCGTCGCCCCCGTCGTCCTCATGTTCCTCGTTTTACCAGTCGTCCTCGTCATCGTCCCTGCCAAACATGGGATCGAGGAAGCTCGCGCACCACTCATCCCGCAGCACGAGAAGCAACGCATCGCGGTCCAAGCCGCGATATTTAATCATTAAATCCGACTCGACCAGCGAGATTGGCGTGTGTCCGTCTAAGCCCGCCTGGTGCGGATCCGCGCCAGCGGCGAGAAGCAAATTCACAAGACCCAGTTTGCGCCCACGCACGGCAAAGTGCAGCGCCGTCCAGCCCCGCCGGTCTGTCGCGCGCACGTCAGCGTTTGTCTCGTTTAGCAGGAAGCGGACGAGCGCCAGTTTCACGTTGAACACGGAAGCAGCGACATGCAGAGCCGTTTTACCGTTCGCGTCCGTGACATCACCGCCTGAGACCTCAGTCCATGCTTCGCGATAGCCCGTGAAAGGGTATCGACTAATGGCGTAGCGAAAGTACGCAAGCGCGTACCACTTGTCGTCAATGACCAGTTGTTCCATCGACACGCTGATTATATAGTCGAGCCCCTGGGCGTTGCCGCCAGCGGCGACCTTTTCCACAATCCAGGGCGTGACGTTAAACTGGTCAGGCTTCCAATTCCTGAGGATGTTAGGTAATTCGCCTCCCGTGGACGACGCTACAGCACTTGCCAGGATACGCTCGGTGATAGGAATCGTGTCGTTAAATGCCTTGATAAGAAGAGATATGTGTTCTTTCGTCTGCCGGCCGCCACCTTCCAGCACGTCAAGTACGAGTGTCTCCGTGGGCTTGAACCAGTCTAGTGGGCAGCAGTCCAGTAGAATCGGGATACCGTCGAAGCGGTATTGAAAAGGATTCGCAACTCTATGAAGCAGCTCAGACGCGATCTGCTTCATGTCATCGTATCGGTGACGCAACATAGCTTGAAGTATTTCTATAGTCCTGAATCGATGCACAATATCTGCTGTAATTGGCACCTGCTCTGGGCATACTTTCAAAAGCATCTCAAATACGCCCGTAAAGCTGCCAGCCGCCTCGCTGGCTACGCGAGGCGTAATGACAGCCTCAGGCCCGTACTTGCGCAGAAGAAATTCCATCACATCTCGTCCCTTGCAAAAGATGCCGGCCGCCGCCACAAGATACCGCTCTTCCGCCATGGATAACGCAGGATTGTGCTTGAGGAGGAGTTGCACTACGGCGGCACTGGAATACGCCGCAGCGCACTCGAGAACGTCGCCGTCTACAACCTCCGCATCATTACAGTGCTTCAAAACTTGACGCATCATCTCTTCGTGTTCTCCTTCCCGGTCATATTTAGATGCGCTGCACTTAAGTGCAGTTATAATCAGCAACTTTTTAATAAAAGGGGGAGGTTTTGGAAGCTGGAGAAACAACCGAACACGCGCCTCTTCTTGTGAACCCTCAAGATTGCGTGCTTTCAGCAGTCTCCTCTGAAGCTCTTCATCCGCCGTAATCGCAAGCAAGGCATATTCCAGTACAATAAAAGGCATAATGTGGCAGTATCGCTTGTTTTTGAGCGCAGGGATCAGTAGGTCTTTGATTGTACACGTTTCGTGAGAGCTTGACTGGATAAAGAGCCTGAGTGTGTCTGGGTCGTAATGCAGCGCAATAGTTTCAAGAATCTCCTGTGTAATATACTCAGAAGGCTGCCCACTCTGGGAAATAAAGTTGCAAAGGAGGTCTGCCATGCCGTTGATCCTGGCGGCGACTTCAAGGGGCGCTTTATGAAGGAGGAGATGCTGTCGATTTTGCTCCGTAACAATGCGGATGACCCGTTGACCAACAGATGGGACAGATATTAAGGATTTAAGCGAATTGGCGGTAAGAACCCTTTTATTAGCAAGCCATTCGTCAGTGAGGCAATCTAGCAGCATTGCCACACACTCGTCACCACTCTTGAGAATACGCTCGTCCGTGGCTGCGTCTATTATCGCTTCTGGCGTGCTAATTTCCAGAAGACTCGATAGCATAGTATAGAAGATGTCCTTCTTAGAAAGCATCGCTGCGCAAGCCAGGATTGACAACGGGTCCCAAGGGCTGCAGTGATCGCCACGGTATTTCCTGTAAAATCTACGGCGAATGTGCTGTCCGTGCTTGGACAGTTGTAAGGGCGACGCCCCGTGCTTCAGAAGGAGCTGTATGATGCCCCGGTGCTGGCGAAGGCCGACTGCAATGTCCAACGGCGTGCCCCGATTCTTGGAAGGCGTTATGTCCACGTCTACCTTCTTGGATATGAGATACGCCGCGATTTTTTCATGGCATCCCGCCACAGCAGCATGCAGCGCGGTTCCGTAGCCACCGCACAATTCATTAACGTCGACGCCCACAGTCTCGACCAAATCTTCCACCAAGACTTGTAAGCCGACAAAAGAGACAATGGCCAGATCAGACCACCCGTAAAAGTTCTCATACGCAGGACCGCTGCCACTGAAATTGCGGACATAGTAGCCACCCCACGTCCGCACAGGCGGCTGTGACGTGCTGCACAGCTGACGTGCGTCCGGCAGGTACCGTGTTCTAGTGTCGTTGTCGAGAGCGAGAAAGTGGCTCGGCCAGCTCAGCGCGGCATACAACAGCAGCTTGTACTCGTCTGTCTCGTCGAGCGTGGCAGGAAGCTGGCGCGAGGCAAAGTCGGACAGCAGCAGGTATCGCATGCAGCAGCGTGCGAGTACGGCGTGTAGCGCGGCCGGATCAGCGAAGCGGCCAGCCCATGTCATGCCAGCGGCGGCGGCGGGTTCGGGCGCTGTAGTTAGGAACTCGCGCGCTGTTAAATGGATAAAGGACAGCTTTCCGTCGTAAACATTGATGATCAGGCCGCAGAGGTTCTTCACAATCGTCTTAAAATCGCCAGGCCATGAATCCTCCTCCAATTCATCGTGCGTGTCGTAATCGTCCCGGGCCAGCGTCAGGGCATAGTTTGCTTCGTCGACAGTCAGGGGCTGTTGGGCCGCAAGGATGATTTGCAAGAGATAGCATGTGACTTCTTCATCGTTGCTTCTACTTAGAATCTTGTCATAGGCACCAGAGACCTCCTTCGGCAGACTAGCCAGAAACGCTTCCACGTCACGTCGACGGCTATACCGGCTAGGGTTGGATTTGATAATATCGAGCGTGAGGGTCAGCCATAGATAAGTATTCGTTCCTCGCGCTTTAATCAATTCCCTTATTTTCTGTCGGTCCGTTTCACGAAAGCCCGGGTAAAGCGACTCAATATTAGCATCAATCACTAAACCAATATCGTGGCTGATGTCTTTGTACCGTTCATCGGCATCGAAACGGTAATATTTGGCTTGCTTCAGTAGCGGCTGGAACGATAGTGCAACATCATCGTAGGGTCGGCTTGTAATAAGGAATTTGAGATTGGTAGTCGAGGATTGGCTGTCGGCCATAAGGCGGTCAAGTCGAATCATGAGACGGTCTCGGTCGCCAGCATCGCACTCGTCCATTGCATCTAAAACGCACACAATCTGGCATGCAGCCTCCTTGGCTACTGCCAAGAGCATATTCCAGAGCTCGTCAAGACTGCTCACCGACACAGTCGCTCCACCCGGGTACGTGCCTAGCGCCCTCTTAATCCAACGTTTCTCGGGATCTTGGCGGAAGAGCTCGTGCAGGATGGCGCAAAGCGCAGCAGTGATACTCATGCGCTGCGGTGATTCGTCCTTAAAGAAGAAGTAGCCAATCGTCGGTCGAGGCACCATGACAAGCTCATAGGACGCTGAGTCAGACGTGGTGATAGTTCCTGTTGTGGCCTGCAGATAACCGTTTTTGATAAGGGACTGGGCAAGAACAGACTTGCCGCAACCAGGTCCGGCTGTAAGCCAAAAGACGCCTGGTCCATCAACGGAAAGCCAATTGGACAACTTCTCATCGTCATAGAACCACTCGCATGTCCCTGGAACAGGGTCTTCGTTAAACTCCATTCCTTTCTGATACTCGCCTGCGCCAGTTTCAAGCTTCTCCATCAATGTTGTCTCTTCTTTAATCTGGTTGGCATCTTGCATTATCTCGACTATAGTACCGCCCACTTGGCAGATTTCGTCCAGCTTCTTGGTTTCTATGAGAAACCTCTCGCGGCTTTCCTCTTTCTGTAGGGGTAAGATAAATTCTTTGCACCTATCACTGACTTTAAGCAAGTAAGTCTCTTTACTCGCCCAATCGTCTTGCCCTGAGAGTTTGTTCCAGGCTCGGGATAGTTGCTTTTTGGCGAGATGGCAAATAGCGCGGGCTTGATACTCAAGGATATAAGAGTAAACACTGCTTAGCGGCTCAAGTAGGCGTTGATAGTGCTGGGAAGCCATGGAATCGAGATAGACGTCCTCACAAGTCTTCCAGTATAGCTGGAGGTCGGCAATAGTGGTGAAGCCTTGGACCATGGCCGTCTCCTTGGCGAAGCTCGCCGTGACAAGCTGACCATGTTAGAAACGAATGGCGGACGGGTATTGAATACGTACCGGTAGGAATACAGACACGGCAGACCAGGCGAGCGCAGCATACGGCTGGGCACTGACTGCCTGCTTGACCACACCGTCCGCCACAGTCAACAGCTTGGTGAGCTTCTCGAGCTGATCTTTCGCTGTGTGGCTCTTGCCCTGAATGACGTACGTCCACTGTTTGCTCTCACGTTGGTCCCGTAGCGACTGCAGCATCTTGGTCACAGCTTCCGGGTTCGAGAGGATCAGACGTTGCTCGCCCTCGGCCTCGTCTTCACCGGCCGCCATGTGGCGTCCGTAGTCTTGGACGAGATCGGGCTCTCGCTTGGACAGTGTATCGTAGGCGCGAGACCACAGCTCTTCAGAGACACTGCGGGTGGCACCGGGCGTGGGATTTGCTGATACCGTCGCTTCTCCATGATCGGGTGCTGCACCGACCAACGGGTCCTCGGCCGTGGTCGTGGAGGCTGTCGAGACAATGGCTTCTTCGGGTGCTTGGGCTTGGTTGGCAGCTTGGGGCGCGGCCGTCGTCAAATCGGTCATGGATGCAGTCGATCCCCCCGCATCTTCAGATTGCGGTCCTTCATTCTGCACTTGGGATCCAGTCGCTGTCGGATTCCTCGTCGAATTTGTCGACACGCGCGCTTGTGCTGGCTCGGGCGGTTGCCGTCGCTCATCCACCGACGCCGGCTTAGATGATTCGCGCGAGACGGACGCGGACTGTGACCGACTTCGGCCGGGATTGAACAAGCTGCGAAGCGTATTCCGCATGTTTCAGACGTACAAAGTCGGAATTATGACGGTTTATTCGAAAGCTGTGCAGCATGTTGGGAGGCAGCAACCCCGCCTACCAGGGTGGTCAGCTGCATGCAGATGCTGGCGGTTAGTCAACGCCCAATTCGGATGCAATATGCATCCCTCTATGTATGCGACGAATCAATTTTGTTGATTTTGTTTGTAGTCATTTTTTCTAGTATTCTTTATTTTACTTAGTATCCTGGTCAATTCCATTTGTCCTTATTATTCCCTCCATATCTACTCCTGCGGTACATGCTTATTTGATGGAGGTACATTACATCTCATTAGCTCTCTGGGCTGCAACCCTGGCGCAGTGGGAATATTTTACATTGTTCATAATACTGATATGAAAATGCCAGCAATTTTAATATCAGGGAGCTTTTCAGGAAAACAAAGGGACGTTTAATTTGGTATCGGTAAATGAGAATATATCATACACGAGCTGTTCCTCTCAGCGTTACAGCGCCAGAAATGCAACTCCTGCAAGGCCAACTAGCAAGCTCGCACTCACAGAGGATCCCTTGCTGCCACCGCTCTCCTTCTTTGTGCTATCTTTACCACCACCAGATGATTTCCCAGCTGTAGAAGGTGCAGAATGGTGAGCATTGATGGCATCGTCAAACTCTTTGCTCCATTCCTTCTTCTCCTCGTCTGTTGCGTCAATTGTGTTGTATTTTGCTTGGATATCAACCACTGCATAGTACCATGCTGTAATAATCAGTCAGTAAGCTTATTCAAGTACTGAGATTCGTTTCCTCCCATGGAAATGCAATGTTTTTAATCTGGGCCAAATACGTACTGCTGATGTCTTCCTGAGAGCACTGTTTTTTCTCGCAAGCGTCGGCTTGATAGCCCAAGATATAACCTGGACCGCTGAGGCAGGCGAGTTGGGAAAGTTTTGAGTCGCAGTGCATTGCCTTGATGCCCTCGGGGATACACGGCCAATAACACGCAGGGACTCGGTCGAGGCGCTCCTGCAGTGTGCCTTCGAAGATCCAGTCATACGCACTGCATGGCGACAGAATGGACAGAGCTGTGGCAATAACGGCGGCGGATCTCATTTTGGAGAATTTATGCTGGTCGTTTTGGGAATGGAAAAGGGATCAGAAGTTGGGCCGATTTGTGTCAAGAGGGTTGATACTGAATTGTGTGACATGAACAACTAACAGGCTCAGATACTGTATTTATATTTGCAAATATTCAGAAAGATTTACTTCACGCTATTATGCTAGCGTAGCTATTTGAGAAATGCGATACGGCCTCCATCACAAACGAGGTGAGAAGTGCGATGCGAATCACCTAATCAGGCAACTCGCGTTCCACGCAAAATAGCACCTACGAAGTGACTCCAACAAATACAGGCTAACGACTTAGGCTATTTTCATTAGCTCGTTTAATATAAGCTTAAAATCGAAAGGCTTGACATGGCGATTCGGTGCCAGCAATTAGCCAACGCTTTCCGGGCACACACGCGCCACTCTAGTCATGCCATTGCTCGTGTCTATGCTAGCATCGCAACGAAGCAAAATAAATGGAAAAAGAAGAAAAAAGTTTAGCATGATCTCAAGTATTATGACAATATGAAACAGCTTAGCCAAAAAAAAAATTCCCGTAGTTGAGTATACGACTGGGCTTGTGACGGATCTGGAGCCGTTCCTATATTGTCTCCATGGCCTTATCTCACGTAGGTGACGGATCGGATCGATAACGCAAGAATATTTCCATTGGTTTAAGAATTACTGCATTTGGTTATGAATACCTCGATTTGTCCGAGCTGTGGAGGCTCGCATGTGAGTAGTTAGTCCACTATTAGGGCGACTCTGTAAGAGCGCCTTGTAAGGCATGGGCAGTCTTGTCAGTATAGAGAAGGAGCGAAAATATTAGAAAATTAAAAATAACTAAAGCCCTACAGAAGTTACCGGGAATAGGCTTCTCTTGCTCGGAAAATTAAGGCGAGAAACACTTGTGCTACGCCAGTGTTTAGGCTCCTCCGGAAGGCCCTCACAGCCCGAGCGTCCCACCCAACGTAAAAATACCCTCAGTAGTCGGCGGCCGCTCAGAAAAGCTGAGCCTCTTTTTCTCCCTCCCCGTCTACCGTTGCCACGTACGAACAGCGCCCTCTGACCGTCGTCGATCTCGCAAACCGCCCGCCCACCTGTCCCCCCTTTTCCGAACACCCGAATACCATGGCTCGCGGCAACCAGAGAGACAAGGCTCGTGAGGCCAACCAGAAGAAGCTGGCCAGTCAGGTACGTCGCCGCCTTGGTCCCTGCGCTTTTCGCAGGAACCTCACCGCCACCGCAACGACCAGCAACCCACCTACCCGAAGGACGACGAGGCTGACCTTTTATTTTTCACGAATTACAGAAGAAGGGCACCAACATGAGCGGCACGGAGATGCAGCGCGCCAAGGAGAGCGCCGCTGAGATTATGCGCGCGAAGCAGGCTGCTGGTAGGAAGCCCAACCCATCCAGGTTGCAACGTGGTGAATACCTTGCTGACAGATTTTGACAACAGCTGAGGCCAAGAAGGCCGATGCCGCTAAGAAATAAAATCGACGCCCTCCCAAAGGGAAATGGCCCGCCGAGACGACATCATCTGCCACGATCGAGACGACTAGCGAGCGAAACGTTGTCCCCCATATTTGCAATTCCCTCTACCGGAGTATACTGAGGTGCGGTGTTTTGGGCGCCTGGATCATGAAAATAGCCTGGCGAAATTTGATATATTTGATTTTTTTTGTTATTTCGCCGGATAGATAGATACTTTCGTTCTGTCAATGCGAGCTTTCATTGTTTTATTTACTTGGAGTTCTATTTGGGCCGGCAAAGCAGCCAGTTTCGCGGCAACATCGGCAAGATGTTTCTTACCAGAGAGGCACATATATACTGACATACAAGCGAGTGACACAAGGGGGTTACTTGAGAGTTGCTTCATTATTTTCCCCGTCCAAGGATACGTGCCAGCCATATATATACCACATCAACATACAAAAAGAAATTGGAAATCAGATCGTGTCTCTTCAGAGAAGACTGATGCTTGACCAAAATGGAAAGAAACCAACAAAAAGGAATATTCGAAACAATCATCAACCAAGTTCACATTTACGACACCGGCCCCAGACAACGAGTTACTACTGTTTAGCGCATGGCAGCCATGGTGGTAGGGAGAGCACCTGTCCATCGTTAGCATCCTCTTCAGATTGACTATCAAGTATGATCTTGGACTTACCAGCAAATCCACCAAAGGCACCGGCACCCTGAGCGGCGGCAGGGAAGCCGCCGGCGTTGCAAGCAACAACACAGGTGCAGCTGCCGTCAGCGCCAACGGTTCCCTGACCAGGAGTAGCGCCAGTGCCGCCTTCGCCACCGGCAGCAGGAGGAGCAGGCGCCTGGCTGGTGCCGGGAGCAGGCTGCTCGGCGTTGGCGGGAGGAGGAGGAGCAGGAGCTTGGCCACCGGGCTGGCCACTGCCTCCGGTGATGGGCGTAGACTCGCCAGAGCCATTCTGCTGGATAGCCATGGCCTGGAACATGGCCTGCGTCTTTTCAGCGGTCGGGTTGATGGAGAAGACCATGCCCTTGCCGCAGTGTCCCTTTTGCTTGCAGTAGAACCCTACAGATTGATATCAGCATGGTTGAGCGCAGGATCTTGGTTGACTTAGACTTACAGAGAGGAGTGGTGGCCATGACTTGCATAGCAACCTGAGGAGGAGGCGAGACGGTGTTGTTGGGGTTGGCGAGGAAGCCAGAGTCCATGCCACCTTCAAGAGCCTTGCAGGGTGTGTCGAAGGGCGACTGGGTCACGGTGTGGTTCTGAGAGAGAAACTCAAAGACGACGGTGTCACCGGCGGGAATGTTCATCTGGTCGGGCTGGAAGACGAGGCCACCGGGACCACCCACCTTGACGGTGTGGCTGGCACCCGTAGCCGGGACCGTCGCGGTCTGGCCCTCCTTGACCGTTGTCGTGCCACCGCCGGCAATGGGGACAGCGGTCGCTTCGCCGGCGCCTGCGGTGACGGTCCGGGTGACGGTGACCTGCTGGTTGATGGTGGTGGTCTTGGCGTTGTTGCCCGGGTTGGCCCAGATGATGATGATGTCGCTGCGGGCTTGGAGGTTGATGCCGTGGCCCTTCATGCCGTTAATAAGGGCGATGGAACGGCCGTCGAGCTCGCTCTCGGCTTCGGCGCGCGGGTTGGGGCTGACGGGGTAGGCGCTGCGCATTCTGCTGTTGGCGGCCATGGCGAGAGGCGCAACGGCCAGGGCGATGGATGTGGACCACTTCATGATGGATGTGATGATCTGTGTGTTGTTTTTGTGTTTGTGTGTTTTATTCTTGTTCCTCACAGAGGATTCAAAGAAATGCTGGTAAAAGTGTTGAGTACCTGCTCGTATAAGTGCGAATAAACGAAGGGACGGGTATGAAATGAAAAGAGTGCAACTCTCGTAAACAGAAAAAGGAAAGAAGGAAAAGGAAAAGAAACGAAGGCGAGGGTAGCCGACGAAGAAAAAGAGAATGGAATTGTCAGACGAAAGGAGAAAAAGAAGGAACAGCACGAGGGAGAGGGGTGGGAAACCCGATGCATTATAACTAGCCACGACATGATCTGTCGCAGAACCCAGACGACGAGTGCCGCCAACGCCTGGCCACCCCCTTTCACACAGACAGTGTCATCCCATCTCCAGAAAAAAAAAGCCATTATTCTAGTCAGGGAAAAAAGGATGAAATGGGGCCGGCATTGACCCTTGGCTTTGTTTCTACAATGGCCGGCCGTTGTTTGGGAGCCAGCCTCCTGGTCAATTCTCTGTGTGTGGCGCTGCATGCACGTCCGAGAGACGGCCGCCGCGCCCAGCAACAGACAGTTCAGCGTCCGGGTTCCTGGCGATCCGATCAAGGTACAGCGCTATTGGTTTAAGGAGCTGGCTTGCGCCGCAAGAATACCGTAAATTGGGGGTGCCTGCATTTGTGGCGGGTGAGCTTGCCATGTTGTAACCAGGAGTTGTCTCGAGTTGCGTCTGGCACTTGTCTCGAGGGGGCTTGGGGATTGCCTATTTGGGCAATGCGTCAAACGAGAGCCTCAGAATGCGCCGGGGCATGCCCTCGAGGTGGAAGAGGCAGGTTACTGAAATAAATTTTGCAAAACTAGCATGCGAAAGGTTCATTCCAATCGCCTCTTTTTATTATTCAAATTCTAGTTGCGCACAAGTTCATGGTGGTGGCGCGAGTTTACGTTCATCTGGTAAAAGTGCTCAACAGCCATCTCCACCATCCACACAATAAGCTCATCGCTGCACGGTCTTGGTCTGAATTCCACAAGGCTGGCAACCATGCCGCTCCTTTTTTTTTTCCTCAGATAGGGCTCAATTCCCAGATTAATATCGAGCACGCCCACTATTGCGTGCCTAATTTGGGCCAAGGGCTCCTGCAGAGTAGCGACTTCAGTTGAGCAAGGCCACACGCCTCAAACCGCCAGTGAAGGGGATTCTGAAACGCCAATGCCCCGTGCCCAGCAGCGACGCACAGTTGCCGCGCCGCCTCTTAGCTCTTGAGCATCAAACAAGTGCAGGCTTGGTCCTGCAGTAGTTCTATTTAAATTAAATGGCGAATAATGAGGCTGTGCATACGGGTTTATGGAAGAAGTTTAGCCGCATTTTATTGTCGGTAGTGAATGGGACTACAACCAATCTTGTCGAGATACTGCAGTGTACTAAAGAGCATTTGTGGCAGTCGAATAACATGAAATAAGCGCCCATGGCATACTTAACAAATTAATTGTATTTATAATCCGGCAACTACGAATGGCCCCTGCAGAATGCCAGTTGAATCGAAGTCCGTTGGATCGATCTTCGCAGTTTGTTTCGCAAACGTTTAGCTAGGAGACTGCTCGTCACAGCCATCTCATCCATGCATCTGTCCGCGTGGCAAGGCCAACTGCCTGTCATCTTCTTCTTTCCAAATTCGCCGACTCCGTGTTTAGAAACGTCCGCCTAAGCTCTATCCAGTAAATCATCGCCATGAAACGTGCCAATCCATCTCGGCACGACCTAACCGCGGGGCACATCTTTTCCGCTGCCTGGCTCCGGCGGCCGCCCATTCCCCATCGCGCGTTCCTTGTTTAAATTGCCATGAGCTTGGCTCTCACCGGGCACATAGCCCGGATGTCGGCATCTCCTGGCAGTGTTCAGCCCATTGTGTTGCAGAAATATGGGCAAGTCCTTTAGCCTCTTGCCCCCCAGCGGTGGTGTGTGCCGTTGCCTGCGACAGAGTGTGCAGCAGAGTCGTGCGCCACGAGGTGCCGGCCATCCATGACTATGCTGGACGTTATGGAATCTCTGCAATCTTGATATCGCATTCATCTGATTCATCCCACTTTGGGCAACCCGCATTGCAAGCATCAGATCATTGTGGCTGTGGCTGTTGCTGCTGCTGTTGCTGCTGCCCCTCGTAGAGACCCGTGTAGTATCCCGCATAGTACCAAGACATTAATAGCTTCTTGAGATTCTCGTCTTGAACTGCCAAACATGAAAACGTCAGCACGTGGTATCTCCTAACGTCTGGCCAATATTGGGAAGCCCACTTACCGGTTCCAAGTACAGCTTGTGGAGGCGCAATAGCCGGTACCGCGCCGGCGGCCTCACGAGTGCTAGCTTCTGGTTTCTGATCTTTCGATTCATTCAGTGTGGAATTGTGGTCTGCTTCCATCGTCATTCCGTCAGAGGCCGGGACTGCTTCTGCCGTTGTTGATTTTCTGCGGCCTGTTAGCGACCGTTTGCAAGAGGGCAAGACAAATTTGACCTACTTGGAAGCTGAAAGAGCTTGCAATTGCTTTATACTGCCGCCTTTGGCGTGTATGCTGTGGTATTTCTATGTCAAGGCAGAATGGTTAGTTCAGGTTCTTTTCATCGTACCTTCAGCAGGCATACCTTGTACTCGTCAAGAGCTTCATTCCAGGAGTCGACAAGTGCCGAATCATCCCACATATCGTTATCATTTAGGTCAATATTGTGGTTCGCCATCTTTGCGTTCTATGATAGCGAGACTGGATGCAGAATTGCCTCCAACTTTATCAGCTCATATAATGTGCAAACAATACTCGCCGTGCTGTACTACCGTTGACCTGCAGCGCAAAGTCAGTGGAGAGCTTCCCGCTGAAGGGTCTCTCCAGGCGGCATGCCGCCCCACCACCAGCCTCACTGTTAGCAGGCCGCTCTTCACCGCCCAGAAGTTGGACTGGCAGAAACTTATTTTTTTTCTTGGGCTATCTTCCCACCCAGCGCAGGCCACCCCATTCTACCGCCAGAATATATACATTGCGCAACACATAAAATGGCTCCTGAATTGAGAAAGAGAAAGCGTATGTACTGTGCGAATTCATATTCCGCGACAAATTACTAATTGGTAGCAGCCGCCCCCGAGGCTGTCAAGCCCGCTCCCAAGGTCGAGAAGCCCGCCACCAAGGGCAAGCGCAAGGGTAACTATGCCAATGTTCCTCTATTGTTTTCTAGAAATTTACTAACCATTTGTCCCTATAGCTGCCGAAGATGCGTCTCCTGCTTCCACGAAGAAGGCTAAGCCCGCCAAGGCTGCTCCCGCCCCGAAGCCTGCTCTGAAGAAGACCACGAAAGCCAAGGAAGAGGCTCCCAAGACGAACGGCAAGAAGAAGGCCGCCGAGCCTGTCGAGGAGCCTGTCGAGGAGCCCGCTGCCGACGAAGACGAGGAGGAAGAGAATGAGGATGCGCTTGTCCTTGCCACCGAACTGGACTCTGGCGACGAGGCTGACGGTGTGACGCTTTTCGAGGAGGGCCAGGACGTTGGTAAGATCCCCAGCGTTTCCAAGGCCGTCCGGGAGGCTGCCAGCAAGGCCCCCAGCGGCGAGACCGGTGTTATCTATATCGGTCGCATTCCCCACGGTTTCTACGAGCACGAAATGCGCCAATACTTCTCGCAGTTTGGTCTCATCACCCGCCTACGACTGTCGCGCAACAAGAAGACGGGCGCCAGCAAGCACTTTGCCTTTGTCGAGTTTGACGAGCAGAGCACCGCCGAGGTTGTCGCCAAGACCATGGACAACTACCTGCTGTTTGGCCACATTCTCAAGTGCCAGGTTGTCCCCAAGGAGCGCGTCCACGAGGACCTGTTCAAGGGCGCCAACCGCCGCTTCAAGAAGGTTCCCTGGAACAAGATGGCCGGGAAGAAGCTCGAGAAGCCCCGCACCGAGTCTGCCTGGGGGCTCAAGGTCGAGCGCGAGAATAAGAAGCGCGCCGACAAGGCCGCCAAGCTCAAGGCCATCGGCTACGACTTTGACGGCCCTGAGATCAAGGCCGTCCCTGCTCCTGGTGCTCCCGCTGCCACCGAGAACGGCGATGCCGCCGAGACTGAGGCTGTCGAGGCTGCTCCCGCTGAGGAGCCCGAGGCTGAAGAACCCAAGGCCAAGTCTCCCAAGGTGACGAAAGCTAAGGGTGGCAAGGCCAAGAAAGCCAAAGCCTAAGCGCCACAAAACTCCATGCATCAAGGTCTATATGTTTTCATGTCTTCTACAAAATTTGGCGAGTTCTGGCGCACATGTCTTCCATGGTTTGGTTTTTTAAAAGTGTAATGGGTATATACGTGTTGAATACGAATTTCCATCATCTTCAATCAAGAAATGTGTCTAGTAACAGATTAATCATTTGAATGTACGCACATAAGCGAACCCGCAGCACTCATTTTCACGCCCAAAAGGATGCAAAGGAGCAAGCAGCGGGATTATGAAAGGCAAAAATGATCTACTTCGCCGATATTGTGAATAAGCCACAGAGTAGTGATGTACTTGTTCATTAATGATGCACGGCAAAGGGTAAAAAATATGTGAAGAGAAAAAGAAGAAGAAAGGAAGAAATTTTGCCGGGTCACCGACGATAAAGGTCCCTGGGCGCAGGTCGCTGACTAAGACTTTTTAGGTGCTGGAGGACACCACGAGGCATTGGAAGCGAATAAACAACATACCTATTGGCCATCTCTGCAGCTGCTTCACCTTGGAAGTTAAAATCTGATAAACTACACATATATTGAGGGAAGATAATGTCTGGCTTTTTTGTATTAAAAAAATATTACTACTGTGGTAGGCATAGTTTTGCGATAAGTAGATCACCTTGCACACCTACCTATGGCTCCATACTTATGAAACTAGGTACCCTCGGGATTCCAAGGCAATATCTAGTACCATGTTGAATATAAATCACCGAGTATTCTTTTTGGCGATATTATATCGCTCTAGTAAGAAATCAGCACTGGCAAGACAGGTTTATTTATAGCTCGGCAATTACCATCACCGTCATAGGTAGTAGCTAGCTGTCTTGGCGGGTGTGAGTGGCTGCTAAGAATACGAGTTCGAGTCAGCTGTTGCCAAAGAGCCTGAACCTGCCAATTCTTTATTTTTTGTTCCAGAAAATAGTGTAAATGGGAATTTCGGGACTACATAGAATAGTTGAATACCAAATAGTTTCTCGCCCATGCTGGTAGGCTGACACTCAAGTACGGACGACGCCCTCTGCTGTAAAGACGGTTCGCGGGGCTACAGCACCCACAGCAGCATACCACAGCGCAGGGTCTCACTGTCTGCCGTCAACGTGGTGAACACCTGGTCTCTGCCCACCACAGCACAATCGCGCCGCTTTGTCGCGTCAACCCACGAGCCGACGACAAAGCGTCCACCTCGAGAGCGCAACATACGTTATCGCATAATATAGGGGACATTCGGCGCAATGTCTTCTACAGCGGCTGCCAACGCCACGCAGGCGCCCAATCCAGGTTAGCTACTACAAGCCTGCAACGCTTCATGGAGGGGGGCAGGATGCACCATCGGCGGGGATTGAAGGCTAACAATGGAACTTGTCCTATGCGACTATAGCGGTGTCGAAGAAGAAGAATAACAAGAAGAAAAAGAATGCCAACAAGAACAAAGATAACACTCCTGCCGACGACGGCAAGCCACAAGGCGACCACGAGGACGATGGCGACGATAATGACGACAACGAAGAGCAGTCCAACGACGAGACTACAAGCAAACCCGTGAACGGACATGTCACGAATTCCACAAATAATAACGATGCCTCCGGCGATGGCCAAAACCAAGGCGCCCTGCAAGCAGAGGTTGAGCAATTGCGCAAACAACTAGAAACGATACAGCAGACTCACAAGACCCAAATCGAACACCTACAAACCGAACTGGAAGAAACCACCGCTGCCAAAGAGACGGCGGAAGAGCAATACCAAACTCTTCTAGAGCGTGTAGAAAAAATCAAAGAAACACTGAGCGATAGGCTACGGCGTGACAAAGCCGAACTGGAAGAAGCCAAGGAGAGAATAGAAGAGCTGGAGACACAAAATGAGCAGCTGGAAAACTCAGCGAGCTCTACCGACAAGGACCATCAAAAGCTACGCCAGGAATTACAAGATGCCACTCGCGAGTTGACGACGCTACGCAGTCGCAGCAACCTCTCGACAAACAACTGGAACAAGGAGCGCGAGGACCTGACGCGCACGGTGCAGAACCTCAAGGAGGAGATGGAGACGACGGCCAACGCCATGGGCGAGTGGGAGGTCATTGCCATGGAGGAGCGCTCCGTCAAGGAGAGCCTCCACGACAAGATTGCCGAGCTCGAGGAGCAGGTGGGCTCGCTCCGGCAGGGCTACGAGGCCGCGGCCGGCGAGCGCGACAGCCAGTCGACGCTGATTGACAACCTGCAGAACGCGCTGCGCGAGATCCAGGACGCGCGCAAGAAGGAGCTGCGCGACATGGTCGAGAGCACAGAGGCGCAGCTGCACGCGCAGAAGAAGCTGGCCGCCGAGGCCGAGGCGCGCGCCGCCGAAGCGCAGGACGCCAGGGAGACGCTGTCAAAGGAGGTGGAACGAACGGCGCCCTTTGAAAAGGAGGTCAAGGAGAAGAATCTGCTCATCGGCAAGCTCAGACACGAGGCCATTGTGCTCAACGACCACCTGACAAAGGCGCTGCGCTATCTGAAAAAGACCAAGCCCGAGGAGAATGTCGACAGGTATGGTTCCATCAAGGCATCTGAACGCTCAGCAGATGTACTAACCCTCACTTTTAGACAAGTTGTGACCAACCATCTCCTTCACTTCCTCACGCTAGACCGCGGCGACGTGAAGCGCTTCCAGGTCCTGCAGGTCATGGCCGGCTACCTGAACTGGTCCGACGAGCAGCGCGAGCAGGCCGGCCTCTCCCGCCCCGGCGGCTCAGGCGGCTCGCTGCGGCTGCCCACGTCGCCGTTCCACCGCACGCCGAGCTCGCCGTCGCTGCACAACGATCTGCTGACGGAATCCAGCACGGCCAAGGAGAAGGAGTCGCTGGCGGAGCTGTGGGCGGGCTTCCTGGAGCGCAGCGCCAAGGAAGGGCTGCCCGACGGGGACGCGCGGTCGATGTCGTCGCGCAAGACGAGCGTGAGCAGTGCGGCGACGGGCACAACGGAAAAGGGGGCATGAAATGGAAAGCATAATACGGTCATTTTCTTCTTCATTATTTTTTCACCGTTCCTTCTTTTTCTCAGACGATATTTTATTCCATCTTTTTTTATACTTTTTATCTCAAAGAGCGGCCGCTCACAAAGCGGACAATTAGACGCAAAATATGACGGAATGAAGATTTTGTTTCACCAACCTGCGAATGTGCGATCTGTGAATTATGTCTATAGAGTTTATGCGTTTATGGAAGTCTATGTAAAGTAGCACTAAATCATGCTTGCTCGTCAGTCATCTCCTGCAGCACCATGGTGGTATATGTGTCCGCATCCCGCGTGATATTTTGGATATTCAGTCTGTTCTCCAGCGCGTCCGACACACCCTCAATGACCTCACGTTCCTCCATAGCTTCAGACATGAGGCGCACCTCGTGGGTCCAGTATATATCGCTGCGCTCGCGCAGCTCCGTATCGCGCTGGGTCGTGTTCTTGATGATGCCGAGGGCGCTCATCTTGCTCTTGGCGACGTGCAGAGCACGGTTCACATTCTCAACTCGCTCGGCCGGGGTCGGAAGCTGGAAGAAGGCGCGGTTCGTGGCGGAGAGGTAGATGGAGTAGCCCAGCACAGCGTCAAAGACGGCGAGGGTCGAGAGCCGAACGACGCGGGCGCTCCAGTAAAAGTTGTCGAGGTCGCCGACGCGCAGCGCGCGCGCGTTGCTCTGATAGCTGTAGTTGCTCACGAACCATACATCAGCCGCGGCCATGCCACCCGCCGCAATCGTCGCCCAGCTGCGCCACTGGCGGCCGTAGCGCCCGGTCCAGGACGGACTCGTGACGATGGCCACGGCGAAGAAGTTGGCGAGGTGCACCCAGAGCAGGGCCGGGATTGCGTAGTACAGGTAGCTTTTCGGTTCCTCGGCGTTGCAGAACGGGCATTCGGTCATGACGGAGGGGCCGAACTGCAGGTACAGCAGGCGGCTCTCGAGGTTGACAAACTTGCCGCGGAGGGCCTGGTCGGCGGCCGTGAGCGCCGCGGCGGGCCGCAGCGCGGCGATGCGGTTGAAGAGCACGTCGGTCGGGATCTGCAGGCGGCTCTCGGTGCGCTGGAAGATGTTCTCGGGCGTAAACGGCGGCAGCGTCTTGAAGAGGAGCGTCATGACGAAGAAGGCGAGCAGCGCGAGGGCGTAGCGAATCTCGCGCGGCAGGGGCCGCACCGACAGACCGGCGGATTTGGAGGCATTCTTGCTCGACCGGTAGTAGGAGATGGCGCGCGGGATGAGGACGGGGCCAAAGAAGAGGGAGAGTGATTTGATCCTGGTGATCTGCGTTAGCTAGGCCTGCGCAAGGCGCTGCCACTGACAATTGGGCAAACGTACGTTCCCCAGGGAATGCCCATGGTGAGCAGGCTGGCGCGTTTAATGCGCGCTCTTGGTCTGCTGCAGTTTCCCTTTGGTTGTATATGTAAAATCGGAGGTGCTGCGTCTCTTATTTGCAAAATCGGTTTCGGTGAGTGGAAAGGTGTTCTCTCGGCAAAGCTCCAGAGCGGCAAGGCTGAAGACGTGAAGTCGGCAAGTTGACAAGGTGGCGTTAGCGCCAGGTACGACAGCCATGTCCCTGCCAGCAAGCAGCCACCCCCACTGTTGCATCACCCCAGTATTTGATCTATTATATATTCTCTTCCCGCAAAAGACCAGCTTTCTCACATACAATCACTGCTGTTTTGTCCTTTTCACGCCTAGCCTTTTCCAACCTTTCGTACTCCTCGACAAATTGGGCTTGCCAGCCTACCTAGGGCTCGCCTCCGCTTGGCCAGCTGCAGCATCGCTATGTAATAGCCCCGAGCCGGGTCTTCGCTCGCCTCCTACTTGGCAATTGCCTTGGAGATGTTCAGTATCGCTCGCAAACGTTCAACAGGAATATTGCCGCCTCTAACTCGCTTGGCCCAAGTAAATGCGTCTATGAAAGAAATTTATTAAAAAAAAAATGAAGCAGACAAGAAGGGTGATTTCAACCAGCCTGCCCGGTAAGACCAATTAGGGACTGCCGCCAATAGCTTCTTGTCTACTCCATTGTGTGTTTATTATTGCAACTGCGTTCCAGAAAGAAATACCGAGCGCTGAACTCGATCTACTTTTAAGTAGCGTTCACTAGCGTCTTTATTGAGCTACTCTGTCTTGGGGCTTCTTCCTCAACAGTTTGATCGCTATGCCTCGTCTCGCGGAGAACCTGCGAGATAACATACGCAAAATATTATAGACTGGTTTAATAACCTCAATGCATTTTTGCGTCAATGACTTTTCATACAGCTTAAAAATAGTCGACGCACATGAGATCACTGGCATCCTATGTATGACTATTTACCGAGTGATGCATTGTCCGGCCCACCATTGTGTCTTAGACCACCACTAATAACGTAAAGCGACCTCGGCGATGGTAAGCTATAAGGAACAGCGTTTGCGGCATGGTTTCCCAATAAAGATGGTATTAATGCCATGCAGTTCGCGCTCTTTCCTTTTTCCCTTCTACATTGATATTCTTTTACACACTCATCATGACAACCGATTCCAAGCACTTCCTTTCTGGCCGCAAGGTCATTGTCAGCGGCGCAGGCCTCGGCGGCCTGACGTTCGTGCTGTCCATTTTAAAATTTTGGGATGCTGCTATCCCTCTGCCCGAGGTTGTCATTGTCGACAGTGACGGCCGTGACGAGAGCATCAACCGCTGGCCCTATGAGCTACAGCTCAACGCCGAATCCGAGGAGTCAGGGCTTGTCGGTCTCCGTGACCTCGGCCTTCTCGACGCCATTGTGGACAAGGCGATCATGCAGACCAACCCCGACGCCGTCATGAACGTATGGGACAAGTCGTGGAAGGCTCTCATGGTCATCAAGCCCAAGAACGTCGAGGGCTTCGCCAAGCCCGGCGTCCGCATCACGCGCACGGCCCTGCTCCGCATCCTGATCGAGGCCGTCGAGGTGCAGACCAAGATTCGTTGGGGCACCAGCGTTCAGGACGCCAAGCGACTCCCCAACGGGCAAGTGCAGGTTTCGCTGCTGGACCAGGCTTCTGGCGCCGCGACGCAGGAGGACTGCGATCTGCTCGTGGCCGCCGACGGGGACGGGAGCACGGTTCGCAAAATCTTCCGCCCCAAGGACGTGTCCAAGCCCACAGGCTACCTTTGCATGGGCGGCAGGGCTGAGTTCGGCAGCAAGGCGAATTTGCCGGATCCGATAGCCATCGATAACGGCATCATCGTGAGCGGCGAAGGCGTGGCCGGCGTCATTGTCCACGTCAATGATGAGGGTAGGGTTCTATGGGCCATATACAACGAAGAAAAGACGCCTCGGGCAGAATATGACCCCAAGGATGCAGCCGCTTTCAAGAATCTCATCGAAGAGGCCCGCAAGAGCAGCAAGAGCATCGCGGAGCCGTTCAACAGCGTCATCGACAAGACGGTGCAGGATACGACGTTTGTGCGGACGGTGGTCGAGCGAGATGCTTTCAGTCACGAGTCGCCTGATTTGCGCGGCATAATCTTCATCGGCGACTCCAACCGTTTCCCGAGCGCCTACATAAACAATGGCGGCGGCCTGGCCATTCGCGACGGCATCAATCTGGCGAAGCAGCTCGTCGACCAGAAATCCCTCGACACGGCGCGAGATGCCTATGACAAGGTGATGATGCCGCTCGCAACCGGGTCGATCAAAGCAGGGCGTCAAACGATGAACACGGCGCACTTGAGCGGCTGGAAATGGACCATGGCGAGGACGGCGTTGTCTGCTGGGGGTTTCCTCGCAGGCAAGTCTTAAGCTTTTCATGAAGCAGCTCTTCGATTAGAGCGAAGAATTTCGTTTTTTTTTCTCGAATTTTATACTAATATAATGCATTTCAATCCTCGTTCAATTCGCGCGGCCCATTCCAAAGGATGTAGTAAATTGAGATGTTTGCGTTTGGGTATATAAGAAACTAATAATACAGTACAGACCCGCGGTGTGAGCAGCAGCTGAGTCGTGAGTAAAATATACAAAGGCTCTGCGGGAATATTTAAATCCAGCCCGCAGTGCGCAAGATGTCGAGGGCCACTTCCTTGACCTCGCGCTGATCCGTCGGCACACGTCGCGCCCACCCTCCCACCTGGCTCTCCAGCACGCCGGCCATGCGGCGGCTGCTCGCGAGCAGCTGCGGCAGCTCCGAGCCGACCTCTCTCTGCTTCAGCCTGCGCTCCGCCAGCGCGTCCGGGACCTGGAGGATAAACGCGCGCGTGCTGACGCTCGCCGGCGGCATCATGCGGCCGTCCTTGCCCCCGAGCCTCGGCGGCGACGCGGCTCCACCCGGTGAGGGCTGCGGCGACGGCGGCGCCTGGAAGTGCAGCGTGGGGATGGAGGCCGTGACGCGGCGCAGCGTGCGGGCGATGCGGTCCGTCTCGAGGACGGCGGCGGTGCCGGAGAGGATGAGGCGGTCGACGCCGCGCAGGTGGTAGTAGTTGGACCACAGGCCGGCGAGGTTGGCGAGGAGCATGTCGGCGCCGGCTTCCTCGGGGAACATGGCGTCGAGGTTGTCGCCGTCAATGTGCGCGTGCTTGATCTCGAGGCGCTTGAGCTGCTCCGACATTTCGTGGGCGGTGGACGTCTTGCCGGACCCGGCGCGGCCTGACACGATAATGAGACGGACTTCCATGATGCTGCGGACGGGATATGTATTCGCTGCCTTTTTCTGCTGTTGCTATTTTAAGATGAAGGCTTGTTGCTTGGGGATCTGATAAAACGGATGTCCTCTTTTATATACGGATCCATGTTGTTTGGGGGGGCCCTTTTGCGCAACGGCCGGGGAGAATTGCTCGATGGAGAACGTGTGTCTATACGCAATACGCAGCCTCGTGACTCATATACAAGAATTCGCGTTTTTGAACGGTTGCTGCTCCCGGAGGGTTTGGGCGTCTATAAAATATTGAGACAAGTTTCTGGATGCAAGGCGTGAATTCGACAGCCGCGCCGCAGCCCGAATATCCGAGCTCTTTCTTGCGGTAGGCGCACGGCATCGCGATGTCGGATGCGAGCTACCACCGAATTGGTTCTTCACGGTCGGCCTTCCGCTTACCACGGCGTTAGAGGATGCCGTTCCCGCGCCCTAGCTAATAGAGCGAGCCCGTTTCGGTCGACGCGTAGATGCATAACCCGACATTGCTGACGTCGGCGTCAGGCTGCAGTGGTCTTTTTTCGACCGTGAATTGCATTCACTGTTATTGAAACATTGTTGTTTGTTTATATCTGGATTAATCTATTTTAGCGAGCCTTGCATGGCGCATCTGGCCCGTGACGTCGCCGTTGGAAGTGTGGCTGGCCGGAGATGCACTTATGCGAGGTTTGCGCCGCGATAGCTGACAAGCCCCACACAAGCCATCTCCAAAAGTTTTCCTTCACATCCTTCCACCCTTCTGCTTCCAACAACCAGCAACATTCTCTCTGCACTCCTTGCTTGTTGAGAGATATTTTGTTCCGGTTTCCCTACTTACGATCCAGCCTAGATGCTTACAATACGAATACCGTTTTCCATCGCCCGCCCTCGTCCCCTTCGCACACCCGTGACGCACAATTTTTTCCACATGGCACTTTCGAAGCTTTCGCGATCTTTTTTTCTGTGGTCGCAAGAGTCAAAAAGCATGCCTATATCGATCCCCAAATACCCTGCCAAGGGTTATTCTCTATCGTGTTACAGAGTCTCAGCGTAAGCAATGATTCACTCTGCGTCAAATTTAAGGGAGATACATATCACAATGTACAAAATCGTAGTTTTGCCATGGAAGAAAATTCTTCCTTGGATATTTTATTCTATTTCGTAGTCGTTTCCATACATTTATATGCCGGTTCATCCGCGTCAGGGTATCTCTACTCTCATTCATGCCTTTTTCTTGCTCTCCTTCTCACTGGCCGTGGCCGTAGCAGTGGCCTTGCCCGCCTTCTCGCCGTCAGCCGCGACGGGAGCCTCCTTGGTCTTGGTCGGGACCGCTCCCGCCGCCGTCTTGGACGCAAAGACGAAGCGAAAGATGCCGCGGAGCATGTCGCTCACGAGCACAATGACGGTCGTGCAGGCCAGTTGCCACGAGGCGATGCTGACGCTGCCCATCGGCCCGCGCGGGAAGGAGATGATCCATTCGGCGTAGTAGGGGAACCAGCCGGCCGGCAGCCAGAGCATGGGCTCCTTGGCGTACCAGAAGGGCAGGGCGTATTGCGGTGCTCGGGTGACGAGGAATCGGACGGCGCTGAGGTACTTGTCGAAGCCGGCACGCGAAGCCTCAAGGCCCTTCTCTGCAGAAAACTAGTTAGCTTGTCATGTCCGGCTTGACCACTCGCACATAGCAGTGGTGCAGGCTCCCACGTACTCTGATTCTCGAGCTTCTCCAGAAGCTTGTCGTGCTGGCGGCGAATCTTGGCCCATTTCGCAAACTCGTCCTGGCTGCTGGTGGCGTTGAGCTCGCGGCGGACCTTGAGGTAGTCGGACTGCGTCTTGCGCTGCTCAGCTGCCGCCTTGGCCGTCGGCACGGGGAGGTAGTTGATGGCTGTCCAGATCTACATATCGCAGCTCTCGTTAGCTTCTGCTTTCCTTCTGCCTGATTATGGCACGCGAGCCTAAAGGAACCCACCAGATCGTTGAGGGCCGTGGCGCCCACGAGGTTGATGATGTGGACGGCCACTTCCACAAGGAAGATGACGACCAGAAGAGACGGCATCTTGGCTTTCGTTTCGCTTAAAATGTCCGGCGCACGGGATAGCGGCAGCGCGTGGATTGCGAGAGCTCAAAGAGGCGTTTCGCTGGCGGGATTGGAGCTTCGTCCAGGTGGCCACCAGCCGCCCGCATACCTCCAACTAGCATAACCCCGACCAGTGCATGTGGTGGCAGTCCCACCTGCGACGACAGGCGTTTACCCTACAGGTCTGTTTTCCGAATTTTGGTCTCGACTTGCGAGCTCGTCGAAGGCGTTTTTATTTTTATCGGCTCGAGATGTCCAGGGCTCTGGATCCCATAGTGAAAGATGCGTTGAAAGTAGGAGATCATACGCCAGTCTACCAGTGCGTCGCCGACGTGCTCTCATCCCGTGAAGAAGAGCTGCTCGACATTGAAGTGCTCGGGCCGAGCCATGTACTGCCTGACGGGACATATATACTACACGAAGACAACGCAGTGGCAATTCCCAAGTTTAACATTTTACGAGCCTTTCTGCCAGCATACAAAACATTTAAAAAGCACATCAGCGGCCAGAATGCCGGGCCGGAAGAAGTCTTGCGCGCAACGTCGGTCATTCTGCTACTTGACCCGGAGCATATGACGGCCGCGAATGCTCGCAAACGACACATACAATTCACAAAAGAGCAGAACCCAGATCAGTTGAACGCGGTGCTGGACGCCGAATTCTACTTGCTCGACAGCCTGCTCACCAGCCGCCTGCACCGACACACCAAGTCGCCCACACTCTGGGGTCACCGGCAGTGGCTGCTCGAGCTGTGCCTGCGCCTCCCGCAGCAGCAGCAGCGGCCGACGGACAGCCTCCCGGCCGCCCTCGCGAGGCTCATCTTCATCTCGGCGGAGAGACACCCGCGCAACTACTACGCCTGGTGCCACGCGCGATACCTGCTCGGTGCAGCAGACCGTCGCAGAAGCCAAGGGCGGCGCGGAGATGAGCAAGGGCAGCCGGCGACACAGCAACCGACAAGACATCAACCACAAGACACGGAAACGCTAGCCACCAGCATGGAAATGGTGAAAAAGTGGTGTTTTAGTCACCCCGACGACATTTCCGGATGGTCGTTTCTGACGGTGCTTGTTGAGCAGCAGCAGCAGCATGGGCAGGAGGAGCAGAGCTCCCCGCTGGCAGTCGCGCTATTCTCCGAGACACTGCGTGTCGTAGAGGCCTACTCGTGGAGGGGCGAGTCGGTGTGGTATTTTCTGCGGAACATGCTGCTGCGAAGTCAGTGGCTTGCGGATAAGACGACGTGCGCGGACGAATTCGAGCGCGTGCTGGCGCAGGTGCATGGCAAAGTGGCCGTGCTGGCGGCGCTGGATGAGCAGGTACAGAGCAACACGCTGGCGTGGAGGAAGCAGTTCGCTGATGCAGGCCGCTGATCGGCGGTGCTATGACAAACGACAAAAAAAAAGACAACAGAGAGTGAACACGAAGAGATGGTCTTGGTCATTTGGAATTTGTGATGCTAGGGAAACGAGGTGTCGTTCAACGCAGCGTGGGCGATCTTGGAGTGACTTCACGATGGGTGCATGGATATGTGAATTCCTATGCATACGCCACCAACCAGCGGCTAAGACCGTTTGAACACATCACTCCAGACAACACATGGCATCTACGCAGAAACTCGCCTATCTCTTCTTCTTGTACGTATATAAAAATCACGGTGTGGCTGCGCTATGGCTAAGTGTTGCATTCCTTGTCCCGCTGTGCCTGCGGCAACGGTCGTGGGGAGGCATTCCTCGCGCGCCTAGCGCTGCATGAACAAGACAGCATACAATGAAAAAGTCCTGCAACATGATGCAAAAATATCCCGGTCAACAAAGAGATCTTCATCGTCTTTATTGCTTTGCTATCCTCGCACAGTGATGTTATTACGTGAAAGTTTTGACGGAGCCGTCCCTTGTCGTGGCGATCGAGATGCGCCGCCACATACCAACAGTTGTGTAATTTTAAAAAGAGGTTTCGACTACTGAGGGCGCCGCTGATACAGGGCCAAGGGTCTCGAAAGATGAGGGACCAGACACAGGACATTTATTATGCCGTATTTCAATTCGGCATAATAGTTGAAGATTATGATGCTGTCTCTCGACCGAGCAGGAGTGTTGTCTTTATGCCAAGTGCTGGGCAATTGTGGGTGAAAGACATGAAAGGGGTCAACGCCCAAAACCACTTTGCCACTGTAAAATGCCATGCAGCACGCTTCTCTTGTCGCCTGCAAGGGATCGTCTGCGGCTCTGCAGCAAACCGGCTCATGCAATTCTTGGCCTCTTGGTCGAAACACCTCGCCGTTGTTCTCAGCTTGTTAATCCTTGCGTGATGGCTCGGTTTGCCAATATTGGACCAAAGTAAACAAAAGTGGACGGTGAAGTAGCTTGATGCGCTAGCAGGCCTCCATGTTCAAACTGCCAGGGCAGGGGAAATGAAGGCTAGCCTCGCCTGCGTGGGCTTTTGACAACTTTCCCATGTTCAAGGAGAAAGTGCGGGACGAACAGCGATTTCCCTGCCCTCCACGATTTTTATTATTATTATGAGGGAAATAATAAGTTAAAAAGAGCCGAGATTGGCGACGAGAGATTGGTTCACGCCAGGCTGGCCCGAGTCTGGGAAGCAGCGAATAAAATAGGGGAACAGTCGACCAACCACAGGCTGTGCCTGAAGGGTCTGAAACATCCTTCGCTGAAAAAGGGACCCCTTTGGTTTCTGGGCGCTCCGAGCGAAGCCAAAATGCCATTGTGCCTTGGTTTTTGCGACATTCCAGATTGCAGATGCCAAATGGCCAAGTGTACGTATTGGCTGAGTGTTCTTCACGGCGCGCGTCCGAAGTTTGGAGCAAGGAGAACGTGGATCTATGCCACGCAATAGAGTCTGTTTAAGCTTTCTTCTGCTAGACTTTACACAATTGAGGCGCAGTCGAGGTCGCGCATTGAGGGAGAACGCGCAGACGCATGTCAAGGTATGCGGTTTAGCTAGACGATCTGCGAAGAGCGAGCCAAAATGAAGCTCTGGCCAACGACGGCGGGTTATTGGGGAGCTGTCTCCCTTGAACGGAGGATCCCAGGACAGGCATATTAGCAGGGCAGAGGATCAGACGAAAGCACCACGAGAGGGAGGGCTAGAAGAATGTCACTGCGCTCGCGTTCAAAGCCTGCTTGCCAGGGGCACGAACGTACGACGGCGCGAGCTGTGACATGCCATGGACAGATTGACGGCTGAGAATATTGACATGCAAAACTTTACCAGAACGGATGGATGACATGATGTTCGTATTGTTGATATGTGCATGCTGGCCATTGTATTACCGAGCGGATGCATGTCTTACATGGACGAGGGACCGCTAATGCAAGCGTGGCATTGTGTAGCAGAACAAAGCTGTGAAGAAAGTTGTGCAAGGCGCCTTGACGTGCATAAGAAAAGAAACAACAAACGTGTCCACGCTATTTAGAGAGCATTTTGCTTTTGGCATTGTCCACAACCAGTGCACGCGTCGGACATTGGTTGATGGTGATTGGAATAATATTAGAAGAGGGCTGTTCCGTTTTGGAGCTGGGTAGCGAACGCCTCTCTGCGCTTGGCTTGTTTGATTAGCATATCCCCTGTCAACCTTTTTTTTCGGTGAGAGAGGATATGCCCGCAGCAGCCCACCATAGCGTCGTCATTGTGGAGTATGGGCCAAGCATATGCAATTGTGCTCCAGAGATCGTTGCTTGCTGCGGATTGAGGTGGTGTGCAAGCGAGTTTTGCGCTTGATGGCCATTTTGCAATGTGATATGGGAAAGAGCTTTAGGTAGTTCCCGGTGAAGGCGCCTGAGCTGTTACGACGGTCTGTGGACGGACCTTTTTGCATGTGGGTGAGCGCGAGGCTTGATTTTGGCTATGCATAATGGACCAGGTCCAGACCACTAAATTGCATCCGAGAGGCTTAAAAAAGGGCCGTACCGGCCGATTGCGCTTTGTGTGGTTGGACGTGCTGGACGGAAGAGCCGGGTGAATTGGGCGCTGCGGTGGTGGCCTTTCCATTTTGCGCCGTCAGCGGATAGAGCAAGCCTAGACTCGATCTGGGACAGGCCAGGCTTGTGAATAGGAGATGTACACATGGACGATGAACAGCGGGTGCAGTATCTTCTTTTTCTTTTACTGGATCAGGGTCGTTTAATGGAGATGGACATGGGCAAACTGTTGCAGATGGCAATTAGTAAACGGGTTGATTAAACACGGGGCGATGGCAGCAGAGTAATTGAGACCAAAAGGGCACGTCATAATAAAAGAAGCGGCTCTGGATGTTGATTGATGGGCGAGACGAGACAGAGGGAGCAGCTGTGTAAAGCGGGAGGTGCAAACGTGGTATGGTGTTGAAGGAGGAAGACGAGCGAGGGGGAGGGGAGCCACTGAGCGGGCGGAAGGATCGTCTGGGTTACATGGCGCGAGGAATGCCTGTAGCTGACCCTGGGCAAGATTGGTAGGAAATGATGACGGGCAAGCAGAGGGTTTGTTTGTATTGTATTGTGTATATTGTATATTGTGTTGGGCGTTTTACTTTTATTGTATTTTGAGAGCAATTTCTTTCTTGCTTGGTTTTCTTGAGCTAGCTGGGGCAGAGAGTGTGCAAACAGCAATATCAATATCAGGCTGGCGATGGAGCTGCCCGCCCAGTCGACCGGAGCCCACGTTCCCAGGCACAGACAGATAGACAAGGGCCTTGCTTGCCGGCCACTGCGCTAACATCCAAGACTTTTTATTGCCAGCGTCCAACCAGGGCCTTTGCCTGGCACCGAGGGCGATTTTAGCGTCGCGGTGGTGCTGTCTGTCGTCCCCCCTGGCCGGCCCGCTCGTTAGCTTCAGGGGAGACATGGATTGTTAGTGGTCCAACGTGTGCTGTAAATCATGTTCCAGGGTTCGTCAGTTGAACCTTGGTGCCTGGACACCCACAGCACGTCGCAAGCGGTGGCGACGCTTGAAGCTTCTTTTGGCTCGTCTCCAGTGGTAGGCGTGGACTAGGTGGTGGCGGCGGTGGTGGTCCACTGCCTGTGCTGTGCAGCATTGCTTGCGTTGGCTCGCAATGCGCCGATCTTGCCCCAGCGGGGTGTTTGGTCCTTGGGCCTTGGTTCCTCTCAGTGCAGACAGCACACCAGCGAGCACCCACTTGCCACCACCAGCCAAAGTGCTCGTCCAGCCATTGCTTGAGCTCCGCCCTCGTTCTATCTGTCTCTGTCCACTCTCTGGAGACTCTCTGCCCACTCGAGCCACTGCCCGCTGTCCGATCGTCTTGCTCCGGAGGAAAAAAAAAAGTCGCTCGTGCTCCAACTCGACCCTCCACGCTGCCACTCTCGACCCATTTTGTCCATCCAACCATCTCCCATCCGACAAGGATTCCATTGTCCGGATCCCTTCCCTACCGCACTCCGTCTTCATCCTCCTCCTCTTCTACCACCTCTCTTTTCCCCTTCAATCTTCAATATCCTCTTTTTATATTCTCTTCTTTTACTCCCTCCTCTTCTTCGTCACTATCATCCTCATCATTCGGCATTGCTTTCGTTTTTTTCTTTCTTTTTCTCCTCCTCATTATACCTTGCCTGTAATCTTCTGAGCAAGCCCACTCGCCTGCACGGAACCACAGCCAGGCCTGGCCCTTGTCTGTTCCTTCACTCCCCAGCTCGTTTTGTTCCTTGCTCTGTCAAGCTGTCAAACCATTTTTCCTTTTCTTGATTTGTTTGTTCTTCTATTCGACTCTGTTTTCGCTACCAGAATACCCACGGCGCCCTGCAAAAAGCGTTGCTGTCTAATTTGCCATTCCTTCGACCTTGTCCATATCCCTGCCGACTCGACGCCTCAACCTCGATCTCGGCTTCCCGACTATTATTATCGCCTCCCGTCTCCTTTCTATCCGTATTTGCTCCCGTCCAGCAATGATATCTCGCTCGACTCGCTCCGCTCGCATATAATTCCACAGGTGCACGTTGGCACTGCTGTGCGTCCTCCCGATTCGACCGATTCGCCTCGACTTCTCCCCTCGAGCACCCATTGTGTCGATACAACCACGTTTTCCTCGACACTCGTTCACATTTTCGACGTTGCTGCTGTCCAATTGCGCTCTCAGCCACGTCTCTTAGAGCTTTGTGTGGCGGGACGCGAGCAGACGCATCTTCAGCTACATCAACATGCAACTCGTCCCCTCGCTAGTCTGCCTGGCACTATGGTCTAGTTCAGCACAAGCATTCTTTCCATACAGGCCATTATGGCTACAAACCGAGCTCGAAAGTGAGGCCAAGAGGGCTGCCGCGGTACCAGACTCGGACGGCCTCACTTTCGACCTCCAGCAACGCCAAGGCCGGGTACGTCTCTCCACCACTCGCTAGCAAGGCTCAAAGCTAACAACTATTTCTGCAGCCCGACGCGTCGCAAGAGGCCGCACGCCTCGCCGTCAAATACAATAGTCACGAAGCGCTGACACGCCGCAAAAATGCCTATTCCGTTGTCCAAGGCGCCACTCCCTCGACGAGCAACGCCGCCGGCATCAACCAGGATGGAACCGACTACTCGTACTTTATTCAGGTCGAAATCGGTGACAAGGGGAAGAAGCTCTACATGCTAGTCGACACGGGAGCTGGCTCCAGCTGGGTCATGAGCTCCGACTGCACCAGCGAAGCCTGCGCCAAGCACGACACTTTTGGTCCTGACCAGTCCAGCACCCTCAGCGTCAGTGGCAAGGACTTCTCCGTCGCCTACGGATCCGGGAAAGTCAAGGGCAAGCTCGCCACTGACACCATCGCTTTTGCTGGTCTCACGATGAAGTACCAATTCGGTCTCGCCTCGACTACTTCAGACGATTTCAAAGACTTTGCATTTGACGGCATCCTCGGCCTGTCCATGGGCAGCGGAGCCAGCGACAACTTCCTCAACACCCTGGCCTCCTCTGGCGCTGTCAAAAGCACTGTCTTTGGTGTCTCCTTGAGCCGCGCTGCTGACGGTGGCACCTCTGGCGAGATCAAATTCGGTGGCACCAACTCGGCCAAGTACACTGGCGACATTACCTACAATCCTGTCGCCTCCACTAGCGGGGACTGGGCCATTAAGCTCGACGACATGTCCTTCGACGGCAAAAAGGCTGGCGCTGGTGGCAAGCTCGCGTACATTGACACTGGCACGACCTACATTTTCGGGCCTGCGAGCATCACTGACAAGATTCACAACGTCATTGACGGCGCCAAGAAGGAGGGACAGTACTACAACGTTCCTTGCGATTCGACTACGCCCATTACCGTCACATTTTCCGGCGTCGATTATCACATTCCGCCCAAGGACTGGGTCGCTCCCAAAAACAGTGACGGAAAATGCTTCAGCAACATTTATGCCCAGGAAGTCGTCAAAGACTCTTGGCTCATGGGTGCCACCTTTTTGAAGAACGTCTATGCCGTCTTTGACAAGGAGGGCAACAGAATTGGTAAGATATCTGAATCCCAATTTGGGGAGAACTCTTGTAACTAATACGTTTGTAGGCTTCGCTCCGTCTGCCGCAACTGGCGGCTCATCCTCCACATCTTCTGCTTCTGCGTCTTCCTCTTCTACCCCCAGCCCTTCGGGTTCCTCGTCAGTGTTTTCATCGTTGTCATCGTCGTCGTCATCATCAGACCCAACCTCTAACTCGGCTACTCCCACTAGCAGTCCGTCGACCTTTTCCACCAAGACGTCGTCGGGTTCTTCTGCTTCGGCCACCAAGCCCCCGCTGGGCCTGACTGGCCAGGAGACTACCGGAACTTCCGGCAGCTCAACCTCATCTGGAGCTGATGCCACCAAGACCAACGACAAGGACAACAGTGCCGTGTCGGGGCTGCGCGCCCACGGCGCTCAGCTTGCTTCGGTTGTCGGTATCACCGCTCTCTTGTTATTAGTATAGTTGGGAATTTTTTTGAAGATGAAGAAAAACACATCATTGTCATTTCCGCTCCTGGGTGGAGCAAATTTGGATAAAAGGCAAATATGATACCATTGTTGGCACAAGAGGTTTGACCTTTTTTATTTTGAATAGGCGGGCATGCAACGCAGGCAGACAGTCCTGCCGCCCGCGGATCGCACATCACATTTTGCATTTATAGGCCTTTAATACACACAACACCGAGTGCCGAATTTCAGCGTATTTTGAATACATTTTTTCCAGTGAATCGAATTTGAATGTAGACATGGCATTTTACACGAAACGCGTCCTGCTTGTCGGAGAGTCATGGACACGGCCGAGGAATTTGGTGAGAGCGGGATGCCTTTTTTAGCTTTGATGTCTCAGGGCGTCGCGCTAAAATCTGCGAGCCCATGCACCGCTACGGGGGACATTGGACATTCAGGAGACAGTGGGACTTGCTGTTTTACGGGCGCTGAGCCGCTGTAAGCCATTTGTCTCCCGTCTGCGCACCGAGCCGCCATTTACATCATCACCTCCCTAAACCAACCACGAGGCTACGAATAGACCAGCGGAGGATTCGCCGTTGATCCTGCCACTCTTTTCTTCGTCTGGAAGCTGGACTATCCATACACGACATTTTATCTCTGCGACATTCTTCTTCGTTTTTGATTTAGCCAATATTCTTTTTTCCCCAGCAGCCTGGTATAAGCCAAAAATGACAGTGCTAGCCTCGACGACTACGACATCACGACTACAATGACGCAGGACAAGCGCGGAGACGACGCCGGCCGCGGCGACTGGCAGCATGGAGAGGATCGCCAGGGTCTGCTGGCCGGCGGCGACTACGGACACGACGATGGCGCCAAGGAGGCGGCCTCGATGCCCAACGGCGGCAACGGCGGCGGCGATCCCCAGATCCGAACACCTGGCCGGGTGCGCTTCAACGACGTCCCCGAAGTGATGCGCATGAGCCACAGCTCGCGGCGCTCCGGTGACAGCCTCGACGATCTGCCATATCATCACCACGACGGCGACGGCGACCCGCGCAGCATGCTCGACCTCGAAGACCCCTTGCGCGACGACGACGACGACGACCACCGCCGGCCGCTGCTGACGAGCATAGAGGCGCCCTCGGTGGCGCTCGCCAACGACCTCGACGACTCGGTCGAGCAGGAGCTGCGGCGCCCCAAATCCGGTCTGAAGGCGGCCTTTATGAACATGGCCAACTCCATCATCGGCGCCGGCATCATCGGCCAGCCGTACGCGATCCGCCAGGCAGGGTTGCTGGCGGGCGTGGTGCTGCTCGTGGGACTGACGGTCGTCGTGGACTGGACCATTTGCCTCATCGTCATCAACAGCAAGCTCAGCGGCACGAGCAGCTTCCAGGGTACCGTGCAGCACTGCTTCGGCCGTCCGGGGCTCATCGCCATCTCCCTCGCGCAGTGGGTGTTTGCGTTTGGCGGCATGGTGGCCTTTGGCGTCATTGTCGGCGACACCATCCCGCACGTGCTGCTGGCCGTCTGGCCCGGTCTTCCGGACGTGCCCGTGATTGGGCTCATGACGGACCGGCGCGTGGCGATTGCCGTGTTTGTCATGGGCATCAGCTACCCGCTCACGCTGTACCGGGATATTGCAAAGCTGGCCAAGGCGAGCACCTTTGCGCTCATCGGCATGCTGGTCATTGTGACGACGGTGCTGATCCAGGGACTGCTGGTGCCGTCCGAGGCAAAGGGCGAGTTTAGCCTGCCGCTTCTGACTGTGAATACGGGTATTTTCCAAGCCATTGGTGTTATTTCATTTGGTAAGCACCCTGTTGGAAAAAGGGAAGCTGTAGAAAGATATAACTAACATACGGACAGCATTTGTATGCCACCACAACTCGCTCCTCATTTATGGCTCGCTACGCACGCCCACCATTGACAACTTCTCCCGCGTCACGCACTACTCGACCGGCATCTCCATGATTGCGTGCCTCATCATGGCGCTCGGCGGGTTTTTGGTTTTCGGCGACAAGACGCTCGGCAACGTGCTCAACAACTTTCCCTCGGACAACATCATGGTCAACGTCGCGCGGCTGTTTTTCGGCCTCAACATGCTGACGACGCTGCCGCTCGAGGCGTTTGTGTGCCGCGAGGTCATGGTCGAGTACTGGTGGCCCGAGCAGCCGTTCAACCTGCGCCGGCATCTCGTGATTAGCACCGGGCTCGTGGCCGCGGCGACGTTTCTGAGTCTGATTACGTGCGACCTCGGCGCGGTCTTTGAGCTGGTGGGCGCGACGAGCGCCGTCGCCATGGCGTATATCCTGCCGCCCATGTGCTACATCAAGCTCACGACAAGGAGCTGGCGCACGTACGTGGCGGCCACGATTGTGGTGTTTGGCGGGCTGGTCATGGTGATTTCCGTCATTCAGGCGGTCCAGAAGCTGGTGTACAGTAAGTTTCCTCGCTCACGATTTATATGTAAACAAACGCTGACAAGAGGGCAGACACGGATGGCCCGGCGCAGTGCCAATAATATGAACATGACATTCGCTTTTCTTTCACATTTTTTGTATATACATGCGTGTTTTGGCGGTGGGGTAGTAAACTTGGGTTCAAAGGTTGGAAATTGGGCTTGCACATTGGGAAAAACCAGAAAGGGAAACACTGGGCAGCATGAGCATCATTCTCAGGGCTGTATAGACATGTGGCATACGTGGGAGTTTTCTTTTTTTACAATTAACATGTATTTATACAACTCGACCGGGTTCGGTTCAACGTGAACAGTTCAAACACCGTTAACACGGCGTTCTGGGAATGAGACCGCGAGCGTCGATGTAGTAGGTGTACATCGGGATGTGTCGTTAAATAAAGGAGAGCATGAGTAGACACCTTTACACACAAAAGTTGACATGATTCAGCATCAGAGGTCAGTCGCAAATGTGACGATAAGCATCTCTTCGTACCCCGCATCTACGCGACGCCCGCCCCTCCTGACAACGCCCCTCTAACATGGTATCCGACGAATCGCAGCGGACGAAATGCTAATTATGCGCATGGACTACCGAGTTACTATCCCCAAACCAGATAGTTGAGGCTCCTTTTTTCTCTCGTGCATTTCTCGGCGGCGCGTGTGTGTGTGTCCCCGCTTAGGCTGCAGCTGACCATCTTTCTTGAGGAGGGGCTTTTGTTCTGGAGGATCACTTTGCGTAACCTTCTTCCTTTTTACATCTACAAACAAACAAATACGACTGGATTTTTCAAAGAAAGGAAATTTTTGCGCAACGATATAGTCAAAATGCTCGTCAACTACAACCACACTACCTGCCCCAAGTGCAGCGCCACCATCACCGGCGACGGCAAGACCTGCGGTAGCTGCGGTGCTGTACGTCCCTCTCCCTCTCGCTGCTTTCGTCCCACCATCCGTTGTTAACTGACATGTTTTTACAGAGCTGCCCCAACTAAGTCGGCAAGACGATACATCTACGGGAGATACCGAGAGCATCGCGATGAAATGGTCGTCTTACTAGAGACTTGAAACCAAGCGTTGACGAATAGCGGACGTGTAGAAGTACACACAGGTGATGATGAGATGAGATGATGACGACGATGGTGATGATGATGAGCATAGCATAGGCATACGGAGTTTGGGAGGCGTGGAGAGACTGCTTTGATGGCTCTCGGAGGAAGACAGGGTCGAAAGACGGAACAGACAGCTATTATCCAGATAACCAGTTGGCATATACACTGCTCCCACTCGTGTCAAATCGTAAACGCACAGTAGTCCTTTCGTCATTCCATGGGGGATACATGCACGATTAAAATATTGTTGCAAAAAAAGGACGTAGAAATATCAGAGATTTATATTTGAGCGTCAGTTCGCAGAGCACTGTGCCAAGCTACGCTCTACATCTTCCATCTGGCTCGTCTCTTTCTTTCTCTTTGCTAGTTCTCTCCACCACGATCAAACAATCCCTTGTCGGGAAAACGCACACGCACAAACACACACACGTACATAAATGTAAAGAAACACGCCCTCCATGGCCCCCATACACACACTCACGTCGCCTGGCGCGATTGCCCCGAGAGACGGCAAACAGACGAACCAGGCTCGGCTTGCAGCAGCATCAGAACAGGGATGCAGTCCTGCTCGACCAGATAACAAATCAAAGACGTATTAATTATGGCCCCTCTAGCACCTCATTCGCTTAATCCACATCCGCAAGTCCACGCGTCAAATCAAAGCCAAGGTACAAGCTGGGTGACATCTAAAAAACTCCAAAATACGACAACCTATGTAGACGGCTTGCCAGTCTGTCTGATCCGAACCGCCACCTTTCTCCTCCCGATCGAGCAGCCAAGCCGGGTTGCTGCTGGACAGAGTCGCAAGGATTGTTAAAAAGTTTTCAACGCGGGATCGGCCTGAGCCGGGGATGGTAACATGAAGAGTCCGAGGCCGTATCCGTTGTCATGGTGCTCGCGCGAGTTGGCCGTTTACAGGATGCGGCACTTCTTGTGCTTGGTGCGGCTACTGCGCGAGAGCAGAGCAGCGCGGGTGGCGTGCTCGAAGACCTCGTGGACGCCCTCGTTGGTCTTGGCGGAGCACTCGAGGTACTTGTAGGCACCAATCTTCTTGCGGATCTCCTCACCCTGTTTCGAGAGTTAGTTGATGGACTAAGTGCGTGATGCATGTGTGCAAGTATCCTGTTGGGCGAGAGACGACGATCTTGCCCCTCGGCCGAGTCGTCTGCGGCGCAGAGTCGAAACGGCCGGGATTGAGTCGCGGGGGAATGCAAAGCACCTGGGAGCGAAAAAGGGCGACATACCTCTTCGGGGCTGACGGGCTTCTGGCTCGTCTTGGCCAGCTCGTTTGTAACCTTCTGGTCGTAACGGAGATCCTTCTTGCAGCCAACAAGGATGATGGGAAGGCCCTGGCAGAAGTGAAGGACCTCAGAGATCCACTGTAGCGATAGCGCGGCGGTTAGCGAAAGGTTCACGAGTGCCGCGGCCGCAGGACCGGGGGGTGGTGACGGTGAAACTGTACCTTCTCCTGGACGTTGTCAAGAGAGTCGGGGGAGTCGATGGCGAAGCAGATCAGGATAACGTGGGAATCGGGGTACGAGAGGGGGCGGAGACGGTCGTAATCTTCCTGGCCAGCCGTATCCCAAAGGGCCAGCTCGACGTGCTTGCCGTCAACCTCGACGTCGGCGACATAGTTTTCGAAAACGGTGGGGACGTAGACCTGGAGAGGAGAGAAAAAGGCGAGTTAGCGAGAGAAGATTTTGGGTCATGTTGCAAATCGAGTATCAAGGTTGATGCGAAAGCGATCGGGGAAGCTTGGAGGCGCGCGTTGGCGATGCTTGGGGGGTTGGGAGAAGTGCGTCGTCATGCACACCGTTGTCGGTGGCGGTCGGGGAGACATGGGCGGGCGAGTGGTGATAGCTGCGTCGCAGGTGGGCGTGGCGGATAGGGGAGGGTCGAAAAGATCGGGAAGAGCTTACCTCGGGGAAAGTGCCCTTGGAGAAGACGCTGAAAGCAAGAGTCAGTATGAGATTGATGGGAATGGCGATGAAGCGCGGGCGTGAAAGCGAGGTTGCGTGCCCGGTGGCAGGCGGAGAAGCCAGGCGACTAGTGGTACTAACATCAACAGACAGGTTTTGCCGCAGGCACCGTCGCCGACGATGACGAGCTTTCGGCGGATTTCAGCCATGATCTCTGTATTTGGGGATGGGCGGTTGTGGTTGGTGAGGGAAGTCGAGCGAAGAGTGGCTGCGAAAGAGAAAGATGGCAAGGAGAGCGGATGGGATGCACGATTTGGGGGGTGGTGGAGGATGGCAGATGGTGGATGGAGGAGCGAAGGCGAACGTCAGAAGGGGGTTTGTGATGGGTGGAGAGGAGAAGGACGGATGCTGGCTGCTGGCTGGGTTGCTTTGCCTGCGCCCAGCCTGCTTGCTTGCTTGCTGCCTTTTGGCTGGCCGACCAGCTGGCGGGCGACTGTGGCACGCTGTCGCGGAGGCAGTGACCTGGCCTGGCAAGCAACGGCAAGGTACCTGCTTCACCTACCCCAGCAAAAAAGGTACATCCGACGGGCTGGCCTGGCTGAGCTGGCTGAGCCTAGGCCTGCCCATATTATTTACACTGGGCTTCTTCTATTACTGTCGCATTTTTTACGCCTCCCAAAGCTGGCTGTGCCAACTCCTGGTTACCTTGCCTACTGCGAAACCGCACTACAGCACTCTCCAGCCACTGTAAGCTCCGTCTCAACTCCCCCGGGACCCCGTAGCGCATCTTTTGGGTGGTGTGGAGGGGAGGGGGTCCCCTGTGAGCGTGGGTGCTCGGCCCGGTGCTGTCCCAGGACTGTAGGTACAGCCTCTTCTCCGCACTGTTACCAGTATTCGCAGGTACCTTTTTCTACTTTCCCTTGTTCGCGCCAGTAGCGGCAGCACTTGGTTGGCCCGTCGTGGCTGGGGACCGGGCTGTGCTGTGCCTCTCTGTATCAGCTGTTGCCGTATTCTGCCCGTGTCTCGCTGTAGCCTGCACATAAGCGACATGGTTACTTTTGTCTCCGACTGCTCTTTGAAGCCCTCTCGGCGGCGCGCGCCTGCAAGGCAATCACTCCTTCACTGCGCCAATGCAAAACAGGGTGACACAAGATGTGATTATCGAATTCGCCAGTCTCAAAGGCATGTCTTTGTTGCTCCCAAGTAGTGACCACTCTGGTACCCCTCATCAAAGCGCTGCCCTGTCACTTCAAAGCCAATGAATGCTACGTGCCATCGGAGCAGGTCAGCCGGGCTTCTTGTCTTCTTTGTGTTGTCATTTCATGTTTTTCTACCTTTTTCCTAGTCTGACTGTGACGTTTTCCTTTGTCCGTTCCGCACGCAGCAGCTTGGCTCTCTGCTGCAACACTAGTAATGGCATGTGACGGTCATCGGACGACTGCCTGGCGAATCAGGACAAAACTACGCCTATTTACTCTTGACTCTAACAACAGTACTTAATTTATGGCAGTGAATACCATTGCAAACGCAATATAGCCCTCCCTCGACCATGCCGCATGAGCTACGCTGTATCACTGTTGAACCGTCACATCGCCGTTTTGTCACAGCTAGCGCGGTATCTCCCCTGGACTTGTTGGCAGCAGCTTATTACCACAACTGCGGATGGACAAGCAAGGTCCTTCATCAACTCCGTAACTTTTCTAAGATGGCCCCTCCGCGATGCCAAGCACAAGCACAAGATATACCCAGCCGCTGAAACAATGCCAATCGCCAACTATCAACTTCCTCCAGCCAGGCAATCATCGACGCTGACGAGGCACTGGTAGTTGCAGAATCCTCCGACTGTGGCTGCTCAAAGGCACCCCGTGCCTGGCCGTGAACTGCACGTAAACTGTCAACTCGTTGTACCGGTCTTGGCTTGCGCCGCGCCGGCCTGGCCGAAGTTGCAGGGTTAACAGATCCCGTCTGTCGGGACCAATTCGACATCGACAATGGCTGTGTAATAAGACCAAGCAGAGGCCTCCTCACCAAACTCAGGTACCCATTGGAGTTACCGACCGACTTGGTCTGGCACCAAAAGCTTGAAAGCATGGGCCGGCCGCGTAGCCCAAAAGGGGCGACTTGGTCCAACGGCGAGCAAAGGAAGTGGAGCATCGCATCCGAGAGAGATGTATCTTTATTAGCAGGTACTCCATACATGCCTGTCGTATCTGCTGCGGCCCCAGGTACAAGGACGCACGCAAGCCTGCTAATGACGGTGCCTGAGCGAATGGCTGAAGAACCTGTGCCAGCCGGCGTGCTCGTCCACCTCATCCACCTCGTCCCAGCTAAAATTCAAGCTTCAGTGGTTCCAGCCCACTGAAGACCACTATAAAGAACAAACTAGCCCCTTCAAGCCTTGCTGCCAGGCCTGGCAAGGCTCGACGCGGGCGCTGCCAATAGAACTGGTCCGGGTTGTATGTCGCCCATGGTCCGTCACTGGCTGTTGCCTCAGGACGCAGCGATATAACAGGCATTGGCTTCATGGCCTGTAACGCTGTGCCCGCCGCCACTGTCACAAGTATAAATTGGACATGCAGATGTGGATGTGAGGCTTGCGGCGCCTTTCTCCATGGCCTTTTCCCTTTGGTCTCTGACTATCTAATTCGTGGTGCCGCCTGTACCAAAATTATATCATCAGCATTGCACTGGTACGTTCAGCCCGTATCGTGTCCATGCTTTGAACGCGTGCCTTGCCCGTTACGGACGCTGATCGGTACGATGGTACGATTATCGCTTTTGATAGAGTAGGCTGTCGCGTTACATTATTTTTGCTCCTTAGTGACTGGTCAACCTGTGTTCAAAACCATAGTTGTAGCTGTAATAAGCGTAGTTGCTTCATCGCTCGGCACAGTCCATACGTGCTGAACATGGCAATATTAATGGAAGAGCACACTATATGACCGTTTCCTCCTTGCTAGCATACATTTAATGTTCTCGCGAATCAAACGCAGTGTTGACCTTCGCACAGGGCAAGTTGACAGCAGCTGGCATAGGCCACGGTACGAGGCTGGTATCAATCTCACAGAAGCAACAACAACAACCAGAAACGCCCTGATTAGAGACCAAGACCACGAAAGAAAAAGGTCAAGTCGTCGTCTATGAGCTAATCTTGAACCTGAATTACCCCTTGAAGGAGAACAAAAAAAAAAAGACCAAAAATCATCGGATCATCTGCGACTTCAAAATGTACAGGGTAGGTAGCTGAATATTCCGCGCCCATACCGCCTTACCCTTTCGGGAATTTTGCTACTTCTCTCCCGAAATTCCTTTTCGCATCTATCGCACGCGACCCAGGGTTAATCACCATCGACGTCCTCGACCCAACGCCAGCTCTGTCACCGAGCACGGCTTGTCACGACATTGCCAATCGTCTAAAAATAGACCAAACAGCTCATTGACGCCCGCTGTGCAACCGGCCATGGAGAAGATTGTCAGGCGTGTGGCGCACGCCCAGCGCTCCGTCTTCCGCAGGACGAAGCGCGCCGAAAGGCGACAGAGGATAGACGAATACTACCGTGCCCAACAAACCATCAAACTTGCCAACCGCGAGATCATCAACAATATCAAGGATTCTAAAAAGGCCGCCAAAGAGGACTGGGAGCTCGGCCCCCTGGCACCCAAGCGCGATCTTGGTTTCAATGGATACGGTGTCGTCCAGGCGGCCATACGTCAGGACTGGAGCAGCTACGGGCAGATCGCATCTAGGCCCGAGATTGCTGAAAAGCGCTGCGCCTGGGCTGGCGGCCTCAAGAAGCTCAACCTGGCCCCTGGCGACAGAGTTGTCATCCTCGAGGGCCACGACAAGGGCAAGATTGATACCATCAAGACGCTACAGCCCGAAACTGGTTCGCTCACCCTAGAGAACCACCATCGAGTAAGCCTTTTTCAAGCGACACATCTCACCTCCAGCCACGCTAACGTAGTTCACAGGCCATGGTCAAGAGCATGCTCAAACAGCCACCCCGCTCACAGGCCATGCCCCTTTCCATCGACTCCGTGCGACTAGTATACCCTCTGCGCGATCCCGTCACAGGCGTCATCAGGGACACCATCGTCCGGCAGCTCAAGGCCGTGCCGCCGCGCATGGAATCGTCCAACATGACCATTGACCGCTGGCGCTACGGCAACAAATGGGACCGCATAGTGCCAAGCCTCAACACCATCATCCCTTGGCCCGAGACGGTGGCGCCCCAGCACAACATGACGGTCGCCGACACGGGCCGTGATATGGTCGAGGAGCGCACCTTCTACTACAGCCTCACGGCGCCGCCCATGCCCGACAGCGTCATCGACGAGCTGCGCAACAGGTACTCCAAGTTCCGTACCCGACACACGCCCGAGTACCTTGCCCAGAAGGAGGCCGAGGCGGAGGCCAAGAAGCGCAGAAAGGAAACGGTGCGCACCATGCAGACACCGCTGGAGGAGTTCAACGAGATGCAGCGCGCCCTCCGCGACGCCGCGGGCGAGCCGGAGCTGTCCGAGGAGATGCTGGCCAAGATTGGCGAGGTCATGGCCAAGAGCAAGGCCGAAGCCCTGGAGAGGGCTGGCGTGTCAGAGGTGGAATCGAAGCAGTAGAGGGCTTGTATGCAAGGTTTGCATTGCTGGATATAAAGCTGTTGGGTGTTCGCCTGTCCGAGGAAACGGACAGGGCGGCATGTGTACTACTCCGCAGAGGACTTGTAAATTACGATTGAAAATAGAGATCTGTCAAATATATTTCCTTCCACATAACTTAAACAAGAAACACAGTCTAATGTGCTTCTGCTTCTCTCCACGGTGCAGCTGCTTGTGACTGTTAAATTTGTAGCTAGCCTTCGGATCTTGCCGGCAGATTCGGAGGAGCTAGCTACTGGGTTTTCTAAATGAGGAAGCCCATGCTTTTAGAACCGTGAAGTACAACGTGAAATGGCATTGCCAAATAAAGATCAATGCAAAACCCTACCATGCTACGGTTTCATAGAAGAAATGACAAATTGAATACATTCGGCGAAAGCCAAGCAAAGTTCCGGCAGTCTCCGACTTTGGATGGGACCCTGAGGGCACATTTGGCCGTTGACAACACCCCGCGTACTGATAACGCCCCCACTAGCGACGCAACCGATAACTTACAAGCTTTCCCCTCCTCTGCAGCTCTTTCCTGCAGCTTCCCCCTCTTCTCCAATTCATCAATTTTCATTCAACTCAGAATAACAGAAGACGCAGTTGAATCATGTCGCACTCACACGAAGGTGTCGGCCATTCGCACGATGGCGGCTTCAACGCCCAGGAGCATGGCCACTCGCACGAGATCCTCGACGGCCCGGGCAGCTACGTTGGGCGCGAGATGCCCATTGTCGAGGGCCGCGAGTGGTCTGACCGGGCCTTTACCGTCGGTATTGGCGGGTGAGTTTTCTCTTTTCTAAACCAGAATCCGAAAGAAGATGATTGGAAAGCTTACACTGAAATCATCAAAAAACAGCCCCGTCGGCTCCGGCAAGACGGCCCTCATGCTGGCCCTCTGCCTCGCCCTCCGCCAGGAGTACTGCCTCGCGGCCGTCACCAACGACATCTTCACGCGCGAGGACGCCGAGTTCCTCACCCGCCACGCCGCCCTGCCGCCCGAGCGCATCCGCGCCATCGAGACGGGCGGCTGCCCGCACGCCGCCGTCCGCGAGGACATTTCCGCCAACCTCGCCGCCCTCGAGGACCTGCACCGCGAGTTCGCCACCGACCTGCTGCTCATCGAGTCGGGCGGCGACAACCTCGCGGCCAACTACAGCCGCGAACTGGCCGATTTCATCATTTACGTGATTGATGTCAGTGGTGGTGACAAGGTCCCGCGCAAGGGCGGGCCTGGCATCACGCAGAGCGACCTGCTCGTCGTGAACAAGACGGATCTGGCCGAGGCGGTCGGCGCGGATCTGGGTGTGATGGAGCGGGATGCGCGCAAGATGCGCGAGGGCGGCCCGACGGTGTTTGCGCAGGTGAAAAAGGACGTGGGTGTGCAGCATATTGTGAATCTGATTTTGAGCGCGTGGAAGGCGAGCGGCGCGGAGGAGGAGAGGAGAAGCAAGGGCGGACCGAAGCCGACGCCCGGTCTGGAGAACCTGAAGAAGTAAGGTCTCGTTGAAAAAGTGTTACTACAGAAATGTGTAGGACACGGAGTCGCAGGAGCAGATATTACCACATAATCAAAGCAGTTCATTTTAATAGTTTCATATTGTTTTTTGTAACCCTAAGAATTCCTTTTCCCAACACGTAAATGCGTAGTCCGTTGTCATGATATATAAGCGTAAACTCCATCTCTTTTTGCTTTCATTTCGCCATTTTCCTGTAAATACTATTTTTGTATACTTTTGTTTTACGCCATGGTCAAATCACCATCACCCTCCACGGCACCAGCAACAGCACCCAGCTCCAGCAGAGGCTCGCGAATCTGCGTGGCGTCGCGCGGCCAGACTCTCTTGTACAGGCTGATGCCGATCGAGTCCTGCGGGTTGATGCGGCCGTCAAAGGTGGCCTTGAAGTAGCCGTGCGTGCCCAGCGGCTCCTTGACGTAGCCGCTGCGGCCGCGCCGCGTCCACAGCGGCATGGCCTTGAACCACTCCACGTCCTCGCGGTTGAAGAACATGTAGCGAATGGTGACAATCTTCTTGTTGATGTGGTACGGGTGGCCGGTGAGGATGATGCGCTTGGCGACGACGCGGTTCGTCGAGGGCGGCAGCGCGGTGCCGGTACCGATGAGCGCGAGCCCTGGGCTGGGGCCGTCGCCCTCGTTGAGCACCTCGCCGGGCGTCGTGCGCTTGAAGAAGAGCACGGGCACGGCGCCCCAGGTGACGGGGCCCATGAACGTGGCGATGGCGCTGCCGCCGGGGTGCAGGTAGCGGGAGTACTTGTGCACGTTGTTGGGCGTGGTGCCGGCCTGCGAGAAGAGCGGGTGGATGACCATGCGGCGCGGGCCGCACTGCACGATGATCTCCTCCTTGGACTTGACCGACTTGCCGTAGTCAGTGCTCAGGTTGAACAGGTAGTTGACGGCCGTCTTCTTGTTCTCGTGGCGGAACAGCGAGAACAGCGTGACGGACGACGTGGGCTTGTGCGACTGTGCCAGGCTGGGGGACATGCCCTTGATGAAGACCTGTACACGGGTGCCCGGCTCGACACCGCCGACGAGGGCCTCACGGACGGCACGCGACTTGGACGAGGCGTAGTCGGGGATCTGGAGGAGGCGGCGCCAGTCCTCGGGCTCGTGGGCGCGGTCCTCGTCCTCCTGCCACACACTCGTGCGCAGGCTCTTGAGACCGCGATAACGGGACAGGCGCTCGCGGGCGAGGACCTGTGGGTGCAGCTCAATCTCATCGGGGAACTCCTTGTCGTCTTCGGCCTCGTCGTGCTTCTTGGAGCGGTATTGAGCCAGCTGCTCGGCCTCCGCCTCGTCACCAAGCTCCTCCATCATCACAGACTGAGGGTACTCGGAAGGACCGGCTTCTGTGGGCTCCGGTTGAGCATAGCCCTCAATACCATCTTCGGGCGCAGCTTCATATTCGGGGGCATGTGTGTCTTCCATCTCCATATCTTCCATGTCAGACTCAGAGTCAGACACATCTTCGAGATACCAGGCTGACTGGTATTTGGAAGTTCCTTTGGGGACCTTCTTCTTTGCTTTCTTCTCCTCCTCATCCTCTTCAGAGAAATAGTGATGCTCATCAAGCAGAACACCCTTCTTGGACGCACCAGCAGGGTCCTCCTCATGCTCCTCAGCATCCATCATGACGTCCTCAGGAGCAAGCTCGTTCAAGTCATCGCGGTCATCGCTGGGCTCTTCGAGAACCTGGCTAGCCTCATCTTCAGCGGATTGTGTAGCATTACCCTTGCCATGCTTAGCAAGGGGAGCGGCGACAATCTTTTCAATCTGAAAAGTGCCCCAGTCGCCAACCTGCACCAGTCTATCGGCCTTGAGTCCGCGGCCACGCACGACACCAGTGATAACAGTAGAGTCACCCTCCGTGTTGGCAAACTGGATATCATCAGCGAGCATCCAGCTGCGCTCATCCCTCCACCGGACACCCTTGGGCGTTGTGCTGCACAGCGAGCGCATCAGGTTGGCGCATTCTTGTCTGTTTTCGAGGTTGAAGACCTTCTCCTGCTCGGGGTGGAAATGTGTAATAAACGACTTCAGCGAGCTGACGACTCCGGGGCGCTGCTTGGCGGGTTCAATCTTTTCAAGACCTTGGACAACGGTGAACAGAGTAGACAGACCCTGGCTCTCAACGGATCGCAGGATGAGCTCGCCAAGAGGGTCGACCTCCACAGAGGCAGAGAGAACAACGACGACAAAGTCCGCAACACGAGCCGCATCGAGACATTCGTTGAGATCACGCTGGAGGGGAATATATTGAAGCTTCTGCTTGAAACGATCGACGGAGACTCGGAAGTTGCCGGGCTGAACATCAGCGGTAATGTCGAGGCTGCCGTTGAGCTGCTGGATCGCGGTAGCGGCATCGCCGTCGGGGCACAGAGGCAGGACAGCGACAATTCTGGGAGCACCCTCGCGGTTGTTGAAGACGGAAGTGCCCTTAAGGTGCTCCTTGTGCTTGGTCAGGCGGGCCTGCTTGGCCTGGTTTCGTCGGTCAAACTTGGACATGACTTGTTGGTGGGGTGTCTTGCGCGATCCTTTTTCGTTGGGAACTCGGCCTGGAAGAAGGGGAAGATTAGCATTTCGACAAAATTAAGTCTCAACAGAGATAAAAAGTCGGCCATACCCTTGGCGCGGTCTCGCAGCTCGTGCTTGGAAGCAGCCTTGGACTTGAAGGGCTTGTGAGAGACCTTGGTGGTGGGCCGATGCGAATGGGCCACGGCGGTAGGCATTTTGCCTTCACCGGCTTTGAAGCGGAAAGGAAGGTCGGCCAGGTTGAATATGGTGCGCCTGCTATCTGGGGCACAAATATAGAAGTGTGATGTGAACTGGCAAAAGGTTGTAGACGGCGCAAGACAGGAGAGGGCGGCGGTCGAGAAAACGGCGGGGTGGATGGTTATCAGGAAATTTTTGTGTGGCCAGCGCCGATAAGTTTTCAGTGGTGGATGCCCCGACACCGTGATGGTGAAGGAGGGACAGCGGCAGGACCTCTTTCAAAAATTAACAATAAATGAACCAATATATGCAAAAATTATTCAAAACAGGTGTATCATCTATAATAGTTACAATTTGCATAATTTAATTCTCTTTTTGCCGTACAATACTTGTACCATGGCAGTCTCTTTCGGGCAAGTGGGGATGGGACACCGCTATCGATACCAAAACTTTTTTTTTTTCCACTGGCAGTCCCCAGAACTGACTGGCGGCTTCATGGCCCACTCAGATGCTTGGTAGGAAATTTTGTACCGATCTACCAGCCAAAATCATCATTGTACCTTCATCAACCTGACTGCAATCTATTCAGCACCGCAGAAATGTCGACAGACGTGGTGGCTGAGGCCAGCGCTGCCGTGCGCGACAATGGGGCTGTCACCGTTACCACCAAGTCCAAGGGCGACCTCATACCTCGACACGAAAGAGAGAGAATGAAGCGCATGCGCGAGGCCAAGAAGGCCTACGGCCGTGGCAAGCAAATCGACACCAAGAATATCCACGACAAGAAATTGAAACGCAGCATGAAGCAGCTCGAAGGCAAATACCACGAAGCGACCGTCAAGGCTAAGGATGCCGAGATTTTGCTCGAAAACACGTCTGGCTTCCTCGAAGCCGAAGGCGAGATGGAAAAGACGTACAAAGTGCGCCAAGACGAAATCCTCTCCGAAGTGGCTTTGGAGACGGCGACGAAGCGATTCGATCTCAAACTAGATGCCCTGGGACCCTACGTTTTTGACTACTCGAGGAATGGTAGAGAGCTGCTGCTCGGTGGAAGAAAGGGTCATGTCGCGAGCATGGACTGGCGTGAGGGCAAGCTCGGCTGCGAGATTCAGCTGGGCGAAACCGTCCGCGACGTCAAGTGGCTGCACAACAACCAGTACTTTGCTGCTGCGCAGAAGAAATATGTCTACATCTACGACCGCAACGGTGTCGAGCTCCACTGCCTGCGCAAGCACATCGAGCCTACGCATATGGAATTCCTACCTTACCATTTCCTTTTGGCCACCATTGTAAGTCGAATACCCACTGGCTTGAAATTGAACGATTGCTAACCGTGTATGCAGGGAAACGGCGGTGTTATGCGATACCAAGACACATCTACCGGTCAGCTCGTCGCCGAAATTCCGACCAAGCTTGGCCAGCCTGTCTCGCTCGGACAGAACCGTTACAATGCGATGATGCACGTTGGCCACCAGAATGGTGCCGTTACACTGTGGTCGCCCAACTCACAAGAACCGCTTGTCAAGTTGCTTGCCCACCGCGGCCCAGTACGCTCACTCGCTATGGACAGAGTCGGTCGTTACATGGTATCAACAGGACAGGACCAGAGAATGGCCGTGTGGGACATAAGAATGTTCAAGGAGGTCAACAGCTACTTCACCAGACAACCAGCATCTTCAGTATCGATATCTGACACTGGCCTGACCGCTGTCGGTTGGGGTACCAAGACTACGATATGGAAGGGCCTATTCGATAGCAACGCTGCTGTCCAACAAAGAGTAGAAAGCCCGTACATGGCATGGGGTGGCGAAGGCAAACGTATTGAGCGTGTGCAGTGGTGCCCATTCGAAGATGTGCTCGGCCTGGGCCACGACCAGGGATTCTCCTCCATCATTGTCCCTGGCGCTGGTGAGGCCAACTTTGACGCCCTCGAGGCCAACCCATTCGAGACCAAGAAGCAGCGACAGGAGACCGAAGTCAAGGGCCTGCTCAACAAGCTGGCACCCGAGATGATTGCGCTGGATCCCAACTTTGTCGGCCAGCTCGACCTGCGCTCGGATGCCCAGCGCAAGGCGGACAGGGACCTCGACGCCCCCAAGACAGACATTGCCGAGGAGATTCGCAACAGAGCCAGAGGCAAGAACGGTGCGCTCAAGAAGTACATGAGAAAGCAGAGGAAGAAGAACATCATCGACGAGAAGCGCATGAGAATCGACGAGATGTGGAACGAGCAGCAGAAGAAAAAGGACAAGAAGCGACAAGAGGTGGAACAAGACCTTGGCCCGGCGCTGGCTCGCTTTGCCCGCAAGGAATAGCGGCTGCGGTAGTCGGTCACTGCCATGTATATATAATACCCATGAAAATGTATAGCGTCAACATGTTTGCCCTGATCGCGGTTGATTTAAATGTGATTGAAATTTCTCTATGCTCATCGTCCTATGCTCATTACTCTAACCCAAGCATGAAAACATTTCACCCAGATCCATATACGCCATACAATTCCTTGCCGTAAACCATAACTTTTTTTTTCTCTGGCTCCAGATTTTGCTATTCTTTACCATGCCGCTCGAGCTCTACAGAAGCTTCAGGTGGCCGGTGATCTCGTCGACGAGGCTTCGGGGCGCGGGGCCGACGCCCAGCACCGTCATGCTACCAGCCTCGATCTGGGTGCGGCCGGCGTCCTTAATGACTTCCGCGGTGAGGCCCATGCCGCGGGCCTTGCGGCACAGCTGGAGCATCTCGTCCTGGCTCTTGAGCTGAACGGCAATCTTGGCCTGGCCGTACTTTTCCCAGCGCGCCAGCATCTTACGCTCGGTCGAGTTGGGGTCTGGGTTGCTGGCGAGGGCCTTGTAGCAGGCGAGCGTGGCATGAGAACACTGCGCGGCTATTTTACCTAGAATAAACGGTTAACTGGTTATGGATCAAAACATGGAACCAGAGAAAAGTCGTACCTTTGGTCATGCCCAGGTCGGTGCGGACAACCAGGACAAGCTTGCATTCCTCGTTGCTGAGCTTAATCTTGGGAGCGGCGGCAGGGGCGGCAGCGGGGGTGTTGCGAAGACCCTGCTTGATGTCGGCGGCCTTGCCGTTGCTCCAATTGGGTGCGTGGTCCAGCAGCGAGTCATCCTCGTCGACGTCGCTCTCCTCGCTCTCGACGGGGTCGTTGAAGTTGGCGCGGCGTTCGGCCTGCAGATTGGGGGAGACGAGGTAGCCGCGAGACGTGTATAGGCCAAAGATGTATCCCGTCACAAACGTCGTCAGCGCCGTGGTAATGGCGACGGTGGTGTTGTCCATCGGCATTGTGAAAGGTGTTTGTTCGGAAGAATCGCAGAGGGAGACTCGGATGCCCGGGCGGGATTGGGTTCGGCGTCGTGGGCGCTCAAACTATACGGATTCCGTACGAAAGACACCTGCTGGGCCCGAGCCGAGGCGGTAATTAAATTCGCTTGTCGAGAGACGTATTGGAGAGGAACAGTGTCAGGACAGCTTTGTGTTGACGACGTAGCTGGAGATTTCGCGGCAGCTTCTTTGCTTCACTGACAGGTCCACTTTTAGCCTAGCTGGCAGTGCTGGAATCGAGTCACTGGCCGAAACATGAGCTGCGGCTGCGCTAGAAGCTGAACCCTTCATCAATCTGCATAAAAGACAAAATTCGACCTCTGACTTAACAAGCTATTGTCGAAATGGCGGATAGGAAAGCGATCGTGGTGGCCGTCTCTGGCTGCTCGTCGAGCGGGAAGACAACCCTCTCACGACTGCTCCGAGACATATTCCCAAACACTTTTATCCTGCACGAGGATGACTTTTACAAGACGGATAAAGAGTAAGGAATGAGAATTACATCTTTCAATTAGGTAAACTTTTGTTAATAAGAAGTAAAGTATTCCTCTGAACAAAGGCATCGCGGACTGGGATTGCGCCGAAGCCATTGACATCCCCGCCATGACGGAGGCTGTGGCCTATATCCGTCAGCATGCCCAAATTCCAGTAAGAATGCTGCCATTATTTACAGCTACCGCAAATAGATAAATAAACTAACATCATAAATAGCCCACGCTAAACTCGATGGAAGATCAGAATTCCGTCGGCCAATGCCCTGTACCAGACGCCGTCATCGCAGAGCTCAAGGCCAAGGCCGCGGCCGCCATCCCCGCGACCCATCCCCTGCGCGAATCGCGCCTGCGCATGTGCCTCTTTGACGGCTTCCTCCTCTACTCCAAGTCTATGACGGAGCTGGCGCCGTCGCTCGACGTCAAGGTGCTGCTGCGCGCCTCGTACGCCCAGGCCAAGGCGCGCCGCGAGGCCCGCGACGGCTACGTGACGCTGGAGGGCTTCTGGAAGGACCCGCCCGGCTACGTGGACGACATTGTGTGGCCAAACTATGTCAAGGAGCATGAGTGGATGTTTGAAGACGGCGACGTTGAGGGACGGTACAGGCAGGACGTGCTGGACAAGGAGCGCATCCTGGTGCCGAATGGCGGGGCGTTGGACCCCGACATGTCGGAAACACTGAGATGGATGGTTGACACAATCTTGGCGGAACTGCAAAAATACAAATAGCAAATAAAGTGAATACAAAAGAAACATTATATGTCGTACGGTGAAGATAACAGGCTGCTAACATTATTCCACGCCATCCATCAAATTTTGGCATCCAACATAGAGTGTCACTTATTCATCCCCCATTTCAACATCAGCTGCCATTGCGGCCTCTCTCTTGAGATATGCCACTCCTTCCATCGCCGCAGTCACCCGAACTTCTTCTGCCGTCAGTCCATCTCGCCCATTGCCAACCTCGACTCCTCCAACGACCAGCGTGCAATTGAACGTCTTCCCGCCGCCGTCAGCTTTGACCTCTTTGATGTTGTACACCATTGACCGTCCCTTGGCCACCTTTCCGAGCTCCTCTTTCGGGTGCTGCATGTGCACGTTGCCTTCGAGGATACGCTCCAGGTACGGGAACATGCCGAAGCGGGACAGAAACGTCTCACACTCCGTAAACGAACCTGAGTCGACCCAGATTGCACCGACCAAGGCCTCCATAAGGTCAGAGTAGAACTTACTCGCATGCAGTTTGAAGAGGATGTGCCAAGGGTAGTGGTCGCTGGTGTGAATGGCATCCAGAATCTCGCCCCGTATGTTCTGGTGCCGCTTCGAGGTTTCCAGCTGCGCGGGGCCAAGGCCGTTGGAGGAGTGCCTAATGAATCGCCAAAGAGCCGATCGCTTGTTCTCTGTTAGAATCTGCCCGTTAGCTGCCACAAAAGACTCGGTCAGAGATAACTCATGTTCCTCGAGGCTGACGAATGCCAGGAAATCCTTGTTCACCATCGCGGTCTTGATCATGTGCATTTTGGAATGTGGGAGTGGCGGTTCGTGGCTGATGAGCCTCTTGACAATGATGTAGTCGAGAACAGCGTCCCCCAAAAATTCCAATCGCTCCCAGCTTCTTCCAGAAATGTCTCCCATGTAGGAGGAGTGCGTTGTGGCCTCCAGGAGGAGAGACTTTTTGGTGAAGGTGTAGCCGATCAACTCTTCCAAGACGTGCAAATGCGAAGAGCTAGTGCAGTGAGTGGGAGCAAATGCAAAGAACTCCTGTCTAGCCTCAGTTGGGTCCATCCAGTCACATTCGCTAATGAATATGGACAGGCATTGAACAGCTTTTGGAATGCCACCCAAGGTGTATGCAACGCCAACCAGGGCTTCAACTACATCTGCAAGAACCTTGGTTGACAGATTGCGCTTTGCCGGTGGCTTCATCTTGCCGGACAAGACATCTGTGAGATAGAATGGACGCCATTTATGACCTGTAAAGGGTATTGTCAATATGAATCTTGACAAACCCGTTTCAACTGCAGCACGAGAGAGACGTGAGTTGGCCACAAGACGATCTTTGTATCTCGAGAGATAGCCTTCAGACCAGTTCATATCTAGGAAACGGTCAGTGGGAAAAATGAACAACTGAAGAAAAATATCTTACTCGTTGCCGCAGCTTGCATGCTGGTACAGTATTTGAGAATGGAATCCCCCAAGAATTCCAAGCGTTCATAGTGAGTGGGCTCGTTGGCACTTCTGGCACTGATGGCATCCCGCAACAGCAAGTAATCAGAGATGCCCAAGGGACTCAGCAAGGTCGTTGAGAGCTGCTGTGCGATGAGCATCGTCTCAATGGTGTGCGTGATGGACGGAATGAGCATCCCAAACCGAGCATGCTTGATGTGAATGCTGTCCACGGTAGCGTACGAGGACGGAAGCACAGCAATATACTGCTTTTGAGATACCAGTTGGGTTTCCGGATCAACTTTCATCTGATGGAGAAAATCGGTACGACGAGTCCACCGCAGAAGATTCAGATATGTGTCTTCTGGTGCGTCCTCATAGTCTCGGAAGGGTCTCTGAACCGTGCCAATCGGGGGCTTGCATGGGATATCGCCAATATACATGGATGGCGCTTTGCTGTGATCTCTGACCAGATAGTTCTTGTGGGAGTTGGCGTCTGAGCTTGAATTGAAGGTCCGATTGCCAATGTCTGTTAGAACAAGATAATCATCATGAGAGGTGAATTTGATGACATGACGTCCCTCCGTAATGGGCCAGCGATGGGAGAAGTGCAGACCAATGAGCGTCGATGTATGATCTTCCATTCCGTCAGCCTCGGTCTTGGTGATGCGACGGGGAGCGGAAAATTCCAATCGGTAGAAGGTATTATAGTCAAGATAAAGTGGTGCTGGACGCAACGGCCCCAACTCGATGGGCAGGGTCATGCTGTAATCGCCGAAAAATGTATCGTCTGGACCATGAACTTGTACTGCGTAAATCCACCGATATTCGCCTGCACTCCACGCAGACGCCACTTCAGTCCATGGCTCAAACAATGACTGAACACCGATAATGGCGGCACGGGTTTCCACGTCAATGTCGATGTTCGTCTCCAACGGCAGCAAGTTCATGTTGACCAAACCAGCATTAAAGAGCGCCATGTATGCCTGAAAAGCGGCATCTTTCGTTGCATTCACTTCCGATCTCCAAGACCGGGATGCTTGAAAGCGCCGGAGCTTGGGTGGCAACGAAGCCGGCAGAAAGACCTCAGCGTTGACAACTGGGCCAAGCCCATCGTCAGTAAACTTGACAACGTAGTCTGGGCGGCTATCTGTATACTGTCCCGGCGCGATGACCTGGCAAAAGTACTCCAAGTGCTGCTTAGCGTTGTCGTGATCAAGGCGAGCTCCGGTATGTGGTACTCGAAATGAAAGATCGATGCCTTCGTCGAGATTCTCTAGCCTCTGCAACTGTTTCAGCGTACGATCAGAATCCTGGCACAGCTTTGAGATTTCATCTTCATAAACAGTCCACTCATCAATGATTGAAGAGTCCCGGTGTGTGAAAAGCAGCAATTTGGAGTCTCGCATTCTGGCTCGCCCGCGTCGCTGTATAAATGATTTTGGCGTCTGCGGGCTGTCGAAGCAGATGACTAAATTGCACGCGGGTACATCGATGCCCTCCTCAAGAACTGATGTTGCCACAAGAAGGTTGATCTTTCCGTCTCGAAAGCTATCCAACGTTTGAAGATCCCTCGAGTCAAAGAATTCGTATAGACTGGACCTTCTAAGCTGATTGTGCGAGGTGCCCACCATAGAACCGACCTGATACCGTTCTCGAATTGCTGGTATTGAGTCGAGAAGCGCGGCGAGCACCGCAGCAGTCACACGTTCTTTGACAAAAACGATACCGATGATATCTCCTTCACATGCCAAGAGCTCACGCAGTAGGAGATGCACCTTGTCTGAAACACTGTCGTGGCCAATGGGACGGGGCGTCGGCTCAAGGACGGCGATGTCCTGCAAAATTCTCGCAATGTACATTTTTTCTTCCGGGACCCAGCCATCTAAAGATGGAGTCGTTGCTTTGCTTCTTTCGAGAAAATGGTTCTTTGATCTCCAAATGTAGAAATCCGCTGCCCAAGGACCCAAAAGTTGTCGGATGTCTTGCGAGCGACTGAGAAGATTGGATACCTGCAAACGCGACCACGTCTTTTGATTTGCCAGTACCTTTTCAAGACAGCGCTTGCTTCTTTCCGTATTTTGGACGACAAGAGAAACGATGTAAGGGTCCTCTAATATGTTCATCTTGGCGAATTCCTGCTGCAAGGAAGCCATAGCCGCAGTCTGGTGCTCGGTTGGGGTGGACTCGCATTCGACAATTCGCAGCTGAGGTCGCTTCACATGTAGAAGCAATTCTTCGCGGTGGACTGATGGTGAAACGCACTTTGCGTGCAAAAGTTTTTCCAAACTCTCCAGGCCTTCAACCTGAGCTCGCATGCTTGGTGTAGCGGTGAGACCTAGTATCGCAGGCAGGACGGTCCCATTAGATGTATCTTGCGGCCGCCTTCCGTAGTGATAAAAGTGCTTCATGATTTTGCCTCCAGGATTCAATCCAACACAGTTGTGCGCTGCATATGTCAGTTACTGAATGTGTGTCTGAGCGTATATCGACTTACCTTCGTCGAAGATCAGTAAAGACAAGCGGTCCAGTTTGACAAATGCATGGTCCAAGGCATCAAGGAGTACTTGGTATGTAGAAACAACCACTTGCGTACCACTTAGTATAGACTTCCACGTGGATGCATTCCACGTGTGACAATTATCACTTCCGACTACCAGTCGCAATGAAATGGATGGTATTTGCAGCTTGATTGCGTCAAACTGTTGCGAACATAGCAGGACCGTTGGCGCCAAGAACCAGATAAGCTTGAATATATTAGCATATACTGAAAGAGACCAATAAAAAAAGCTGAAAGTACCTTTTGGTCTGAGGTGGATTCTAGCTGCGCCTGTAGTCGCAGAATGGCACTAATGAGGGTCAGAGACGTGAATGAGAGGTGCCTTGGTAGACGTACATTTGCGTTTTACCGCTGCCAGTATCCATCTTGATTATTCATTAGTGGATATTATTCCAAGGATATTCGATAAAACTCACCGCCACAATCACATTCTCGGAGAGACTTCTCTGCAGCATTTCTATCTGGTATGCTCTGGAGGCGTGGGATGCGATCACTGGGGCGTCCTCCATAGCAGAATCTATACTACAGTTCAATGTTGCGGGAGCATCACCCAACGCTGGTACCGAATCCAAAGGCATTGTAATTTGTTTTCCAGGCGACTGGTATACCTCTCGAAGCTGCGGCGATGGTTCAGAGATCTCAGAGCGGGGTTGTCCGATTCGCGACAGTGCTTCTGGTGACGCTAGTTGCAGTCGGATAGTGTTGGGTGAATGGATTCGGTCAAAAGAAATCACGAAATGGCTTCAGGCAGACGACTTGATGCCGAGAGGGAGTAGCTTTAGAACGAATTTCAAACAGCAAAGCCACGGCCTCATGATGGCCTAAGAGGTTGTCGATGCAAATCCGCCGCGATGATCTCAAGTGAGCAGAAGACTGGGAAGTAACGAAAGGGTAAAGATAAGAAAAGAAAGAGGATAGAAAAGGAATAACATATATATAGACCCAAGCACCTGGCGCTGGAATGCCCGACCTCATGTGAATTAAGGATTAAGTATGTTTGCTGCTTGAGAGTGGAGGCGGGCTGGTTGGGACGCGGTTGGGCCTTTGTCTGCCATGGTTGTGTAACCCATTGTACGCATCATATGCACGTGGAATACTCTCGCACGGTTTCAGAGATGCGTCTTTTTCGTGAATCATAATATTTACAACATCTTCTTATTTTGGAAACACAATGGGCGTACCAATTTGGGACATGAAAGCTCCTGCGCAACCGCTGCGCCGTCTGTCATCCACTGTAGCTGTTGCCGCCCACCACAACTTGGGCAAGTGCAGTCCACAACGGGCGCGCAGCCGTTTCACGCAACCTAAACCAAAGTAAAAAAGCTTCACCATTATCAGTCTTTTCGCGCCCGCTAAACTCGGCACTGTCGTATTGTAATTCTCTTCACATGGATTTATATGCCGCAGGCTGCAATGCCTGGGCTCAGCTTGACTTTAACCCGTACGAATATGAGAACAAAGACGACATATTCACGTTCACCAAGGTAGCGTCCGGTACGACGATGGAGAAACCGGTTTCTAGCCTGGTTTACACGATAGGTTTGTATTCTACCCCTCATGAAATATCGTTCAGCTAAACTGAAATGTTTTAATTCAGTCAAAGTCGACGGGCGCTACCTGACAGCGGGCAGCTTCTTCGACGAGACGCAGGCTCCAAAGGCCGCTTTGATGGCCATGAGAGGCAACGGCGACAGTCTGCACCGAGAAGAGGGCAGCTCTCTCCTCTCATTATCAAAGAATGACAACAGAAAAGTCAGGACGGAAGAATTCGATGTCGAAGAACCCATCAAAGAAATCGTTGCTTTTGACACGGGCTTTGCTATCCTCTGCCAAAGCGGGCTCGTGGCATCCATGGGAGATCCGCGCTTCCCCGAGCCGCTCGGTCGTGTACCCAGCAAAGACGAGTATGTGCATACACCACAAAGAAGAGTACAAAACTATTACTCAACGATGTTGTTCCCCAGGCCGGCGGAATCATTCATCGAACTACCAGATCTTCGGGAGCTAGTAGATGACCCGGTGAAGCACATCACTGCTTGCGGTTACGCAGGTGCGGCTCTTACAGAGTCTGGCAGCGTCTACATATGGGGACGCCAACCGCCCTCGAGAAAAGAAGAGCAGCAATTCTTACCGGATTTATCCAACTTTCCTAATTATACCGAGATTGCGGGTGGCAAGGATATTGCAGACATTGCACTCGGCGAAACTCACGCAATCGCATTAACCTTCGAGGGAGAGATATACGTCATAGGAAACAATGAAAATGGACAGCTTGGTATCCCAACTCCCGGTGTTGCTCGCACTTGGACGAAACTCGAGTTTTATCCTCCCCCAGGCTACCAGCCCACAGGAGTCGCCGCAGGGCCTCACACATCATTCATTCTCGTCACGGGCAGCTCTGGGGATTAGCAGTCACCAAGGCAGCAGTCCACGATACCCCGGTCCATGTCAAACTTGATCTATTAAGCCGTCAGACTGTCTAATGTACAAGCATTTCTAATTTCGGCCTTCCAGCTTGTCTGCGCTTATAGACTCGTCAGGTAATCCTCGATTTCTTGGGGCGTGAGCTTGCGGAAGCGGGGGCCAGTGGCGCCCTCCACACCTTCGAGGCCGAGCAGATGGTCTGCGGGCGGTCCAACAATGCCTAATACAAATTAGCAGATGGTTAGATCACTGTACATTTAGAACATACCAATTTCAATAGAATCGCCGTTCATCTCGCCCTCAATGTTGTCCTTGAGCGTCAGCAGAGCAATGTGGATGGCATCTTCGAGCTCCAGCTCCTCCGAGTATCTCTTCTCCAAGAAGGTCTTGGCTTTTGTCGCACTCTTGCCAATGGCCGTAGCCTTCCATGGGAAGTAACTGCCAGTGGGGTCGACCTGGTACAGCATGGGGCCGCCCTTGTGAATACCTCCCGTCTTCTTGTTGGCCTTCTTCTCGCCGTCTTGGGCCTCGGCCTCCTCGGCGTCTTCAGGCTCGATGCCGTCGTCCCAACCAGCAATCAGCATGCTGACACCATATGGTCTGACACCAGCAGACTGGGTGGCCTCTTGCATGACGCGGGCGACATCCTGCACCAATATGCGAGTGGGGGGGTATTCGTTGTAGATTCTCTTGTATCCGGTGTGCGAAACTTTGCGTGCGCGGTCGACCAGCACTCTGTAGTCGGGACCCATGCCAGAGTATACTGTGCCAATGTTGGGTGTGATGTTGCTAATCTTGGCGAGCGAGCTCTGGTCGGCGAGGGGCGAAGAAGACTTCTTCTCAGTGGCGAGAACAATGCCGTTTGTGGCTGCACAGACATTAGCATAAAGGTGTGCAGAAGCCAGCTGAAGTTACACACCTTTGATTCCAAGAGCAGTAATGCCCTGGTTGACGGCGTTCAAGGCATACTCTATGCGCATTGTTAGTAAAATGTGGGAGGCATCGATATCATATCCATCGCTTGATTCCATCCGCTGTTCGAGATGGGATCGACTATTCGCACGTACCGATTTGCACCAGCTTGCCGCTATCCAGAGGTCAGTTTGCGCCTAATCGAGGTTTGGTGGGAACGACTTACCTGGGCGAGAATGTAGTAAGGGAGAAGGAATATCTGTCCGCCATAGCTTCAACAGGTGTAAAATATCGTGCAAATCGTTAACGGCCCGTAAAGCGTGATGTATTTGGACGGATTGATGCTGTTTGGAGGGCGAGTGGCAGGCTGGGGAGCTCCGTCTGCGTGGTAGCTCCAGGCACGATGACCTGCGCGTTCAAGCTCGCCGGAACGACTCCGGAACATAAGTTCCGCCGAGATCCGATCCACCCTGCCAATGGAGCTCGCTCCAAATCTCTGCTGGAGCTGGCGGACATTTTTATTTGCTCCGCCACGGACTTTGCTAGAAAGCAAATAATTGATGAGGTGGCTTTTCCGGCTGTCTCATGCAGTCACATTTCCGCCTGCTTGTGATGCCATAGGGCGTCTGAAAATGACGGTCTTGGTGGTCACCCCTTGCACCTTCTAGACGGCATATTATGGGAAACATCCCCGCTGCCTCCGAACCTTGGCAGGACTTCGCACTCCCACATTTTTGCAACCATCAACAACCTCTGCTGTGCACCCTATAAACGGGCAACACGTGCACGATGGAATCACAATCATGGAGCTGGAGCTCGGCGATGGGAAATAAGGCTACCCAAGACGGTGAGACGCGACAACGAAACTCGGCTGACCAACCGCCGCGAGCTGAGAACACGCCACGGTACGGTCCACGCACTTGTCGAATCTGTCTCGATACGGTCGAACCGCAGTTCACCGACTCCGCCCAGACTGGACGGCCGATTTACGTGTCCGATGACCCTGCACTGGGCAGATTGCTATCGCCCTGCAAGTGCAAAGGAACGCAGAAATATGTCCATGAGGGATGTCTGCACGCATGGCGAGCGTCCAGTCCGTCTCAAGATCGAAATTTCTGGCGCTGCCCAACGTGTGGCTACAAGTATCAACTTGCGAGATTGGACTGGGCCTCGCTGTTGAGCAGCAATATTACTCAAGCTATGCTTACCCTGCTATTCTTCATCTTTTTCATTTTCATCCTCGGCTTCATCGCTGATCCGGCGTTCAATCTCTGGCTCGATCCTTTCGGCACCATTAGCGACGCCTTCACCGCCGACGAAGACACCTGGGATGTGCCATTCGACGAGCCCCCAACATGGATAGAGCACTTCGTCAAAGGCTTCTTCTCGTTGGGAATTGTCGGCTTGGTCAAATCGGCCTTGTTCATGTCGCCATGGCATTGGTGGCAGATACGAGGTACAGGCCTTGGCGGTGGCGGTCGACGCCGTGGCACGGGACGCAGCCGGGTTGAAAACCTCAGTTTGATGTTCGTTCTCTTGGGCGCGTTTGCAGCCTTGAAAGGCATTTGGAAACTTGTCCGTTCCCTCAGCGCACGAGTGCTATTGAACATGCGAGACAGAGTGATTGATGTTGATGAAGACTGAGGTGAGCTGCATGGGAATTGCAACTGGAACTATGTTATACGACGACGCCAGGTTTTCAGCGCGGCCTGTTGTACCAACATTTTGACTCATAGATAGAATGGCAAGACCTTCTACTCTGTTTGTACCTCTTTTGCATCGTGACATGTCCTTGATCGCTGTGGCTTGACTACAGTTCCCATCTGCACACTCTTAAGTTGTCTCGAAGTTTGCTCTTCCGCATCAAGCCAACTAGTCTGTGTGCAAAGATTGACATTCCATCGATGCTTAGACTGGAAGCCGTTTTGGCATCCGTGTTCTTCCCAGCGAGATGGAGTTGACCAGCCCGTAGCCTAGGCAAGGGATGTATTTTGCATTCTGCGCCGCAGCGATCTACCAGGTACACACCAGTACGACTGCGTGGGTAGACTGCATGGCACCAGTTGGTATATTTTTCTCCCTGTATAGCAAATCACCAAGTTTCGCATGAAATCTTCGTTGTCTTGTAGATTATCAAGAGTCCATGACAGCCCCTGAGCACACTAGCTGGGTCTAATTACCGACTAAAGTCCATACAGCCTTATCTCACTTCAATTTTGCTACCATTATTCCCAGTAAAATAGAATACGATAAGGCTAACTCGCCTCGTTTGAAGCCCGTGGCGCGTAGTGAGATTAGAGTTCGCAGGAAAAAGGAGGGCAAAAGATGGGTCGGCGCATTGTGGAGCCGGCGCCGAGCAGAACGTGGCTCTAATGAGGGCAGCGCCCAGGGGTTGACAGAGTTTCTTCCAAGAGACAGAAGGTGTCAAGCTTTATTTTCTTTCCTGCTGTGTTTTGAGCTTGCAGGACGCTCTGGATATCTTCCGGGGCCATTTCACATCCAGCACGTTACGTGCCGCATGCGACTGCCATTTCGTCTCCTGGATCTCTCTCTGGACCCTTGACGACAGATCACTTCCCGCCGACGCAAATCGCGCCACCGACGCGCAAGCAAAATTCCAATTATCGGGCTTGCTCAGGACAAAAGACGAAGTTTCCCGATTCGCGACCCTCTTTGGAAGTGTTTCTCTTGGGTCTGATCCAAATCTCGAGTGATTTCACTCACGTCGCTCGTTATTGGAGATCCTGAAGGCGCTCAACCGTTGACGTCCAGCCCTCCGAAACAGCGAAACAGCGACGACAGACAAGATCTGTGTCGCTCGCTCTATTGCATCTCACCACACTTGGAAGCGTTCACGGTATCGAGGCTGTCCACTCAGTGGGCGCTACAACGACTGCACAATGCATTTTGCGTACCCCCCGCGCAAAAGCTCGAACCCCCCGCCATTCCGCCCAAGATCCGGCCAGCTGCCGTCCATTCGCCGGGGACGTTTAAGAACAATCGCGCTTGGAGTGCTGGCATTTATATTCGTGCTCTACATGGTATTTAAGCCCGGCAAGCAGAGCCCCTACCACGAGCGCACACCAGCCGGAACCCCCACCGTCGTTCTCGTGACGGTTCTCGACACCAAGCAGTACAGCGCTGGCTACTTGAAGACTATACGCGAGAACAGAGAAGAGTATGCCTCAAGACATGGTAAGTCTCGACAAAATGTTCATTCGCCCAGGAGAACCACAGCTTACACCAATCAATAGGCTATAAGACGATCATTACTGAGGCCGATCAATACGATACCCGCGGAGCTCCCACGACCTGGACGAAACTGATGGCCACCCGCCACGCGCTCACCAAGTTCCCAGACTGCAAGTTCGTATGGTACCTCGATCAAGATGCCTACATCATGAACCCAACTCTATCACTTGAAGACCTCGTGCTGCAACCAAAGCCGCTTGAGGCCCTGATGATTCGTGGCCACCCCGTTGTGCCGCCGGACAGTATCATCAAGACCTTCGGCCATCTTCGTGGAGAGCACATCGATGTCATTCTGTCGCAGGATAAGTCCGGTCTTGTTCATAACAACATGATTATTCGCAACGGAGAATGGGCCAAGTTCTTCCTCGAAACATGGCTGGATCCTCTGTACAGAAGTTATAACTTCCAAAAGGCGGAGAGACACGCTTTGGTAAGGGTATTGTGTAGCGAATGCCGAACACACCAGCTAATACGGCGCCAGGAACACATTGTGCAGTGGCACCCCACGATTTTGTCGAAACTGGCCCTCGTCCCCCAGCGCACGTTTGCGTCTTACGCGAAGCCGACGTACGGCGAGCAATACCAGGAGGGCGACTTTGTCGCCATGTTTACTGGCTGCACAAGTACGGGCCGTGAGAGCTGTGAGGTTGAGTCTGGCCACTTTTGGGAGAAGTGGAAGGCCAGCTTCGGTTAAAGCCGACTCAGGCTAAGGGCAGGCGCATTTAACACAAAAAGGAGACGTAGATGCTGAGTATATTGGTGGGATTTGTTAGGACATCATGAGCGGTACCGTTTCGTGGACCGACGGCGTTATACAATCAACATTTGGACAACATTTGACACAGTTCACCTTCTTACATGCTCGGGAGCCAAGCTCGCGAGCAAGATGATTCTACGCATTTATTATTTGGAAGGAATGGAGTTTGAAGAATTGAGTCAGCTCGACATTTCAGATGCACGTTGAGCGAGCATGGCAGGGATGCAGACGGCATCGCATCTATTGCGCCTGATGCTGAGCACAACGGCACAACGCACCTTTTTTTTTCTTTTATGCTTCATCGATGTACTTTATTTTTTTTACCAGATTTTTTCCCAACTACTTATAGATCTCTTCAAACCAATGAAAATGGTTAATGTTAAAATAAATATTAATCCGTCAGTTGCCGATGTGCAGTTGTGCAACGCTGTTTTGCGCGCGCTTGCATAGACTGGGACCGCTGTAGCCTCGGGCGGGACCCAACTGGGGAGCGCTGGAACACTTGTCCTTTCACGCGACGAGCCTACCTTACGTCTTCTTCGACTGCCACGACTTCTGCAGCTTCCGTTGCGCAACTGGAGGAAGAACAAAAACGTCTGGGAAGCTGCAGATCATAATTTCCAAAAAATGTCCCAGTTCCTATCCATCGTGGGCTGGGCCTTTCTCCCCGGAGTAAGTCCAACCACATTCGCAGCCTAGCCGCCACGCTGTTTGCGCTCGCACTGCGCGCGCGACGACAGACTTCGATGCTTCCCTTGGGACCCCCATGCTAACTTGCCGCCTTTCTTCTAGATTGCGACGTCCTGGATACAGACCATCTACTATGGCCTGACGATCCGCGCCGGGGACCCGAAACCCGCGCCGGGCTCCCCGCGACACGCCTCGCACCGCAACACGATTCACATCCTCGTCGTGGCGTCGTACCTCCTCTACACCATCTACGAGGCGAACTACGACCTGAGAAGCTCCCCGTCCTTTTACACGGAGCTGGGAATCCCCGTGACGGCGGCCGAGCGGGAGATCAAGTCGCGCTTCCGCCGGCTCGCCGCGCTGCACCACCCAGACAAGATGGGCGCGTCGTCCGACATGGACGCCTCGTCGGCCTTCTTCATCCACCTCAAGACGGCGAGCGACACGCTGCAGGACGCGGCCAAGCGCTACGCCTACGAGCGCTTCGGCCCGACCATGCTCACATGGACAAAATGCATCACCATCAAGGATTACGTGAACCACGGTGTCATGTACGTCATCCTGCCGTACTACGCCGTCGCCGCCGCCACCATCTACTGCTTCGGCCTCATCGGCTACATGGACTTTGCCAAGTTCTACCGCTGGCTGCTGCTCATCACGCTGTGCCTGCTCGAGGTCACGGTGGCCACGCGCCCCGGGTTCCCTGCCGCTCTCAGCGTGCTCAACGCGGTGCTGACCCGTCTGTCGGGGCTGCCGCCGTACCTGCCGTTTGAGCTGGTGCACCTCGCGCGCAAGATCACGCTCACCGTGTACATTGCGCTCTCGCAGATTGGACCCATCATCCTCGCGCAGCTGAACCCGCAGGCGGACAAGGGCGTCGAGGACGAGGACAAGGCGCTACGGGAGGGCCTGCTGCGGCTCGAGGGTATCACACGCCAGATGGACGCCGACGCGGCGCGTTTGATAGATATGGAGCTCACCCCGTTCAAGGGCGACGAGGAGATGGCGGGCAAGATGCGCACGAAAATGCGCGAGTGGCTCATCAACAACACCATTCGCTCTGACCCGATGGTCAAGGATGCCCTTGGCAACTCGTTTAGAAAGAGACGCGTGGATGCGCCGGCAGGTGCTAAAGGAACCAAATAGATGTGGAAGAATTAAAATGTACAACAACTAAACATATATCATAGAAGGAAAGATAAAAATTAGGCAATCTAATGACTGGCATAAAATGCGCAATGTGCTATTTACAATGTATTGCACCCAGCAAACTATGCGACCGAATAAGTAATAGACCCCAAGCAATAATGATAGCATGAATAAACCATTCGCTCTGTGAATGTTGTTTTTGCATCTATAGTACATGTTCTCGTGAGCGAGAGCGCTCAAGTCTCTACATTTGAATTATAAGCATATATGAAAAAGGTCGCGAAACACTGAATCCCCCTAAGCAAATGCCTATAGACGCTGCGCGCCGCGTGTCTCAATGGGGATCAGACACATGGCCACGAATGCAGACAGGATGAGGATTGCAGACAGGTAGATGGGAGTGCTTGCGCCGTCGCCGGGCATGTTGGCGGCCAGCAGAGGAGCCATGAGACCCGTCACACGGTTCAGGAAGCTCGCCACGCCGCTGCCCGCTCCACGCACCGGCGCGGGGAAGATTTCGGGCGTGAAAGCGTACAGGACACCATACATGATGTTTTGGCTAAAGGCCTCGACGCAGGAGAAGAAGAGCTGCGCCGTCGGCGTGGTGCCGAATAGGACAAAGAAGAAGAGGAAGATGGCAGAAAGCAATGTGGAGAAAGCCAGAGTGCCGCGGCGACCGAGGAACGGCGAAGGTTGATCGACGAGATAGGCCGCGAGAAGACTGCCTGGCACACCCATGATGGAGGTGATGGCGTAGTTGCGGTAGGTTTCGTTGGATATCGGGGACGTCTCGGACTGCATCCCGCCATCCTTGCTGCCATTGGTGCGGGCAAAGTATTGCGGTAAGAAAGCGTTAAAGAGCGGGTAGCCCATGCCAATGCTAGCCCAGCAGAACCAGATGAGGGCAGTGGCGAGGCCGAGAGTCTTGTTTTGGAACAAGGGTCGAATTGTGTCTATAGAGAAGCCCTTCAGCTTGTCCATAATAAGGCTCTGTTTGGAAGCAGTATTGAATTGCTGCGGGGCAGAGGAGCTTTCCGCACGCTGATAGTCTTCGGCAGCGACCTCGTCCATGATCTCCGACGTCAACCATGTTTTGCAGCCGTTTCTGTAAGCCAGGCCGTGGATGACGGCCACAGCTTCGCTCTGGCGGCCCTTGGTGAGGAGAAACTTGGGCGACTCCAAAAGATGGAAAATGAAGAAGCGGACGATGAACATGGCAAACGTAGCGATGCCGATGGTGACAATAAAGTAGCGCCAGCCCTGATCAACAGGCCAATTGGCGATAAAGTACCAGGCTGCAAGCGACGATACGAGCTGACCGATGGGCCACCACACAGAAAGCAGCGTCAGCAAGGAACTAGACGAATCTGGGAGGAATTCGAGGAAGAGTGCGCCGTCAACAGGCAGATTACCGCCGACACCGAAGCCGAACGCGGCAAAGAAGAAGCAGACGCCACCCCAGGTCTGCGCATAAGCAGCCATGACACCAAAGACACTGGTGATGAGCAGCGTCATGTTAAAGGCGATGCGGCGGCCCACGAAATCCGAACCGATGCCCCAGAGGAAGCTGCCGGCGGACAGGCCGACAAAGCACGCGCTGGTCGTGTACCGCACGGTCTTTTCGTCGATGCCAAACTCGGCCGACAGCGACGGCAGCGTCAGCGAGACGCCCTGGAGCCACAGGTTGTCGGCGAACCAGCCGAATCCGCAGAGAATAAAGAGCTGCCAGTTGTAGGTGCCCATGCCAATGTCCTGGATGGCCTTGTTGATGAGCTTGGACTTGATCTCGTACTCGGTCCACTGCCCGCGGCGCCCGTCGCGCATGGCCTTGCGCAGGCCGTCGATGCTGTACTCGGCAGCGTCCATCTCCAGCATGCCCTCGCGCTCCTCGTCGCCGCGGTCCTTGCCCTCATCGTCATCGTCTTCGTCGAGCGCGAAGTCGCGGGCCTCAAACTCGACCCGGCCTGTCCGAGCCGAGTGGCTGTGCAGATGAGCCTCTTCGAGAGGCACGAGAACGCCAGCGTAGTAGTCGACGGATTCAACGCGGCCAAGGCCGAGTCTCCAGCTGATTCTCATGGTGGAAGTGAATGAAGAAAGGTATGAACGGGTATCAATCTCAGCCAGTGAGATGAGTGGCGAAGGACGACGTCGGGCTCCTGTGGCAGATCTTTCCAAGGCCTGCCCTATTTGATATAAAATTCCGAAAGCGCCGTTGTGAATATGGCGTGAGCCGTTTGAAGCCAAGACAAATTATATGAAACCGAGAGGGCGCGGTGGAGCTAGAATGAGAAAATGCGTATCCTCCTTGTCCGTACCAAGGCGGCCGTAAGATTAAGAACGAATAGCGCCAGAACGACGTACGCGCAGATGGGAAAGCGAAAGCAAAAAAGACGGCAATTTCCGCGTCAGCAAGGCAGAAAGATGAAATACGTGAAGAATGAATGGAAGAGAAGAAAGAAAGGACGCGTCGCCAAAAGGATTTGGGCTTTGATGACTGGGCGAAGGGCAAAGGACAGAATTTGGGCTTTGCGGCGCGCGCGGAAATAATTCTGGCTGAGCCTGGCTGGCCTCCCGGGACGCGGACGTCAAACAGGGGGGCTGAGTCCACCAAAAAACTGCCCAGTGCCCACCCGTAGCGGCGACCATGGCGGTGCCGCTAAAACGGTGCCCGGCGGGTTTGCGCACGGTATAAACCACTGTAGGTAGCGCTCGTCCCGTAGTCTAAGTAGGCAAAATTGCAGTAAGCAGAGGAGGTTGATTTTGCCTTTTGGAAGAGGCGCTGACTATATCACTTGGAAAAGGCTACGGCACTGGAATGTGCATATCGCCTTTGTAAAAATTTAGTTCGTCTACAGACACTCAATAGGCGCCGGAGACTTACAGCTCTGCTGCCATGCTCCTGAACAATGTCCCCATATTCTACCACTCATGCCGGATTTAAACGAAAAAATCGAAAGTATTATCAGATACCCATATTCCACCACCCATGCCGAGTTTTAAACGAAAAATCGCAAGAATTATCAGATAGAAGCAGCTGGATTCACTAAAGTAAGAAGATGCGCCGACATTAGGCTGTTCTGCGCTGGCTGTTTACCTACTTAGCAAAGTCTTGTCTACGAATGACTTGCAGATAAGCCACCCTACATTGCGGCTTTAAGAAAAGGTAATGATAAACCTTTTTATTGATCTCGACGGTTTCCATACTAGTTACTACATATCTAAAGAAATACATAAATTATTTAAAATCTGAATATAAATTGATGCAAACTTTCTTCCAGTCTCCAGCGCCCGCCCCGCGCCATTGCGTTGTATGTCCGGAACTCCCCTGCCCTTCTCATTACATCTTACCCCAACAAACCATAAAAAATACATGCCCTGATGACCAGTACATCACTCCTCATGCTCCAGACCAGCCTCTTTGGCCTTCTCATCCGCCAGCGCGCACAGCACCTTCCACTCCTCCCCGCTGACCTTGCTCACGCTCAGCCGTCCCAGCTTGAGCATCTGCATCCCCGCCAGCGGGCCGCCCGCCTCGCCCATCGTGCGCAGCTCTTTGAGGTAGATGGGCACGGCGAATTTCTTGCGGAACTCGACGTGCACCAGGCTCCATTTCGGCTTATCCTTGGTGGAAGACGGGTCGTAGTACGGTGTGCCGGGGCGTCTTGCGCTCTCTGTAGCATTGCAGGTTAGAAAAGAAAGTCCGCAAATGACCGGGAAAGGATGAGAATCAAGTGGAAGGGATGTGGTGTACGTACTGTCTTCAGAAAACTCCTTGACAACCTCCATGACGCCAAAGATGCCAGGCTCTTTGCAGTTGGAGTGGTAAAAGAAGGCCTTGTCACCCACGTTCATGTTTCTCATGTTATTACGCGCTGCATGATGTTAGATTTATCAAAGGAAATCCGTTGGAATATGAAAAGATTGCTCATACCAGGATAGGCGCGGATACCTGTGTGAATGACATGTTAGCGTAGCTCCCTTCGGCTCAGTTCATCGCAACTCACCATCCCAGCCCTCGGGCTTCGTCTTGGCCCGCAAGTCATCAATCGAGAAGCGCACATCGTGCCCGTTCTCCATGCGCGTCTCCGGCTCCGCCTTCATCAGCCAGTACCACTCGCCGTCGTGCTTGGGCGCCTCCGGATTCACGGCCGGTATCTCATCCACGTCCGGGTCCTCCGACCCAGCCCGAGCAGAATCGCCCTCCTCCTCATCATCCTTGGTCGCCTTGGACTTCTTGCTTTCCTTCTTCTTGTCGGGCTTGGCGGCGGCAGAGGAGGCAGTCTTTTTGGAGGGCTTGGCCGTCGCAGCAGTCTCTTTGACGGCCAGCCCCTTTCCCTCCGTTTCTGCTTGGGGCGTCTTCTTTTCGACAGCCTTTTTCAACGACTTGGCCGTAGTGACCTTCGTAGTCTTCGAAGGTTCTGATTTCACTGCGGTTTGTGCCTCTGCAGCGTCCTTTGACGCGGTTGCGGCCGCGGCCTGTCGCGACGAGCGCCGCTTTGCCACGGGCTCGGCGTTGTCGCTGCCATTGGCGGCGGCGCTGGAGCGTTTACGCGGCGGCATCTTGTCGAAAAGAGGGAAAGCAAGCGAAAAGAAAATCCACCGTAGCAGAATTTTCTTTCTTTTGGAATTGCCCGTTTGTGTTTTTTGTGAAGCTCCAGGATAGATGAGCACGTTGCCTGGGAGGTTTGAGGCACAGCAGTGTGGCTAGTGAGTGATGGACGGGTGTGGCTGAAAAACGGGGAGTAGCAGATCGCCCACCCACCTCCCGCCTGGTTCGATTTTCGCTGGTTTACTCACCCACTCTTCGTTCAACGACAAGTGGTAATCGCCAGGACGACTTGCAGCGGTTACACGACACAGTCGTTGAAAAAATACGTTTAAAAATGACTTTTGAAATTAAGACACCCAGAGATATCCAGAAATCTAATTCGTTTTTATTTTTATGCAAGTGCTGTTGCGCTGGCCGCTTTTCGCGGTGCGTACCCTCGTCATGAGGCCTCACACGCTGGACATCCTACCCAGGCGCACTAACAGCAGAACTCGACATATTCGCGGATAAGTCCCGTATCCAGTACTATATGAACTTTCCAAGCACAGACCAGTTTACTCAACATCAAGGAGCTTTCAAAAATCCATTATTTACGAACCCGGCGCCATAGTTGCCAGAATCCGCCCGTGCCCAGTTTCTCACCTCTGATATCGCAACTGGTCATTACAAAACGCTCAACTTTCCATCCACGCATCAACACAACCATGGCGAATTCCATCTCGGAAACTTTATCAAAAACTAGCCCAAGACTCGGGGGTTCGAAATACCCCATTCAAGACTTTGAGGAACCGCAGACAGCGGCGATGCAGCACAACGTGTAAGTCGGCCGCGAGAGCAACGCACCACAACCAGCATGGGTATTCCAAGAGGTCAATGACATGAAAATTAGCATTGTTCGAGTTGAAACCGTGGATATATCCTGAAAAAAAAAAACCAGCGTCGTTTGGCAAAACCGGAATGGGTTTGCAAGCAGAGGAGCGTGACGTGCGCTGGCAGCGAAGCCTCTGATTGGCTGCAGACCAGGCTGACCAAGTCCTTCACCCACACATAAATACCCTCCCACCCCCCTCGTTCCCGTTTTCCCGTCTTCTACCCTTTCTTCAGGTTTTTGGCCATATACTTCTTTTCTTTTCTTTCCTTTCCCAAAAGCTCCCAGGAACCATCCCCATCCTGACCAAACTTGCACAAAAGTGCATCTGCCCACCTATACCCTCTACCACCACCCACTGTCCCCTACCACTGCTGTTCTTCCACTGCTACCGTTCCATTACCGTCATTCCCAAACCAACATTCTTTCATTCATCATTCCGTCTTTCCACATCAGCCCACCTACTCCCTCTCCGTCATCATCCATCATGGCAAAGCGAGACCACTCACTTGCTATGGCAGACACCATGTCGCCACACTTCACACCACCACAGCCTACCGGCTACCATCCAGGCTGGCAGTATCTCTCCATGTATTCATATTCCTACCGCAAAGTAGGGTTGAATCCATCAAAGACAGGCTGTCTCTGTGGCAGCTGCTGCCCACCAACGGAGCCTCAGTCAAAGTACCGGTGCATAGGTGGCCGGCGACCCGACATGCCTATCAGCATCTCGTCCTCAGAATCTGATTGGAGCACGGCACCACATCAACTTTCAGTCAGAGATGGCTCGAAGGTTGATTTGCCAGGCATGACTCTTAAGATAGGAGATGCCATGGGCACAGGATATCCGCTAGGATACTGGCCTGCACCCCAAGATGAAGCTCTCGTCGGTTGCGGGGCGTGGCAAGACGGCACGTCTCATGCAACACTTGCCATGTCATTTGACGAAGCAATGTCCAATGAAGAACCAAGTGCATCGCAAAAGGAGCGTGGTTCCTCCCTCCACCGTGATGGAAAGTCATGAGCGAGAGCGGCCTCTTCGGAATTCCAAACCACACAACGCGCCCCCCACAAAAGCCAAGTTCTGCCCAAAGCAGGTACCAACAAAAGTCATTGATGCACCTAACGGCAGCGTCATTCATCGCAATGCTTAGCGGAACATCTTGGTGACGGCCGCATAGAGCTTCTGGACATTGTTCCACATGAGACCGGTAATGCCAATGACGGCAAAGACCTGGAGGATCTCGAACGGGGACCGTGTCCTGACCTCTGTCTCGATATACGGAGTCGCTGAGTTGGGCATGGCAGGGAACCGACCTTCCTTCATGAAGATCTCCATGAGCTCGTCCTTTTTATACCATTCGTTGCGCAGCCACTCTTCAAACTCTTTTGCGTCATCAAGCGGAATGTCGGCAAGACGGAATCTTCTCCAGTGGAAATTGACAGACTTGGGAGGGCGACCAGCGAAGTATGTGCCGTTCAGAGTGAAGAGCTCTTCTCCATATTCACCGCGCCTGTGTTGAGAGGCAGATTAGCATTTTTCGCGCATCATTTCAGTGGGCAAATTGAAAATGGGAAAATGCGCTAGGGAACGTACTTGATACCTTCATAGGCAACGGTGCAGTCATAGACATATTCTACCGAGCCTTTAAGTTCGTTCAGACAGAAGAATGTACCTGTGCTTCGAGGCAACATGACATGCTCTGGGTCCTTGAGATCATTCTTGGCCGCCCAGGCGGCAGACTTGCGTCTGCCATTGTTGGACAAGTTGGTGCCTTCGGGGAACAGAAGGAGCCACATGGGGTCGTAGTATTTGTTTCCGTTGGGGTCAGACTTGAGAAGGCGCAGCTTCTGCAGGCGATGTGCGAGGCGTGGCTGATCCGTTGCCATCTTTCGCGACATGAAAATGAACCCATAGAACATCATACCAGTGCCGATAAAGGGGATCCAGCGGAGGGACTCTTTAAGGATGATGTAGATGTGACCGTGCATACTGATGCGGTTGGCGTAGGCGACCCACCAGAGATAAAGCCAGTCGGTATAAATCTGAAAAGCGTTAGCGAGATGAGAAGATCCGCTGGAGGAGAGAAGGGTATCACCTGATGATTCGCAATCATGACTAGGCGCTCGGGAAAGTCAAATTGGACAGTGCCATCGGGCATCTTCTTGATCTGACCAGCGACAGATTCGTCACCACTGACACGGATCGTGGTGCGTCCCCAAATCCTGGTCATGACGGTGATGACGAGCGCAAAATGGCGCTTGGTCATGGACATGTAGGCGTAAAACATTTCCTTGTTGACGAAATAGAGCGGCGCACCAATCAACTGCGTGGTGGCAATTCTGCGAGAGTGATTAGCGAACGGGAATACGTTTGAAGTGCCTTGCATTTATGCATCAATATTACATACACCACACAGCAAGACCAAAAATACACGGCAAATGAAATACCGCGCAAGATCTTGAGGACCATACCGTGGCCGGCCTTTCCGGACGGGTGATAGACGGGCGCGGCGGACTTTTTCGAGGAGCCATTTGGGACATTCTTGACTCCCGAGGCCGCATCTAGGCCGGAGCTATTCTTTTCATCCATGGTCGCTGTGTGAAGCAGACAAAGTGGTGGTACTGCGCAGTCCTGGAAAAGCTTGATTTGGGGTTTGCGATGCCGAGGGCGGGATGTGACGGTAGCAGGACGAAAGTGAGACGCTTGAACGTTGAGCGCAAACTCTATCCAGAATGAGTAGATGCCCTTGTTTTATCTGATGAGTAGCAGCGTGTCGATATGAAGCTAGAGTGGTCAGGCAGGCATTCTCGTGCTCAAGCAATCATGTGATGGGTGTCAAGTCGGGTTACTCGGTAGCTTAGTTTGGTGGCTGGAGCTTCCAGAGCGACGCGTGCACGAGCTCGATGAGAAGCTGCGCGTTAAGTCAAAGAGACCGGATAAGATATAGACGAGGGTAAAGATTAAAAATCGTCCTCAGAGTAAGAAGAGGATAAGATGGCGGGAATGCGGTGCGCAGGCTGGTTAAGAGGTGAAGAAAAGGCAGCCTGGGGAAGGGCAAGGCGGCCTGAGAAGCCGGCGACAACGGCAGCTTGCCTAAAGAAGAGCGCGGTGTAGGGCCAGCCACAGCGCCCCGCCTCACAAGCTTCAGCCCGGCACGGCGGGGCGTTTGGCAGCTGCGCAAGTCGATCAGCTGGACAGCGTCTCAAACCAATGACTACTAACTACCTTGGGAAAGCTGGAAAATTCAAAAGAATCTTTCAGGGCAAACTTAGTACTGCAAAATCACGATGTAATTTGTATATTGGTTGTTTGGACACGCATAGGCTGAACTCGTCCTGTATCTGCTTTCGCTGCGTCGCCTGTCAAAACTCCGCCTGAAGGTGCCGTCTTCCTTGCTCGGACTTTGGGCAGGACTTTGGCCCGTCTAGTACCTGGTGCCGCTACAAATATCGTGGCTGCCACCTAAGGCTTACATCTTGCACAATCTCGGATTCATCACTCATTGTGATACTATTCATAAACTTCTCGTCAATTTCACAACGAGGGAACACCAACTGGTTCATGCATTCTACGTTCATAGGCGGACAACCAGGAGTGACAAGACCTCACGACTGTAACAGGTGTACATTGGAGCCACGGGCAGCACACACTGGAAAGTGCGCACCTCGGCCCCATCGACCCTTCAACCCCGGCTCCGTGATACTAACAACTCCCTCGCGTTGTTGTACTGTGACGTACTCAAGGTCTCTGACCCGGACAAATACCCTTCACTTGTTGCTGAGCTGGAGCCACATATCTAGCGTTCCTGTGCCTGTAACGAGGGCCCATTTAGAGACTTAGGGATGAAATGTGAAAAAATTCAGGTGCATGATTGCCTTTTAGCCCTAGTGGTGTTGCCACAGTATCGCTACTGAATTTCGGTTGATTCAGGATCGCAGAACAAACTTTGTTGGCTGAGGCTTATCACCGACATAAACTGCAATTAAGGCTATCTATAATACTAACTTGATCGGAGGTATTCAAATTGCGAGACAGGCTCGTCCATCCCTAGACAAGTTGCAGGCGCCCTTGCCTTGCGATTCGATTTCGCCGAGAGTTGCAACCCTCAGCAACGCAGACTAATAATACTTTCTAGCATCAATGCATGCACTAATAGCTGGGGCGAGCCTATGGCCTAATCGGGAGATCCACGGTTACAATGTGTTCCGCCCAAGAGATACAAATCTGGTAATAGCCAGCTATGGCCAGCCAGCCTCGTGCATTACAAATCGAAAACAGGCTGCGGGCGCCACAACCGTGCGAAATTGCCAAGGCGACTCTCTGTTTGTAGTTTCGACATCACACACAGAGACACGTCATATGAGCAATTTGAAATGGGAGCAGAAGACACCATTGTGCTGCGCTGCGGCCTCTGCAATAAACCGTTCGACAAAGGTATGTTCCACCCAATCGGCCGCTCCAGGCATGAATCAAGGGTCCAGCGCCTAGAGAGGCTAACAATTGTCTCGGAGCATAGTTTCAACGCTGAAGAGACATGGCTACTATTGCCGGTCTCGAAGAGGCGACAAAGCCTCGCGGTCGCGATCATGCATATACTGCGTGAGGATGAAAATAAGATGCGACAATGGAAAGCCGTCTTGTTCAAAGTGCCTCATGAGGGGCGTTGATTGCCAATACCCTGCCAAGGCAGCGCCCAGCTTGGAGAGCGCTCACTACAACTTCGCACAGTCCAGTCAACCAGCCCAAGTGGACCAGCTTCTGCCGGATTTCTTCGCCCCAGGAAATACAATTGTAGCTGATGGAGATGGTAGTGCATTTGATTCACTATTTTTGTCACAAAATGACGTTCAGGATTTTTTCGGAAGTAGCTCGCCCTGGGACAGCATTGAGTGGCCCTTGGCTCTGCCACTGCAGCCAGCCAGCAATGTCGCGCTGCAGCTGGAGCCATTCTCACCCGGAAGGGTGGTCAGCGAGACGCCAACGTTCAACAGCTCTTTTACTTTACCAAAGACGACGTCGCCACTCCCTTTACAAATCATGAAATCACCAACATTCAGTATGGCCTTAATATCGCATCGAGAATATGCAGATGCGGGCGCTCAACGCGTCTCGCAGCTGATGCTACAGACGCTGAAGTCGTACCCGTTAATGATGATGCGACAAAAGGCGCCGCCGCCATTCATACACCCATCGCTACTGATTTCCGACTCGGATGAAAACCTGGAGGCATGGCATAACTGCATGAGCCTGGTGCACATGGTCAGCAGTGACATCCGTGGGAGCCGCAAATTGTTCTGGAGAAACGTTCGGACAGAGTGTGAGCGCTTCTGCGAGCAGGTATGTAGAAATTATTACTGCGGACAGAGACAATACTGACTAGTTACAGCATCTTGAGCTGAATAGATGGGAGCTGCTTGCTGCCATGCAAGCGTTGGCTGTCTATGTAATCTTTAGGTTGGACGAAGGCACCCCTTTCGACTTCAATATTGACGGAGTGCTGCTCAGAGCGGTCACTCTGATCTCCATCCAGCTGATGGCTATGAATACGGCTTCCAACATGACCCCGTCGCCTGATGGACCCTGGAGAGATTGGATCATGGAGGAATCAGGACGAAGGTCGGCTACAACTCATAATAATAGAAGATCGGAAGCTAACGTATCCTCCAGGCTCTGCGCTGTGTTTCAGATTATAGGTATGCTGGTTCACTTTGAGCCTGCTAAGCTGTGCGAACACGAGAGCGATGTGGTTCTCGCGCCACTGCCAGCGCCAAAACGGCTGTGGGAAGCGACCGATGAGCATGCTTGGAAGCTCCTCAGTGGCACTGAGCGCGAGGCGCAGCTGGACTTTGGCCTGACGAAGAATGGTGACTTGGTAAAGCTTCGGGAGCAGGGAGTCAATTGGCACGACAGAGCGGTATCGTTCCACGGCACAGTGTCCTCACAGAACACAGTCAAGTGGAACGAGTGGTGTTCTGGCATGGATGGCATTGGTAATCTCGTCATGCTTGCCGCATCACTGATACAGTAGCCCACACTCTGAGTATCATGCTGGCACATATACTTTTGTTTTAGTTTGTTTAAGACTTTATTACTTGATGGATTGATTTATTCTCTCGTTTCAACTATTTAGCTAGACTAAAAGTCTAACGAGTTATCCGCGGGTGATGGCGCACACCGCACCAGTGCCTAATACGGCAATTTCCGAAGTTGACGATACTTGAATTGGGGTAACGCAATACTCCTATTTGAGCGTAAGCAGGGCATGGTCGCGCTACAGCTGTGAGAACATTTTGGATCTTGAATTTACATTCAGTACAAATCATAGCGATGGAAAAGCACAAGCCTGCTAATGGCGACTCAGAGGGCTTTCGTGTCATCCATATCGCCTTGTACCGCATGGCCACCCGATCCTTCGCTGAAGCCTATAGGGCGCTCGCCTACAAGACACACCACGGCGAGGAGGATATTCTGGTCAACCCATGGATTGGCATTGAGCAGGTTACAGAAGCCACATGGCCCGAGGTCCCCGGCGCTCGACCAAGAGCACGCTTCACACGTCAAGACTGGGACACACTGTGGGGAGACGAGTACGACATCATCACCGACCTAGCATACCCTTTCACAGACCAGCTCATCGACGCCTACCCCAAAGCCAAGTTTGTCATCGTGCAAAGGGACTTTGATAGCTAGTAGAATAGCTACTAGACCGGCGTGCTGGATAATATCTTCCTAGCGTGGTCGTGGATCTTCGTCTGGCTGATCCGCAACGTCTTGCATTCGCGGGCCGCAGACGCCTTAATCAAGACAAACTACGGCCTGTTTGGCGCGAAAAACATAGCCGAGATCAAGGCGCAGGCGCGCAAAACGTATGATACGTACTACCGCAACATCCGGGAGAAGATTCCCGCGGAACGGAGATTGGAGTACCGCATGGGCGATAGGTGGGAGCCGCTGTGTACGTTCCTGGGCAAGGACGTGCCGGACGTGCCGTTTCCCCGCCTCAACGACAGCGACCACCGAAAAAAGAGCCAGCAGGACGGTGAGATGAAGGTCTTCCTCACTTCGGTCGAAAAGCTGGCGAGGATGGGCCTTGGGATTGGTGCCGTTGGTACTGCGGTGTGGCATATGCGCACCTAAATACAGTCTGTACTCTACTGCAAACGCAGCAAAGTGTATTTGTTAATCTCAATCGAATATTAGTTATATAAAGAGGGTCCAATTATATATTGAACGTCTCTACATCTGTCAGTTTTTGCAGTCTTAGGGCTCTACTGCTGTCAGGATGTGCATTGGCTCTTTAGGCTCTGGAATACGAATAGTCTAACTTGCGCTTCAGATAAGATACCACAGGCTGCCTGATCAGCGACACCGACGACTCTGAATGTGAACGGCGTAGCGATGACTCGCGAATCTCGTGGATAAAGTTCTGGTGGCGGCCTGTTACGGGACAGCTAGAGGGCACTCCGCCTCGGCCGCCAACAGTTGGCTGGGATGTGCCTGGAGACGAGGTGACGAGGGACGCGAAGCGAGCGGGCAACAACACGAAATTGAGGGCATGCGATTGCGAACTAGCAAGTGCCACTGGAGCTGATTGGACGAGAGGCCTGAGGATAGGTGCATGTAGATGGGGTTTCAAATCTTAAGGCAGCCCACTTTCGAATCCGACGATAGCGGGACCGGCCACGCGTCTTGACCCTAAAGCTGCAAGGCGGGACACGGCTGAACTAGTTTGGCGAATACTCGTTGTCATAATAGCCTGATCGACCTTAGATCCCCCTTTTTAAGTTCTGAACTAGTAGCCTTGTGCCTCGTATCTGGCTAGCCGCCGCCAAGTTGGCAACCGGCTTCCCCATCTCATTAGGCTCCTTGACGCTAGGGCTAACGGTGCGCGTGCAACTCGAGCCTCTCTCGCCAGGGCGGTGTTTAACCGTTTCTACTTCTTGTCAAAGGCAAAAGAGAACACGTAGACGCAGTTAAAAAAAAAAAGAAAAAAAAAAAGACTCGAATATGATCCCGTGGTGTCTTGATACAAGACTCTTCTGAAGTAATTTCGTATTGCTAAATTCAGGTTGAGTTCTGAACTTTGGCGATCATGTCCTTCTGCACTATCAGGCAATATTACCAGCAAGTACTGCCAAGTCATGCAGCGCGCCCCTGCCAAAACGCGTATGCTACGGGCGGGGCTGCGTGCGAAGTCCTTCGCATTCGTCGGAATGGCCTGTGGCCTTGAAGCAGGTACGGGGAGCAGGGGGTTTGTCACGAATCGTGCCCACAGGGCTGCTATCGCCATTCGGTCGGCGACCCGTGGCACCGCGGCTGCGCCATGCGGAACTAACCCCCCGGCGCAAGACCATCTGGGCTATATTCATAGATTTAATTAAGTTCAAGTTCTGCGTTTGGAAAGTATATATGGATATATGGCGGGCTCAGTACATAAATGAGACAACACCTGTGGCTTCACTCTTTACCATACATTCGCAGTGCTGTATTGCTGTCTTTTGGTGGCACTGCAAAGATCAGCTGCCGTTCAGTATGATTCGCTCTTTACACCCTCTGCGGCTCCTGGCCGGGCTTGCGCGCAAGACCACTGTCAATCATATCGTCAGGCACCCCATCAGCTTTCTTCTTACCTTCTATGTTATACCGATCGCTATCCTGTCCCTCCTCTTATGTTTGCCGAAAGTGCTAGTAGTCAAGCAGGTCTCCGGCGCTGCAGACGCTGCCCCGATCAAATCCCTCGCCGACACAATCAGCAAGAAGCTCGTTGTTGTACATCCAGACAACTTGGGCAGCGATGTCCAGAGGGTCATCGACGGCTTCACCAAGACCATCGGCCCTGACAAGATTCAGATCTTGAAAACCGACACTGAGCTGTTCGACACCTGCAGTGAGGGCGCCGGGAAGCAGGGGCCGTGCCACGCTGCCGTCACCTTTTACGACTCGCCCGAAACGACTTCCTCGGAAAACCACACCTGGCAGTACACAATTCGATCCGACCATCCCAGCGGCACCACCGGTGACTTTTTGGCCCACAAAGGCCAGGCGGACGACGTGTTCCTGCCGTTGCAATTAGCCATTAACAATGCGATTACAAACTCGACGACGGTTCCGGAGACGTTCATGTTCTCCAGGACCAAGAAAAGCACCGAGGCAACGACCAAGGATGACGCTGCAACTTTCCTCGGAAGCGTCTTCACCTTTGCAGTTTTCGGCTGCTTCTTCATCATGATTTACAAATACACCTCCTGGATCACCCAGGATAGAGCCACAGGCATGTCGCGCCTGATGGACAGCATGGGAGGCACTTGGTGCCTCCCACTGCGAGTCTTGAGCTGGATATTTGTCATTGACCTGGCCTGTCTTCCACTCTTTATCGTATTTGGGGTGGTCTATGCAAAGCTCGCCTTTCCATCTTCAGACGTGATGCCACTGATTGGCTGGCAGATTCTTCTGGGGTTTGCCGTCAACAGTTCCTCGACATTCGCCGCCGCATTCTTCAGCAAAGCACGCGTGTCTTCCATTTACATCACTGCCATGTTTATCATACTTTCATTGACTATGCAGCTTCTGATGGTTCGCGAGCAACCAGAGCCCATTCCCGACGCGATATGGGCTTTGTCGGGGATCTTTCCAAGCTGCAACCATGCCTTGTTCACGAAACAGATGGTATTCTGGCAGCTTGCGGATAAGAAAGCCGTATTCTCACAGTTTCCGCCCGGAGGATCTGCACAGATGATGGATTTGACCGTTGTCAAGCAAAATGTGCTCCTTTTGATGCTGGCCGCACAGACGGTGGCTTACACAGTGCTAGCTATGGCCGTAGAGTGGGCTATCCACGGCGTGAGCGGTCAGAAGCGGACATTCGCGCGGAAAGAGCGACAGTCAAATGAGCCTTCAGTCACAGTCAGCAATTTGAAAAAGACTTTCAGGCCGGGCTTCTGGAAGTGGCTCTGCTGCTGCGGTAGACGTGGCCACAAGACCGCCGTCAAGAGTGTCACGTTCGACGCGCACGCAGATCAGATCTTGTGCCTCGCTGGCCCGAATGGGTCCGGGAAAACGACCACGCTGCATGCAGTGGCCGGATTTAACCGGCCTAGCGGTGGCCGCATCACGGTGAACGCCAAGCGAGAAGAGCTCGGCATCTGCCCCCAGCAGAACACTCTGTGGGGTGATTTGACAGTACGAGAGCACGTCCGTCTCTGGTCCCAGATTAAGGGCGGCAGCGAGACACAAGTCGACATTGACGAGCTCATAGCCGCTTGCGATCTCACAAAGAAGAATAACAGCTTCGCAAAGACCCTCAGCGGCGGCCAAAAGCGCAAGCTCCAGCTGGCGTGCATGTTTGTCGGCGGCTCCAAGATCTGCCTCATTGACGAGTGCACTTCCGGCCTCGACCCCCTCTCCCGCCGCGCCATCTGGGCGCTGCTCCTGCGGTACAGAACCGGACGCACCATCATATTCACGACGCACTTTCTCGACGAGGTCGACGTCCTGGCAGACGAGATTGTCGTCTTGTCAGACGGAAGCGTCCGGTGCCAGGGCTCCCCCGCCGAGCTCAACAGTCGTTACGGAAGCGGCTACAAGGTCGTGGTGCCCGACGATGGGCGGCCGCCTCTCTTGAGCACTTCGTGGCAGACCGTCACGCAACAAAACCAGCTCGTTAGCACCCTGCCGAACTCGCAGTCAGCCACCCGGCTCGCGCGAGCGTACGTCGAGAATGGGGTGTCGGACGTTTCCGTCTCCGGCTCGCAGTTCGAAGACGTCTTTCTCAATATCGTGGGGAAGCCCGAGAGGTCGGTGAGCAACAGCAGCACCAGAAATCTCTTGGGAGACGAAAAGGAAACAGACTTTACGCTTTCACCTGCGCTCACGACGTCCTTTGCGCGCCAGCTCGTCGTCCTGATAGGCAAGAGATTCTCGGTGCTCCCGAAGTTCTGGTGGCCGTACCTCTTCGCCGTCCTGATTCCCATAGGCTCCTCTCTGGCGATGCTCATCATAAGCAGCAACTACGATGTCCCCCCGTGCGCAGACGCTAAGCCCGTGCTCGGCATGCCGGAGGCCGAGACATTCTTCTTCTCGGAGTTTTGCGCCAAGGAGAATTTCTGCACACAGATAGTTCTCGCTCCGCAGGACGCCAAAACAAAACTTCGCGAACTTGTCAAGAAACCTTTTGAAGATCTGCGTGATGTGAACATTACAGTCTTTGACCAGTTTACGGTGAACTTGGACGATCGTCAGAGCTGGCTCGATTACATCATGAACAACAGAGACTCCAAGTCATACAGCGGCATATACACTGGCTCTGGTGGCGACGCGCCCGTCATTGCATATCGTCCGCCATCCGACTCGCGGACGAGCAGCTTCGAGCTGCTGAATCTTTGGAGCGAGATGAGCAGCGGTGTTCAGATCCAAGCCAAGCACAGCAAGATCCAGACTGTAAAGTCGGTACGTGCAGCAGCGTTCTGATCCCAGAAAATGTACACTTTAGCTAACTATCCTCCCAGAATGACGTTACAGTTGCCCTCATGTACTCAATCTTCTTGACGCTCGTGCTGTCTGTGTTTCCGCCGGTATTCGTCCTGTATCCGGCCATCGAAAAAGCAAACAAAACCCGGTCGATGCAATATGCAAACGGTGTGAGCCCAGGACCTTTGATACTGGCATACCTCTTGTTCGATGCTATATTCATCACGTTCATTGCTATCATATTAGCGCCAATCATCAGCGGTCCTATTCAAGCATGGATTGGCTCTGGCGCGTTGCTTGGAGTCGCACTGGTCCTGTACGGCCTAGCAACTGTCCTTGTGGGCCACATTGTGTCTCATTTTACCGTTGGACCTCTCAAAGCATTCATATCGGCCTTTGGTGTCAATTTGGTCATGTTTGCAGTCTCTGCTGGTGCATATGGTGTAAGTTGTGCGTAGCATGTTTTGGCGGTGCCTTGCTGACAGACACAACAGGGCTCAACCATGTCATCGGAAAAAGCAGCCGAAGCTGTTACGTTCAGCCTGGGATTGATTTCCCCTGTCGGCAACATTTTTCGAATCATGATGATAGGATTAAACGTTGCTAATCAAGGCTGCACCAATTACAAGGCCAAGCCCTCATCCGCCATGAACGGCTACTCCGGTCCGATCTTCTACCTGCTTCTTCAAGTCATAGTGTTGGCTATGCTTGCGATATGGCTCGAGGGTGGTCTGTCGCTCTTCCGAAGAGATGGCCCCGCCTCTTCGACCATGGATATTGAAATGCGTGAGCCGTCTCTCCCGGGCAGCGGCGTAGCTGCCGAGACCCTTCGCACGGAACGCGACAGCGGTGACATGCTGCGGGCACTGCACGTCACGAAGGCTTTCAAATCAAACGTCGCGCTGGACGATGTTACCTTTGGACTGCCTCTGGGTCAAGTGCTGGCACTCATCGGGCCCAATGGAGCTGGCAAATCGACGCTCGTCAACGTCATCCAGGGCGAGCTTGCTGCCGATCGCGGCGGTGTGATGCTGTGCGGCGACGACTCTCGGAACTCTTCCTCCAAGAAGCACATCGGCGTCTGCCCGCAGCACGACGCACTCGACCTTCTCAACACACGGCAGCACCTCACGTTCTACGCCAAGATACGCGGCGTCAAGGACGTCAAGAGCAATGTCGACTACCTCCTCAGGCGGCTCGACCTCGAATCGCACGCCAAGACGGCCGCCGCCAAGCTGTCGGGCGGCAACAAGAGAAAGCTGAGCTTGGCCATTGCGCTGATGGGCACACCGCCCGTGCTGGTGCTGGACGAGCCCACGACGGCCATGGACGCGGTCGCCAAGCGCGTCTTCTGGGACATTGTCAAGAGGGTCACCGCGAACCGGTCTATCCTCCTCACGACGCACAGCATGGAAGAGGCCGATGCGCTGGCGGACCGGGCCGTCATACTGGCGACGAAGGTGCTGGACATTGGCACCACCCAAGCGCTACGCACCAGGTACGGCACAGAGAGCCTCATCAGCGTGCAGCTTGCGTCGGCGCCGCACACGTCGGACGAAGAGATGCGGCGGGTATGGGCGCGCATACTAGAAGGGGTACCGAGCGCGGCGCTGGAGCGCGACATGAGCCGTGGGCAGATTCGCTTCCATGTGCCTCTGAACAGCCAAGACGGCGCGCCAAACAGCAGTTTGACAGTGATTAAGATAATCGAGTTTCTTGAGCACTTAAAAGGGGAACTGGGCATCGCTCACTTCAATGTGGGCAGCGCGACTCTGGAAGGGGCATTTTTGAACATCATCCAGGCCAATGGTGGTTAACCTTTTCTTTATACAAATGCAAACTTTTCTTTCAAAAGCAAGCTGTGATCAACATCACTATAAAACTACATGGGCTGTGGCATTGATCACTTCGCTGAACTATATTCCAGTATATCGTCACATATTTTGTGGAATGGACTCAGTGACACTGCAGCATTTTCGACTCCCAGCATTCTCAGCGCCTTTGTCACGAGTTGAAAAACCATAGTCTACAATGAAATTACTGGCCGCTTTGGTTTCAGCTCTAGTAAGAGACAAGGGTATCAAGTATAATTGTTTGGTAATTAGTTACTGTTTATGCGTAATATGGATGCGACCGCCCCTGTCGATCTGTTAGTCATGACTTTGCAACAGCCGTCGACGGTAATAGGAGGCTCGAGTGACTTACGTCTATCAACTCCTCGTAGCTGTCTGTTTCTTCTTTTTTCTTAGAGGACCACTCTGCAAGACGCGCTTGCGGCTGCTTCGAGAGTGTAGAATGCGACCGCAAGGTGTGGAGCTGCTGGCCGCCCTGGCCCGCGTTGCTCCGCTTGCTCTGACCCGTGGCATAGCGCTGCGAGCTCCCGTACTTCATGTTGAGCATGCCGTAGATTGTTGGGCTGTTGGCGACAATGGCGGCGAATAACAACTCTACGTTGGCTATGTGGTGCGAGGCGCCCGAGCGGTGGTACTTGAGCAGGTTCATCAGCAGCCGCGCGAGCGTGACGGCGATGATACCGGTGCCGACCAGGAACAGCGCAATGAGTCGTAGCTTGGCCATCAGGGGCCGTTGGATCTTGACGAGGTATCGCAAGGGGAGTGCCATGAGCATTACGTCGGTGATCATTTCGAGGATCGAAAATACAATCAGCTGTAGCCGACCGGCCGCGCACTTGCCTGCATCATGCGGTTAGCACGTGTTACATTGGAATCTCCTGTAGCAGATCGGATAGAGACCTACCTGGGTCGGGCACCATAATCCAGTATTTGTTGAATGGCCGACATTCAACGAATGTCATGACGACAGACGCCACAAACGTGACGGCCATGGTGGCCCAGTAAAAGTTCAATGTTGTGTAGAGCTCAAGGCCCTTGAGCAGATGCTGTATGATGCTCATAACCACGCATTTTTGGAGCCAGACGCTGCGAAGGATAAGTACAAGCAACCAAGAAACAAGAGCGTTCAACTTACTACACCGTGTACAGAACACGGTTCACCATGGTCATCTTTGCGCCTATCTCGTGGCGAGATATTTCCTCTGGCGTGAAGTGGTGCTTTTTTCTGGCTGCTGGGGGTATTTGGTTCGTCCCGTAGACCAAGGCCACATTTTCCACAGACGATCGCAGAAGGATGGTAAAGATGGCAGCCATTGTCAGGTAGTCTCCCATCTCGAATTTGCGCAGCCGCCTCCATCGCACGACCAGCCGCAGGAGCATAATCACGACGGACAAGCCGGTGAGTACCCATTGCACCGCTATCTCCGTCGTCTTTTCACCCATGCCGAGCTGCCGTGTGAATGCGAGCCGATCGTTGTCGTAGTTTGGGCTGGTAATGCACCAGAGACACCCGCGATATTGGCAGGGCGAGTTTCAGTGGCGCTGCGGCGTCTTCTTATTCACATCTGCAGCCTTATGCAAGCATTTCGATTCAGGAGGGACTGGATTGAAAAGAAATGTGGAAAGGAATCAGATGTTATGTTCTGGCGGTTTGGAGCACAGACACAACCAGAACGGCTCGGTGTGCTCAGAGGGGCAAGATCCCCCCGGCTACGTTGTCGACAGGGTGGACGACAGCAGCTGTCGATCATAACGTGATGATTTGGAGACGACTGGGGGCCGGCAGCTACGGCAGCACCGCCGCAGCAGTGCATGGCTTTCGCGCAGCTGTTGAACGACCTTGAGCGCGATGGCAGGGTACCTTCCGCATCCCTGCTGGGTCGTGCCGTGTCCCATGTGGGTTATAAAACGGCCACTCTGCGGATAAAGAAGTTGCTGACCCAGACACTAAAGGCAATTATTGGCTCGCTTATTGTCTTTTATTGTAATTCACTTATATTTTCTATCGCACCTTCTTTCCTTGTGGATTTTGCGCTCTTTATTTCGTTAGTCCTATCTTCTAATAACCATGATTGACATGCAGCCAGCTTCTCTCGTTCACGTCGCCCCGTTGCGCCATTGGGTGCAACGCTGCGCCCCCGTCCGTCCCAAGTTTCGGACGGAAGTTCGGCCTGCACCCATGGCAGCGGCCTGTCGATAATTTCCCCTTCTACAACGGTGCGGGCGCCACCGCAGAACTGGTGGCGGCGTTAGCCTTTGGCTGGAAGGTCAGCATGCCTTAATATGCTGCGTTTCGTCTAAACAAAGTGCGTCCTTGACACACCAGACGGAGATTTTCGGTCGACCTTTTCGCAGTCTCAATGCCCACGTTTCCTGTATGCTCACGGGCTTTCCCCTCCCACTGATACCGGTGACTTGCCATCGCTTGTCAATATGTTACGTACATGATGGTAATTGCGCCAACCGTGTTGGAAGGGTCGCACAGGCTAGCGAAAAGCCCCATGCAGGGGCTTCCCAAAGAGTCTCACGATGGCCCACGCCAGCCCGGGCGTTATACCCCGTAAAGGCCGCCTGAAGAGGGGCGCCGTGCCGTTTCCCCGTGGAAGCCAAGCACTGCGTACGGCTGTGTGAACAAAAGTGCACTACTTACAAGGCTGCCGTCCCCCGGCGCCGGCGGATATCTCAATTCCCCCAACAACAACTGCGAATTATTGACTGATTGCTGGGATGCAGGGTGACTGTCACCGGGATGCAGGGCCGCTAAGTTCAGAATGGCAGTTGGGCACATGCGTCCAAACGCTAGCGATGTTCTTTGCCCGTTGTCAGCGGCGCGGAAATGACCGGGCAATGCCGATTCGTCTGCACTCGCGTGGTTCTCCTCACCCTTCAATTTAGGGTGCATGTCGCTGTTGTGTGTCCCGCAAGGAACATTTCACGTAGTCCAGTCTCTTCACCTTTGTCACTCCTTTAACACTGCGTTGAGCAGCTTCGTACACCTAACAGAGCACTTCAGTAGAAATCTGTACCGACTTGCTAACGATGCTGTCTTTTACATGGCTTCTAGCCGTCGCGCTGCTCACGCTGCTCTCGTCCGTGCAGGCCAGCCGCGATGACATGATCAACTCGCAGGTGCGCCTGGCGTACGTTGGCGACAGCGGCATGCGGGTGTCCTGGAACACGTTTGACAGGCTCGACAACCCGACTGTGCACTACGGCCCCGAGCCGCACAACCTCTGCTTCCAGGCGTCCTCGAGCGAGTCCGTCACGTACAACACGTCGCTCACGTACAACAACCATGTGACAATCGACGGCCTGAAGCCTGGCACGCAGTACTACTATCTCCCGAGCCACCTGCTGCGCGACAATGCGACGACGCCGCCGTACAGCTTCCGCACGAGCCGGAGCGCAGGTGACATGACGCCGTACTCGGCCGCCGTCATCATCGACATGGGCACCATGGGCCCGAGAGGTCTGACGACGTCGGCTGGTCAGACGGTTTCGCCCAACAACATCCTCAAGCCGGGCGAGCAAAACACTGTCGAGTCGCTGGAGAAGGCTCTAGACACTTTTGATTTCATGCTTCACCGTAAGTTTAGAATTTGTCCCCTCCCGAGTGCTTTCACAATGCAAGATTTCTAACACAACACAGCCGGCGATTACGCCTACGCCGATGCGTGGCTCAAGGAAATGGCCGAGGGCTTTCTGCCCAACACGACCATGAACGACGGATGGGAGGTGTACGAGTCGATTCTCAACGACTATTTTGACGAGATGACGCCCATGACCACGACCAAGCCGTGGATGGTGGGCGCGGGCAACCACGAGGCCAACTGCATCTGCGGCGGGTACAATGACCCCTTCAACCACGTCAAGTACAACACGAGCGTGTGCAGCCCCGGCCAGACCAACTTCACCGGCCTGCGCACGCACTTCCGCATGCCCTCGGACGTGGGGTCGGGCGGCACGGGCAACTTTTGGTACAGCTTCGACCACGGCATGACGCACTACATCATGCTGGACACGGAGACGGACCTCGGCCACGGCTTCATCTCGCCCGACGAGCTCAACGGCGGCGAGGGCGACCATGCGGGGCCCTTTGGTGCCTACGCCAACGCGCAGACGGACTGGCTCGAGGCGGACCTCAAGGCTGTGGACCGCAGCAAGACGCCGTGGGTCATTGCGGCCGGCCACCGGCCGTGGTACCTGTCGCTCGCCAACATTACTCACACCATCTGCTGGACCTGCAAGGATGTGTTTGAGCCGCTATTTCTCAAGTACAATGTAGACCTGTACATTTCAGGGCACGCGCACTTTTATCAGCGCTCGGCGCCGCTCAACGACAGCGTGGTCGATCCAAACGAGCTCAACAACCCGTCGGCGCCGTGGTACATTACCAACGGCGCGGCGGGCCACTATGACGGGCTTAGCAAGGCTGCGAAGGCGCGCAAGCCGTACGAGCGCTTCCGGCTCGACGAGGATGACGCGACGTACGGCTGGTCGCGACTCACGTTCCACAACTGCACGCACATGACGCACGAGTTTGTGGCGAGCAGCAACAATACGGTGCTGGACAGTGCGACGCTGTTCAAGGACAGGAGCTGCGGGCCGGAGGCGTGCAAGGCTAGCTGAGTATGTGATCAGGTTGTCTGCTGGATAATTGCGTATTTCTGTACGGCTTGGGGAATAGATCATGTATACTTGGAGGGTGTAATCACTAGCCAGATTATTGGTGTGTATTGAGAGTTGTCGTAACATGTTGCCAAGCATCTACAAATTGATGAGACTTTTGCTCTAGTGTCTTCGAATGATACTCGTCAAATGATACCAACACGCGTGCGCTGCCAATGCATCATGGGCAACCATCGCCACACTGTCCGATATTTGAAGCGGCCCTCTTGTGCACTGCCATTTTATATCTGTACTAGCGGGCGGCCATTTGTTTGGGGTGCTTCCATCAAAATTCCAGAACGAGCAGTAGCATAGTTTAACGAGCATATGCCGAACCCCAATCAGATTTTCGTCCAAAGCGCTCGCGCCATCTGCCACCAGAGTCCTATTGAAGGAAGATGGTATTTGCCCGCTATATACGTAGTCTCGTTATAAACCTAAACTTTTGCAACGCAAGCGAAGCAAGTAATCATAGCGAAAATCACAGATAAGGGCATCCTAGGCCCGGTGGTCCAAGCATAAAGTATCCAGCTTCGATTGCTGCCAGCTAACTACATCGCAATCCACGTCGTTCACTTTGCCTGTTATTTCATTCTGTATTCGACTTGTCCAAGTGGCTGAAGCATGAAACATTGCCTACGGTACAAGCCACCGGGCTTTTAAGTGACCAAGTCAAATGCTTCAAATTTTTGAACCTTTTATGATCCAAACCGGCCTTGTCGGCGCCATACCCGGGCTACTGTACGAACTGGTAGAAGATTGCCTCCACTCCACTGACCAACCTAGGGAGAAACACGTACATTACCGGTGCGTCAACATTCAGAGTTGGGTGAACTAGCCGCTGCCGGTCAACATGTTACTGTTTTTGTTAAGGAGGTTGACGTGCGGTGACTCACCAGTATCTATAGCTGACTGTGTGTGGCTAGTATGTCCTGCCGCTATATGTTATGCATCAATAGCTCTTGCTAGGCTATGGAATCTTTGTCACGGGGTGGATAGATATGTATCTCGTCTAGATAACCGGCCGAGGTTCATGAAGCCTATCCTGCGTTTCTTTCTAAAGTAGGCATTCGTAAGTCAATATCTTCCTTACGGAGAGAATGGACATCCTCCTAAAACGATCAAGAATTCCCGTGCATTACCTAGACACAATACTGGTGCCTATGGCTGCTAACGTGCTCTTAATGCCACTTCCCCTGCTTTGCACTGCTCTCGTATAGAAACGACCTCCGCATCGCTCAATATAACAACCCACTGGTTGCGGATGCTCGTTGCGTAGGTAGCTGGTTTTATTATAGGTATCCTAGATAGGTAAAATAGCTTAAAAAGAGTAGATATGTCCTCTTACATGGGTTTAATCTACAGCTAGGGCAAATTCGGCTACCCGCGTCGGTTCTGCCCACTAGCCCACCAAGGTACCGGGCTACCTCTCTACACATCCTACGCTTACATATTGTCCTATAAGGCGGCAGCACTATATTAAATAGCCCCTCTATTAAAGCCCTGACACTAGATGCTGCTCTACTATGCATTGTGGGCACTATGACTTTAGTTATATAGCGTTCTAGATAAATCGCTTATATCCCTTAACTAGTTATTTTATTCAGTATCTTACTTACTGGTCCTAGTACCCCATTAGTAACTCTAGGGCAATATTATTAATAGTTAATAGTAGCTCTATTAACAAATTCTTCTATAAATCATCAAAGCCTATCCATTACACTAGAGCCTTCCTATGTTATACTGTAATAAAATTAAATAGCTTATATAATTTATTCTTAGGCTTAGGTCGACTAACGGTCTCCTATAACTATAGAAGGTCTCTAAAGGATTCATAGTATATATCTCCCCTATATATTAATTCAATGCTGCTATCTAATCTAGTAGGCTTAAGTTTCAGTAAGAGAATACTAGGTTTATCCTACTTAGAGCCCCTAAACTTCTATATTTAGTTTTTATACTAAATTGTTTTCCCTAGACTAGATATATCTAATAAGGTTATAGGCGCGCTATTTCCGCTCTCGGCGTTATTTTATAATGCTACTTTCTTTAATGGAGTTTAGTAATTCGGGGATGCTGGCCTGTTTAGCGTCGCTGGTTCTTCGGACTATGTTACTTAGGTTGGTGATATTGCTTTGGTCGGCGATGCTAGGTCAGTCGGCGCTAGCTCCTTCGATGAGAGGTTCAAGATTATGCTCCACGGTGGGATCGCTTCGACCACTCTAACGAGAGGCATGCAAAGCTTTTTTTTCAATAAACAGTAACAAAAATTTTCTCATATGCACATAACCTGTCCCTGTTTGAAGCTAAATCCCCGCAGGACCTTATGCGACTCGTTTGGCTGTAGATAACACCGCGGCGTCAAAGCAGCATACTACACTTGGCCTCTTCGACGATGGGGCAGAAGTCATCGCGTCTCACTGCTTTTCAATCGACAATTCCGTGGTTGGCGGAGACACGACGCGCACTCCGTCGCTCCTCACCTGGCTGATCTGCTCAAAGGCATACGCGAGCCCGATCAGCTTCGCCTCGGACCACTGGCGCCCGAGGAAGCTTATCCCGTACGGCACACCCGGCCCGGTTTCAACGAGCGCATCACACTGGTCCCAGCACACCTTGGCCTGGGCAGGGTAGAAGCCGAGGGGTACGCTGATGGCTGGCGCAGCTGCCATGGCCGCCCACCGTGCCGCCATCGACGTTGGCATCACCATTGCGTCCAGTCTGTGCCTTTCTAGCGTGCCGGGCAGCCCGCGCCGCACTCCATGTTCCTCGTAGCCTGCGAGAAGAACCCCGAAGCGCTCTGTGTCTGCGCTGTCAAATTCCGGCCCCACAGATTGCTCCCAGCAACGGATATTACGTTGCGCGTAATCCTCTCGCGGATGCAAACGCGTTTGCTCCATGAGCGAGGCTAGACTCGTGACGCCGCTAGGATTGACGCTCAGCTGCGCGAGATACTGCGCAAGGTTGATGCCAAAGTCCGCACAGAACATGGCGCGCTCTAATGGCTTCATGTCTTCGCCTGTGGCTTCGTAATTGGCGGCGATAATAGTTGCACCAGCCGTCTCGAGCATGACCAGCGCAGCCCGGAAGCCGGCCATCTCGTGCATGAGGTTCTCGGACTTGCCTGCTTCAATGACTTTCCACGGCACGCCGATTCGCGCGCCATGAAGCGCTTTGGTATCGCAAGCGGCCACGTAGTCTTGCGGCGTGGATGGTATCGCAGCAGTATACTTGTCGTACTCGTCGACGCCCGCAATAACCTGCAGGATGGCGGCTGCGTCGCGGACGGTCCTGGCCATGGGTCCCACGGTATCGTGGTGCTCAGATATGGGGATGACGAGGTCACGCGATGTAAGCCCAACGGTAGGCTTGATGCCGACGACATTATTCCAGCCTGCGGGGGCGAGAATTGAACCGTCTGTCTCGGTGCCCAGAGCTGCGAGCGCGAGACCCAGGTCCACGGCCACACCGCTCCCACTTGAGCTCCCACTCGGGGTTTGCTTGTAGTGATATGCCCCGTACGTCTGCCCCCCATGGGCGGACCAGCCGTCCATGGGCTGCAGCGGGCTGCGTGCTCTATAGTTTGCCCACTGGCTCATATTGGTCTTGCCAAGCAGAATAGCGCCTGCATCACGAAGTTTCTTGGCCATAGTTGAGTCCCGTGGGACCTTGGCTCCTATAAGCAGCCAAGATCCGGCTTGTGTCTACCATGTTAGCTTTCATGACGGTAACCGCGGCAGGTGCTAGACCTGCCTGTATTGTTCATTTTGTCATGGGTGGCAATATTGTTCTTGAGAAGAATGGGTATTCCATGGAGAGGTCTTCCCCGCATTAGCAATGTCCTACTACTCTGATAAAGCCAACCACTTACCCACGAAGTTTCCCTTGTCCACGTTCTACATCACACAGCTCGGCAGTCTGAACGGCATCTGAGTTTGTCTCCGTCACGGGATTTGTCGTCGGTCTTGCTTCTTCTATACGAGACAGATATGCCTAGTGAGCTGTTAGGGTAGAGTAAAGAGTAGCTACGAGACATCGCAATACATTAACAAGGTCAACACTCGTAAACAGCCCCGCTTCTAGGCCTCCGCGCAGCTGTTCCAGAGTCGCGTCAATAAGACTCGGAAAGTTTCCTGATGGATGAAGGGGTACCATTTTGAATAATCGCTAGCTTTTCTTTATAGAGTCTTGAAAGGAAAAGTCATAGAACTGCTTGTTGAAGAAGATAGCCGTTGCTGTGCTGAGTGTACACTGAAAAGCAGGGGTCCAGTGGATCCGCCATCTCACCGAAGGAGTCATAGAGAGATGCTGGTGGTGGCGGAGTCAGGGGTAAGAACAATGAAGATCTAGTTTCCCGTGAAGACCGAATTCGAACTCGAGAAATTGAGAAAGGGCATAGCTGGAAAGACAAATATAAACAAGCTAAATCTGGTTCAATTAGATCCGCAATCATGAAGTATAATGGGCCGAAAAGGCAGGACTCGCTGTAGTATTACAGCCATCACTCATCTAGTATAGGCATAGTAAGGAGGAAAAGTGTAAAAGAGGCTGGAAGATATTAAGTGGGCGAGCAGAGAATGGCAGTGAGAAAGTGAAAAATTAAAAGTGCTAAAGACACTTTCACGCGGCTATGCTATCGAAATTCATTAATTCAATATACACGGACTGGCTCTGTCATGCTACCTGGCTAGAATTTGCATGTATTACTCTTTATGAGAGTCTACTACGCCACCTCAATTGCCACTGGCGTCATTCAACTCGTGGGTTTGTTCTGTCTCCATGAAACATACGCCCCCAGGCTGCTCAGCTCGAAAGCCAACAAGCTTCGAGAGGCGACAGGCGACTCCTCTTACCAGACAGAAGAAGGGCGACAGAACAAGTCGTTCACAAAATCGTTGAGAGAATCACTCGTGCGACCCTTCAAGCTCATTTCAACGCAACCCATCATTCAGGTTCCTGCTCTGTACATGGCTTATATTTACGGGCTCATGTACCTCATGCTGTCAACCTTCCCAATTCTCTGGACCGACCCCAACTACTATGGTGAATCCACTGGCATCGGTGGGTTGAATTACATCTCTCTTGGCCTAGGGTCCTTGCCTGGCTCGCGTATCTGCGCCTTCTTAAACGACCGCATCTATGTTTGCCTCAAGACCCGGACAACAACGTAGGCAAACCAGAGTTTCGCATTCCTTTACTCACTATCTCGTCGCTGCTTGTACCGGCAGGTCTCTTCATCTACGGCTGGACGGCCCAGACCCATCAACATTGGATTGGCGCCTGCTTGTTTGCCTTGGCCAACATGACCACTTTCCAAGTTATGCAGACGTACCTTGTCGACACTTATACTCTGTATGCAGCTAGTGCCCTGGCCGCCGTCTCGGTTTTGCGCTCGCTAGCAGCATTCGGGTTCTTGCTCTTTGCTCCATACATTTACAAGTCTCTGGGTTATGGATGGGGTAATAGTGTGTTGGCATTCATTTCAATTGGAATAGGTATTCCGGCACCAGTATTCCTTTGGAGATTGGGTGAGAAGCTGCGTAAAGCCAGCCCATACGCGGCTGGATAAACGTCTCTCAGTTTCCCATGCACGCGTCGAAATGGTAGACTATTTCCAAAGCTCAAGTACAGTATAATGGGGTCGGTCGTGAGAATAAATATAAGAAACTTCCTCTTCTTACTATTAAACGAAATTTGAATTCTATATTGTCATGATATTTAATATGCTATAAGAATACTACTAAAATTCTTATAATAGTTATTCTTCTAGAGTTTTGTATTATTTATACTCATGCTCTCTTTTAGCTTGTATTGCCCTTTCATGTCTGTATAGAACTACTTATTACCGGTAATAATAGTTAGAACAATATGACTACAGTACTAACCAATGCACTACATATAACCCTAGAGCTACTACTCATGAATAGAAATATATATATTTAGCTAAGAAGAAGAAAAATAGTTCACTAAATAATAGTAGGAAGCTTCTCCTTACTACTAAAACTGCCTTACCAGAGTATATAGCATTATAATTATAGTCTACTAATATTTTAAGTACTTAACTTTATAACTTTTGGGGGTGTTGTATTTCCTAGGTAAGATGGGTTAGTTTCTTGTTGGTCTATGTACTATCTATCTATTATCCTTATTCCAAGTGCATGCTATAGAAAGGAAGGAAGATAGCCCGCTACGGATATGCCGAGCTAACGAAGGAGGGATGTCGCGTAGCACATATTAACGCCCCGCTCGATATGCGTTTCTACCTGCTACTGTAGAGGCTGACAATATTCACTAGAGAAAAAAAATGAAATCTACAAACCAAATATGGAGTGCGCGTTTTCCGCCCCAGCGCTTTACATCACAGTATCAACCCATACGAGCGAGAAGCCCACGTTGATCTCTCTCTTGTCATCGTCGAGATAGCATATCCGCGGAAGTGGCGTCCACCTATTACCATATCGTTAATTGTCATTTGTAGCATGGAGTAGATAGGATGAACTTACCTTGCCGCCGCCGAGGCCCCATCGGTTGTTGAGGCTGACGCCAAACAGCGTCGTAAAGAAAACGGTACTTTTTAGAATTGGTTGCACGACAGGCGCGGGATGAGACGAAAGGCCGGCTGCGTGCAAAGATGTCTGGCCACAGTGCGCGAACCTGTCAGAAGAAAACAAAAAACGACACGAACCCTTTAAACTTGGCTGGATTAATTTCATTTAAATTGAAGAAAATGAGAACAATTGGAGGATTAGATAAGTATCATTATTTCTATTATATAATAAAACATATACGTTCAACATTTGATCTAGCAGCTATCAAATACCATGCTAACAACATTTCAGAGTGGCAAGTGCAGGTTCGACGCTGCCACAGTCTTGAGGGATCCTGGCTCTGTCGGCGATTGGCCTTGCTCTCGCCGCCGGTTTGAAACTGACCTGACCCCAGCCGACAACAAAACTCATCGTCGCCGTCCGGTCAAAGTCATAGTTGCGCCGCCCAAGTTGACGACTCCTCTTGCGACGGGCTGTTTCTCCACGCCGTCAGACAACTCTAATTTTAGTAATTGGAAATCAAAGGCCGCCCTTGGCGTGCCGGACTGCATGCAGCAATAGAATCAATGCTGGTAAAAATTGTGGCGGCTATGTTCGTGGCATTAGATCTGGTGGTGGATAATATCTGCGTTACTATTTGGAGGATGCTTTCGGATGCTGGAGTGCGGCGTCTGCGTTACCCTCTAAGGCAGATGCGATTTGTTGCTTGCATTGGGGGTCGCAAAACCTGTCGTATAGCATAAATACGGAATGAAAGTTGAAGCTGGAATAATCGGCAGCCAGTTGGGGGTTTAAGGTGACGGTGCCCGGCAGTATGGCGCCGTCCGTGGATGCGGGCTGCTTCTGGGTCAGTCAAGCCCCGGGAGGCGAAGCAGGTTATGGCGATTCTCTGACGGCTGGTAGTAACGTCTTAACAAGAAGCTTTGGGCTGCATAGACTCTGGGTCCTGTCGTGCACCATGTCTGTACTGTCAGTCGATCAATATTCGTGTCCAAGATGATCCAGTAACTCTAATAAGTACAGCAATTGAGCTGCCCATGCGCGCAGCCTATCCATTGCGCGATGAAGCTGCTGGATGCCGGCTAAGTGCAGTGAGACTCCCGCTTTCCATGGCTCATGGAATGACCAATAGGACCATGGCTAGATGCGATTGCGTGCATGAATGATTTACCCTCAGTACATCTCCCCGCCCCCAATAGCTTGGAGCAAGAGACAGAAACCGAGCGGCACCCGAGCGTCCGGAGCCCATTTCCAGACCCCCGTTGCCAAGGCGCTATGGGAAGCAGCAAGGTGGGCGAAACAGCAGCCACCAATACCAACACGTCTCGAAACGGGCTGATAATGGCAGTTATAAGAGAGCAGCTTGAGAAAAAAAGTCTTGGCAAAGTAATACGAAGTGCTCATGTGGCAGAAAAGAACCAGTCAGAGTCTGCCGCGTACTGCCGAGTGTTGCGTTTGCATTTGTAGGACGGTGTCGGGCAGTCCATATTATGCACGACTTTGTGCTGTATTAGCTCGTAGACGCAATGTCTGATATGCGCATTAGTTAGCTCGTCTGTTGACGAGAGAGCGCATCCTTCCTTGGCTTGGTTCGCAGGAAATTGGTGACGTCTGGGCATCCCATGTCACAGGCCACGCAGCTGTAGCTGCAATGTGGGGAGTGCTTGGCTTTAGCGCAGGAGCCACTGAAAGACGGCCGCTGTCAGGGCAGTCATCCACTAAATCCCCTAAAACAGAGCGCCGTACGTAAACCGTCACCCCCGCCAAGCGCTCCCCACCTCTGGGCACTGCTGCCATTTTATTAGCAAATGACCTGAAAGGCTTGGCCAACGCCAGCGTGAGGCTCTGCCATGAGCTAGCAAATCTGTGCCAGTAATACTCATCGACTTCTCCCTCTTTGCTCTGCATTCATCTTTCTCAGCCATCTGCCATCGCCAGCTTTCACGCCAATTCGCCTGACAACGGCCTCTTCCATAACCAACGGTGCTTGCGACACAGTGCGGCCCCACGTTGAGATACCCTCGTCGCCCCCAAACTCCCAATTCTCCGCGACTCCACCATCTCGCCATCTGTCGCCATCTGTCCGCTGTCGCGCATGCTCTGATCGCGACCGGCCTCATTCTAACATACACCCCCACGGGCGCATTCGGGGAGCTAAGCCCGTGGGTCTCCGTTGATCGAAAGACATACAGCATATTCCGGGATTAACGGCCGATACACGACAACCATGAAGCACCTGGCGCTGCTGCTTGCCGCTGCGTCAGCATGCCTGTCCCAACCCTCCGACGTCGACACATATGCTGCGGGAACCATCGACGCCCGCGCCGCCAACGTGGCTCCGTCAGGCTACGTGCCGTCCCCTTCATCATGTCCCGATCCGCCACCCCAGATTCGCTCAGGCAGCTCCATTGGCCCGGACGAGAAGACATGGCTCCCGGCCCGCCGCAAGGAGACGATACAGCACATGCGCCGCCTCATCAAGCGCCTGGCGATTGAGAAATTCGATAGCGACATGTACTTTGGCAACATAACCCACAACTCAACGAAACTGCCCAATATCGGCATCGCCATCTCCGGTGGTGGCTACCGTGCCATGGTGGGCGGCGCAGGCGCCGTCGCCGCCTGGGACGATCGCTCTGCGGGCAGCGAAGAAAAGGGCAACCTCGGCGGCCTGCTGCAGAGCGCAACCTATATATCCGGACTGTCAGGAGGCGACTGGCTCGTCGGCAGCTTATACGTAAATAATTTCACGTCGGTGCAGAGCGCCATAGATGCGCCTCTCATCTGGCAGCTGGCAAACAGCATCTTCAAAGGTACGGATCCAGCCCAGGGGATCGAATCTCGACGGCGCGCAATGCAATGCTGACTGACAACTCTAGGTCCCGACCAATACAGCGTTCGCGGATACTATACCGATGTCTTTAATGAAGTGGAAGGGAAATTCAAGGCCGACTACAACGTCTCGGCGACTGACTACTGGGGCCGCATGCTGGCCTACCAAATGGTCAACGCCAGCAACGGCGGGCCGGGGTATACATGGAGCTCAATCGCCAACGATACAGACTTTTCCGCTGGAAAGGCCCCGATGCCAATCCTTCTCGCCAACGGGCGCAGTTCAGAAAAGACTGCCATCACCTCCACCAACTCCACAATCTACGAGTTCACGCCGTGGGAGCTCGGCTCGTCAGACCCTACCCTCGCTGGGTGGGTGCCGCTTCGTTACGTGGGCACCGAGTTTGACGATGGCAAGGTGAAGGACGAAGACACCTGCATCACAGGGTTCGACAATGCTGGCTTCGTCATGGGTACCACCTCGTCCGTATACACGCAGGCCATCTCCCTCCTCAAGGAGAACAACAAGAAGTACATCCCCAGCGACACCCCCGACTTCGCCATCAAGACGGCGGCCAAGCTCATCTCCGCGCTGAGCGACTCAACATCCTACGACATTGCCGAGTGGTCGCCTAACCCCTTCCGCGGCTTCAACCCCGCCAGCAACCACAACGCCAACCGCTCGCGCCTCAACCTCGTCGACGGCGGCGAGGACGCTCAGACGATCCCCTTCCACCCGCACCTGCACCCGGACCGCGGCGTGGACGTCATCTTTGCCTACGACTCCTCCTCCGACACCGAGTACGGCTGGCCCGACGGCTCCGCGCTCGTCGCCAGCTACGAGCGCGCGCAACAGCCCGCGTTCCAGGACATGCCCTTCCCGCCCGTCCCGGACAAGAACACCATGCGCAACCTCCTCCTCAACACGCGCCCTACCTTCTTCGGCTGCAACGCCACCAACGTGACGGCGCCCGATGGTCAGCACGTCGCGCCCCTCGTCGTCTGGCTGCCCAACCACCCCTACGTCTACAACGGCAACCTGACCACCTTTACCTGGTCCGTCAAGGATGGCGAGCGCGCCGCCATCATCGACAACGGCTGGGCCGTCGCCACCCAGCTCAACGCCACCCACGACACCGAATGGCCCCAGTGCGTCGCCTGCGCCATCCTCTCGCGCAGCTTTCACCGCAGCAACGCCACGGTCCCCGACCAGTGCGCCAAGTGCTTCGACCGCTACTGCTGGAAGGGCAACACGAATACCACGACGCCGAATGGGCCGTACGACCCGTCATTCGCCGGTGAGCCTATCATTGTTAAGGACAGCGCGGCGCTGGCTGGCCCGACGTACGCCACGGCGCAGTTGCTCGTCGCCGTCATCTTTGTCGTCGCGATGCTTGTATTGTAATTACCAAGATACCAAGGAGACGGGTTTAAAACAGTAATTTGACAGAAATCCGAATGGACATTTTTGTTTGGCATTTGCAGTGAGTGGGAGCAGAAGAATGTCCTTCTTAAACTTTGTTCAACATAAGCACCCTTTGCAGAGTAGCTGATCACAGGCGTTGGATACAATGTTGGCCATTTTTATGTGCTGTTCACCATTTTTAGTCTGTTTCTATTTTTCTCCATCTAAACCACCTCCCACACCTTTTGTTTTTCGTTCAGCGGATTGGCTACCCATGATCCTGGGGTATTCATACTTGACTAGTCCATTATATTAACCATTAAGGATATTCATCTGCCCATTACTATCACCTCCTGCTTCCCCTCGTGGCTGATTTGCTTACCATGACGCTGTCCTCACTTTGTTGCCCAGCGCCGGTGAGGAGCATCCGCTTCCGTCCACGAGTGCATACATGAACCTGTGTTCGCGGACGGGGGCCTTCATCTGGGCCTCGTAGAATTCGTTGATCATATTGTCAATCTCGGAAGCGATGCCCAGCGTCCATGAAAACGTGTTCATCCCTTTCCCAAACGGATCCCACATCGCCCACATCTCGGCCAGGATCATCATGATGACGGCGCACACCAAAGTCAGGACTCCCATGGACCCCCATTGCACGGTATGACCGGCTGGTGGCTCAAGCCAAGCACAGTGTCGTATTGGCGTGAATAAAGCAACTATTCTGCTGCAAACGTCAACGGTCCAGAGCATGCAAATCGGCACCACGTCGAATCCTGCGTATACTGTGCATTCTCGCCCGGCTAGCGCTAGCATATCAATGTTTTCACCTGTCAAAGGTTAGAAAGCAGTTGAAAATACGTGATGTCTGTAGATTTACTTACGCACGATAGGTGCTCGGCCGGGATCGAGATCGCGATTGTCCACAATATTTTCAAAATGATTGCGCAGATTGTACACGATGTGCTGTGGTGACATTGATGGATATGCCGCCTTGTGGAAGTGATCGCTAAACTCTTTTTCCAGCGTCAAAGAGAAAAGTTCAAAAAAGTATTCTACTCTGACGGTCTGTTGAGGACTATTGCTTTCTCCGTTCGAGGGGTATAGCGATCTGATGATGCGTTTATCGCCTTCGTGAAACAACTTTAATTTGAAGGCGGCCTGCTCGCAGTATTTTGTCACTGCTGGCTCACAGGAGTTGCCTTTTACTTGATGTAAAAGTGCCACGGGATATGCCGTCAGAAGCGCCAAACATTCGCTATTCTGGTTAGTAGAGTCAAGGGAGAGTCTTGTTTGCAGAGGGATATCATACTACACCATTGATGGTAGTTTGCCTCCAGACTGACTATAGGTCGACACCTCAGCAGTTTTGATAAACGCGTATGCTAGCGTGATTGCAGTTTGTCGAACACGCTCCATTCGTTCTCTCGTCGCCCGTAATCTTGTGATAGTTAGTCTTTGCGCAATTCCAAGCTTCGATCGGCATCAACTCACCCAAAATAACCCTGCCCGATCAAAAATGCTGCACCTGCTACAAGAATTGTGCTTGACCACCCCAGCATATGACTCGTTATTGTTGAATCGACATTCCCAGGTCGTTTCACACTACACGACCAGCCAAAGAGTCTTGTTCCCAGCATCACTCCGAATTGATAAACAAAAAAGAAAGCCAGCCAGGCGCAGAACTTCAGCAGAGGCGGCCCGTGGTAGACGTTATAGTTGATATCTCTGCAGCTCTCTGGATTTCGGATTTTGAATTCAATTTTGGACCGAAATAAACTTTTCCACGCCCTGCGCCAGCGTGAGATGCCGCGCGGCGGCTCCGGCCATTTACCGCATCCAGCCTCCTCGTCGATGTAGCCACGCTGTGAGTCGGACGTGCTGGCGCTGGACCGGCCATCGTCCGGGTATGTTTCCGAGCGTCTGTTTTCGGGTATAGGTAATGGCGTGGAATGTGGCGAATCTTGCTCTCGAATCGGAGGCGGTCGAAATCGAAAGCTGCGATCACCTTGGTGCGAGTCACGCGTCGTGGCGAAGGAACGAATCGAGGCCTGCGCAACAGTGTCCCGTCGCTTGCTGGAATAAATAAGCGTGTCATAAGGAAATGATGTGGGCGCTATGCTATTGTCCATAGCGCATGGAGGAATTGCGGCGAACGCCATGTTTGCATGCGCAGAGGAGGACATTTGATACCGCGCCCCCCCCCGCCCGACGATAGCAACCGAGCACCTTCCCTCCAAGTTCGACTAGCCGCACTGCCGAGACGCATCGCTTGCGATTCTGCTAAACTTAATTAGAATTAAACTTCTTTCGTATTGCCTATGTCTGCTACCGCATCCTCGTATTAATATTAAACATTAGCTATTACCCATATTATCTTCAACTGTCATCTCCGCGTGAGCAGGGACACTCTCATATTGAAACAAAAATTCATGACAAACATGTATTATTGCAGGAGAAATAAATCAAACGCTATGCATCATAATTGTGACAGACGAATCGCATTACGTAAACGCGGACGAACTCGGGCCCAGTGCCGCACAATCATTACGACAATCGCTGTGAGGGCAAAGATAAAGACGACGGGAACAAGGGCCTCTTGGAAGTGGTCGGCAATGAAATTGAGCGCGCGTCCGTCCGATCCATGCCAAGACCGGCCGGCGGCATGATGAACAATGCTGCGAGAATATTTGTCCTGCAGCACCGCCAAGGCCTTGACTTCTTCGGCTTGGTTGTACAACCAGGCATATTCGTTCATGACGGCGGTTATCATCAACGGCCCTGTGGACCAAAATACGGCCAGGTATGGCAGCATGAATTTGCTGGACAGAGCCGTGGCTCTCTTTTTCGCCTCCTGCAGCGCCCAAAGGAGAAATTCAGAATCCTTTTCTGCCATGAGGAAGTGGTTGCTGATCCCCCTATCGTCTCTTGTTGGCGATAGAATGGCTTGATAGCCAAGATTCTGCAAGCAGGGTATGGCTTCGGAGGAAGCGTTGTCCACAGGGTACGCATCCAAGTCGGCGTAGATGCCGCCTTCGTGGTGTACCACCATTAATCGAGCAACGTCGGCGCGTTGAATGTCGTAGTCGTAGTTCGTGTATGTAGAGAGAAACCATGGATATGAAGTTTTGACGAGATTTAGCCTGTCGGCCTCTGTCCATAGTTTTATCGTGTAATTGCTGCCAAATAGCCACTCCCACGTCTCACGCGACGCCGTGAGCGGGTACGTCGACAAGTCATCGTCGTTCCATATTTGATGGACAATGTTCGGTATGCGAGGCTCTGTACTACCGAAGCCGCCCGAGGGTATTCGGCATTGGTCGACGGTATCCGCAGCTTCTTTCAATCGGTGTGGCGAGGCTATCTCTCGAGAGGATGTGTGTCGTAGAAGTAACAGAAGGAAGAATATACCGACCATGCCGGCCAACCCAGCCAGGCGCGAGCTTCTTTTGTTGCAGGGCAGTGCCATTGTGACTGCGGCTTTGTCTGCCAAGCTGAACGCCAAGTAAAAGCCAAGCGATGCTGTCGATGCGAAATTGCGAGTACTGAGACCGCAAAGAGGGAGAGAGAGAATGGCGTAAATAGTCAAGCGAAGTCTATTAGACAAGAAAATAAAAGATGGGAAAGCAGTGATTAAAACAAGATTTGGAACAAGCAAGCATTACAGACTCGCAACACATGGTGTGGCTTGCGGGAATCTGATGCAGAGTATATATGCCTAACCAAGCTGGGACCGCGTGCTACACCGTCATACCTCGTCCAGGCCCCCCATCACTTGCATCACGCCGAGCGGTTTCTTATTGTACCCAAAGAAACTCGAAAACGTAACCTGGCCCTGGCGCTGCGTCGTGTAAGACCCCACCGCAGCCTGGAGAGCTCTCCCGGTGACGGGCGCTTTGCCCTATCATGAAGTGGGCTGTGGGGCAGGGTTGATGATGGCTTCAGGGCGGCCGAGCTACAGTTTCCCAGTAGTCGCATCCCGGCAAAAGCAAGCAGAGGGAGGTTTCGCTGCCTCTCACATACCCTGTTATGGTTATTTTTCGCTTGGGGGGCCAATCACGACTCGCGCCCGCGAGCCTGGCTACCACTGCGAGAAAATGAGCAGAGCCACAATGGGATTACGTCGCCCCCTTCGCTGGCTATCGTAGCTGAGCGTCGGTTTGGGACTTGAATGCGAGCGCTAGCAGGGGGGCAATCACGAGGAAGAGGCGTGCCGCCTTGCTGTTTTTGGATCTACCCCTGGCTGTTTGGCCGTAGGGCTGGCGGGCTGGCCTTACTCCGCCTCTGGGGAAGAAGTTCTTTGATTGCGCTGGCCCGACGGTGTGCAGTAAGTTGGAACCTTTGCGCAGCTTAACAAACCGGGGCGATGCGGAGAGTATTAGCTGGCAGTTCCGAATTGGTAGCGATGACTGACGTCAGGTTAGACACTGCCTCCGTCCTACGGGTTGAGTTACCATGTACGGCGACCTTCACTATTAGTTAATTCGCAGGCTTCCTATTGGCATTCTTCAATGCGTTTGCCAACTTCAACTATGAGGTACTGGACAATCAGCCACTATCTTTTTGCGATATGAAAAATTAGACGCGAGGCTGAGATCCTTCTAGCTCTGATCTGGCCGCAGCAAGTCACCGATTGCGCGGTGATGCAGTTCAGACCTGAAACGGTTAACTATTGTGCCGCTGTGCCCAATCGGAAAGCTGTAGCCCTCGCTGTTCTGCTCGCAAGGATCAGCAAACGGTCACCTCATTCATTCCGAATCGTCCCAAAGGAGAAAGTGTGTCACCCCGGTCTGCAATGTCCCAAAGAAGCAAAAGCTGGGTCAAGTATCCGTATTGACACCGGGAACCCGCAATGCCAAGCGCTGTCTTGCGTGGCCTGCGGAGCCGGGCCTTTGTGTTGATGGAAGCACAGCCACATAGGGAGACGGGCGAGCAAGAACAGGGGTAGGGTTTAAAAAAGAGGCTTCGGCTGATGTTGGCGGTCCAAGGTCATGCCATTACTTAACCGATAGCAGTCGCGTGCGTACATGTGCTACATATGGGTGTGAAAGGTTTAGCAACGTGTAGGTGCGCTCAGAGATAAGTAGCATGATCCCGCGTATAAGTGCTAATAAAGACACTCGGCGATGGTGCTAAAGACAGTGCAGGAATAACTTTACAGAAATACTTTAATGAATACGTCTAAGCTACTGTAAGCGCATTGTAGCAATGGTATCCACACATCAGTGGTAGTGAAATTGCGCGCCCTTGTTATATTGTTCTGTAGGGTATGGTTCGCAGAAAAGGATGACAACAAGAGATAGATCCTTAAGAAAAGGCACGTAAAAATACATTAAATATGCTTCTTATTAATATTATGATTTATGCTATCTCTAAAGAAATTTCGGTTATGTGGTATGTAATTGCGCTGCACATTGTAGCTTTTAAATTCAGGTATGTATCTCCTTTTGCTGGGCCTTGGCGCAGCATCAGGCCAGACCATAAGACGTGATTATTCCCGTAACCGCAACGCTGAAGCTACAATACTCGAATATTGCTGCTGGAATGCTCACAAATCTATACCAACTTTATAGCGCTGCCTTCCTCACATACTTGCCCGGTGAGTAGGAGACCGATTACTGCAATACGATGACAGCGCCTAGGTGTGAAAGTCACTGTGCTTATTTCGCTTGCGTCTTGTCTACCAAATTATAAAGAACTTGAATGAGTGCAGAAAAGCCTTACTTGCATTAACTATCAAGTCCGTGCTAGGCTATTTTCTATGATACGAATGAAAGGTACGACTACATTGATGCACCTGAATCCAAGACATCAACCAACCTTTACCTTTCTGCGAATCGTTGCCGCTTCATCGCTCAATCCCATGGCAACTCTCTTCTCCTCTAAATAAATCGCGAGATCACAAGATCCGCGCCTGCTGCCTAAAATCGTGGTATCTGTGGTTATGGAATCACTCGGAGCTAGTGGCATCTCGCATTGATCGGCAACAACTTTATGATCGGCACCATCAAAAAGGCGATTGAAATGGTCTTCGCTATTTGGAAACCAAATCGGCACAAGATCTCGGACTGTTAGACGCCAATTCTTCTCCTTCGCCAAACAAAATATCGGAGCGGATTCCCTGATCAACAGTACAGGTATGCGACTGTATCGCGCCTCAACAGCGAGAGTAGGGGTTGTCTCAAGTTCCAGCATGTGGTCGGGGAAAGAATTGTCCGAAAATGGCATAAATAATGTCCAACCCTCCTGTGGCCTTAGACGGTCCATTCTGATGTTTTCCAAAGGAGCGACAGAAAAGATCTCAATGCTAGAATCTGCTCCATGTCTGATCATGGCGTCGACAAATTGCGGGTACTTGTCCGCAGAGGGAATCTCACCGAGCAGCATAGACCACAGTAGTGCTTGCCAACAAGTCCATGGCTCGCCTTTCAGATTTTGAAATCCATCGGTATTCTGTGAAAAAGCACATGGGGAAGTCCAATTTAAATCGACACCTCTCTCGAAAAATTCGGTGAGGAGTCGCATAAACGACTCTCCAGAGACGGTTGGTGTTTTGTTCGAGCCGCTCCACTTAATCCAGTCTATCGGCGTGTTCACAAGACTATCCGCGTCTCGTTTTTGACCTGGAGCTGGATACTCATAATCATTCAACTGGAAGTAGCGGATGGTTCGATGGAAAGCTTGAAATAGGCCAACATTCATGGGACCACGCACGTTCTCGCCGACACCAGGCCCTCGCCGCCAGGTACTGTACTCAGAAATACGGCTTTCAAGCGTCAAAATTGAAAGTAGTTGGTGCGGCGAGGCCTTGATAGGAGAAAGTCGAACTTGACGTATGGCCAGCTGAAGGACAAGGTGTCGCTTCACCGCATCTCCGACCGCGTCGATAATGCTGAAAAATCTTGGTGAGGATGAGTGCCCCGTCAAGAAAGCACATTGAATGAATTCCCTCCAACGTTTCTGCAGAGAAGAAGCCAATACATCTCCTAATCCAAGGTCGTCGGTCCTTGCCAGGCCGGTGGCTGCTCGCAGCAGGGGGTAATTTGACGGCTCCAAGAAGCGTAAGCAGGCCAACATAGTTGAAAACAGGGCGAAGAAAGGATCGAACTGTGTCAAATATAATCCCATTATTCCCTCTGCTTTGTCAGAGTCCAAAAACTCAACAACTGACCGATGTGTCACGGCGACGTACGTGCGCTCGTCGCCATTCGCTGGCCATGAAGAGGCTTCGGCAATGGTGATGACATTGAGGAACCCTTTACACTGACCGAGTATTTTCTTCCTAGCTGCTTGAAGACGGGCTGCCAGGTCGGTTGACTTTGTTTCTGATCGTGGCTGAAAGGTGGAGAGATTCCAGCTTGGGGATGCCTCGTCGAGCAGCATGAGATCCAAGAGTCCCACACCAGGTGCGGTGTCTTTGGACTGCAGCAGCTCGGGTACTTTGAACTGAGCGTATTTAACCAGAGAAATAGCTTTATAGGCCCACGGCCGGCTATGCACGGCGACAGAAGAAAGAAGATGTGGTAGGAGGTGGTCCAATTCTGTTGGACAGTCTTCAATGCTTCTCTTCAGCTCTCGAGCATTCGTGACTGAACCGGATAAAAGCACATTGTCCATTGCAGCGACAACCATCACTACCCACAGGAAGACGCCCTCAGCTCGGTCGGTAATGAGCGTCATGATGCTTTGCCTGTCTTCTAGGGCCATCGCTGAGAAACGCTTATTCGATTTGAGTCGGAAAGAGATCAACCCAGCCATATCGCCGCGTGTGAGCTCATGAAGGCGCATCTTGGGGCTATTCAAGAAGAAATCTTCAAAAATCCCGTATTCGCGACTGGAAACACAAATTTTAATGATAGATGGGTATGCGGATACCCAAGACCTCATCAAACTCAACAAGACGGCATGGTCGCCATCGAACTCGTCCAAACCATCAATCATCAGTATGATCTTGTAGGTTCCCGTGTGCAGTGCGTTTCGGAGTATGTTGTGAAAAGCAGCTTCCACATCTGGATGCTCCAAAACTACTGCGCTGATGTGATCTGGAGAAAGGTCTTGCCAAAGTGCGGGAAAGGCAACTTTTGTCATTCTTGGTTCGTGTTCCAACATTGAGTAGAGAAGGCCTCTCAATAGACCTTCAATACTCTTCTGTTCTGAGTGCCCTGGCTTCCAGAAGAAAAATCGCCCAGTGATGAGCCGAGAATCGCCAGCCCATTCGCCTGCGAACTGTGCAAAGCTTGGGTGGTTGCAGATCAGCTTCATCAATGTAGATTTGCCGGCACCCGGCTTGCCGGATACATAAAAGAAACCCTCTTCTTCCTTCATCCACTTCACTAAACGCTCTTTTGCCAGAAGATGAACAGCCTCTCCGTTTGTACTGTCTTCATCGCCATTGTCGCCCAACAACCAACAAAATGTGCTTTCCTCAGCCTTCGTTATGCTTTCAAATCTCTCCGAGAGAGTCTGAAATTTAAGTCGACCGATAATAAGATTGAATTTGGCTGCAGAAAGAGCCTCCTCAATTTTGCTGGCAATTTCTTGCAGGATGTTTATCATCTTGTCCGAGGGCAGTGAGCACTCCAGAGCAGCCGTAAGCTCAGTTGCGGCAGTACAAAGCTCGGAAATCAATCGAGAATCGATTTCACGATCGTTTCCAATGTTCAATAACTGTTTCACCACGGATCTATTATGCCCGTTTGTCAGTAAGTGATTCACTATTAATTTTGAAGAATGACCATGTCTTTCCTCACGATGCTCCTTACCGTGACAGTCTCTCAAGACAGACATCAATAGTAGATTGGCATTTCTGGATTCTGGTTTCCAGCGCAACGGAAGTTTTATCCTGATTCCCTGTTGCTGTCCCGTTCAGTTGAGTTGGCCCACTGCCGAGCACTTCGGTAGCGAGCTGCCCAGTGAGCTTCTCAGACAACGTAATCCAGTCTTCAATGGTATGAATCTTGGTTTGTGATGACGAACCCAAAATCTTTCCCGCGCCATCAAATGCATGCATTTTGTTCTGTAGAGCGTGTCGCGATGAGCCTGCGCTGTTGGTAGCTCGAAGAGCCGTCTCCAAACCGGGAAGTGGATTTTCATGAAGGACGGATTCATAATAGAGTAGCTGGCACAAAGTTGCCGCTTGCACCATATGTGCCAGACTATCCATTCTTTGATTGTAGAATGTTTTTTTTCAGCTGGATTGGCTTTTTGGTAGATGTCTCTAAAGAACAACAGTTTCGCAGCCCAGAAAACTGCTGCGTATAGAAAGTTAGCCGAGAATATCTTATTAGATGCACTCTGGTGTTGCACTTGTCGGTGTCCGAAAGTTGGCGCTCGTTGACTAGCAGAACAACAATCTGTTGCGCGATAATATCTTCGAGGCAATGAGACATCTTCATTACTCATATATTAACCAATGGTTGGTCTAGAGAGCAGCGCAGAGCTCCAAGGCGCTGAGAGGCACCCTGTGACACAATAACTGCCCCATTGTGGTTGCCTCAAGGCTGCACGCTTATGCACCTAGATAATGAGACCCGCCTGCTAGGTACAGCGTTGCACATGTTATGGGCAGTTTTTCCGGCAATAGCGGCACGTTGCGCAAGTAACCTTGCGTCCGCCACCTATTGGGCTACCCACTCGATTGCGCAGCAGCAAAACGAACCAGACCACAAGAGCTCCATGCTAGAACATGCTGCAGATGTGCCCCTGATTAATTCCAAATTTGCTCTTTTTATTTATTTATTTATTTATGAGATGCTTGGTATCCAACGAAGTAATCCACTTTCACACCATTACACAGGCTTCTGGGTTGGCCTGAAGCTGTCGAGAGTTGCGTCCTCGAGAAGGCCCTGCGACAATGAGCGCTAACGAAACAGCGAGGCTGGGATCCTCGTGACGCTAGAGCAGGTGCTTGGGACTTGAGAGCGTATTGTTAGGTAATGAAATGATCCCAGGCAGCTCGTCTGCGCGACCAACTGCAGCAACCGTTCCAAAATAGGGCATCACTCCGCGTGCCTCGCTTGAAGCTAGCCGAAAACGCGTTGCACAGCGCTTGCATCGGCACAGTATTAACTAACAAGTATGAAAATGGGCGTCGGCTACAGAAGCTGCGATATCGACCACATGCCGGGGGGAAATTACCCGAAAGGTGCATTTGAGCCAGAGCCTTCACACCGCCCAAAGAAATGTTGGTCCATGTTTTCATGGTTAAGCGCCCGCCTACCACTCCCCCGTAGAATTGAGCCCGCGGATGCAGCTACTTGGTGCTTCCTTTTATGTTTCCCGACGAAACTCGGCCACCACATGAAGTATGAAGCATGACACGAAGGGCTTAGCAGTTTTGTATGGCTCGGAAGTAGCTACATCAAGAAGTCTCGACGTAGTGTTTGATTGAATGCTATGTAGTGTTCAATATACAGCCCCTCTGCCCGCCTTGGCTATGATAACAGGTTCAAGCACTCAAAATTTACTCTGGTTTCTATGCTAGTGCTAAGCTCGTAGCCTGTGTCAATTTCATCATTAGAATAGGTACTGGCTAGGCCTGAGTTGCGTAGTTGTAAAGAACGTACATGAGAATGAGGTAGGATGCTCTAATAAATCACTCTTCAATGGTGGGCAGTTCGGGCCACTGCGCAACACCCTCGGGCTCGGAGTATCCGCGCTCTTCAATGGTAGGCAGCTCGGGCCACTGCGCAACGCCCTCGGGCTCGACGTACGAACGCTTAGCAACCGGGGTGGAAGACACCACTGCGGCAATGGCGAAGACAGCAAAGGAAGTGAATCTCATTTTGGAAAAATTGAATTTGAATGTTATTGTCGTGAAAGTGAACTGTAAGAGGCGGGAATCAAGGAATCGAGAAACTAATGGAGGAGGACCAGAACCGAGATCCTGAGGAGCAAAGCTCCTGGAATTTATTGTACTCGACTACGACGGAAGACCCGACGGTTGTTTCTTTTAGGCTCATTGATGCTTTTCTTTTGCCGCGGTAATCATATTGATTTGTCAACGATGTTGGTACCACCGCTGCCGCCCTTCAGGCAGGCAGCCATTCTAACGAACGGACACGTCACGTTGAGCACAGCCACCACAAGTTCTTTAGCTTTAGGCATAATTGACGCTATGATATGCATGCGCCATGTATGAGGCATGCGCTTGGCAAAAAGGTGTGCGGCTAACCGGCATCGATTGGCCGTGGCAACGTGCTGGCTGGCTCATGTTTGCGTAGCCAACGTCGCTAAGAAGGCAGAGGCTATAATCAGGCTGGCGGTGGAGTAGAAAACAAATATATTGTTGGTTCGCAACTTTTGAACGTTTGCTCTGAAAAAAAGTATGCTTTTAATTAGCCCGCCATCCCACTTTCTTTCTGTTCTTCGGGCCGCTTGGTTGGCAGACGCTCCGTAGGTGACGGTCAGCGTGTTCATCATCCCCTCCAGCCAGTTGTTTTCTTCCCAGTGCAGAATTTGTGAAGCTCATGGACTGGCAAGTTTAACGCCTTATACACCCAAGGGTCCTCGCTAACGTATTAGTCAGTGCGAACCTCAGCATCCTCAAAGAGGAGGAGGAGGGCCTGCTCAACAGCACCCCCCCAGAGCCAGCCGCCCAACGTCGCAAACCTTTCTTCTCTCGCTACCAAAGAGTAGTCTTTGCTTTGAAAGATCTTTTCCTGCTCATACTGGCCATTCCGACTCTCATCACGCTTGGTCATCAGGCCACAGACGTCACCCGCAGCCGCCTGTCCACCCAGAACATCCGGGAACAGGCCGCGCCGCTGCCCGGCTGCAACTGCGGGACGTCGGTGGCGGAAGCGATGAGGCTGGGCTGCAAGTACGATGCGCTCGCGGCCGCGTGGCTGCCACCGCACTGCATCGACGACGAGCTCACCGCGCTCTTTGAGCGCTCCGGCGACGGACCCAACGGCACCTGGACGTACTGGTCCGATCGGGCGCACAGAAAGGAGGTCGCGGTGGCGGACCTCGGCGCGCTGGCGGACGATCCGAGGAACGGCCGTTTCTACGCGACGTATCGGTGGCACATTGTGCACTGCTTCTTTTACTGGCGGAAGGCCATTCGGTCGCAGGCGCTAGGGATCACGCTCGAGGACCGGTACAATACAGAGACGCATGCGATTCACTGCAGCAAAATGATATACGCGAATCATACAATCGGCGCAGTATCGGGCGTGGCTTTGAATAGCAACCGATGGGACCCAAAGTAGGGATTCCTTGAAGTATGCAGTACCCCCTTGAGATAATACTAGTATTAAACTTCCACTATGAGCATGTCTATTAAATAATAATAAAGATACTATATTATTAGAAATAATAAGAAGAATAAAAAGAAACAGAATAAGAAGAAGAATAAGAAAAACAAGATTAACAAAAGTAAGGATTATAACTTTTAAAATCTAGGAAATAAATCTAGGTATTTTAATATAGTAGCTGTGAAGCACAATAATACTATTATTTTAGCGAGGCTAGTATATATGGGCAATAGCTGAACTTTTGATGTAATTCATTCTGTCTGGTTGATACTATACAAACAAGTCCGAGACTTGAACGTCTCTTGATGTAATTATCTTAAATGGTAATATATGTGGTATAAACGCGTAAAATGATGAGATATAATATATGGTACATGGCTTAAGAGCCTTGCGGCACGAAACCAAGCCAGTCAGACGCTGGTTCTGGCAGGCTCGGTGCGTTTTGGTTGTTTTGTGCCTGCGCTTGACCACCGAGTGCGCGAGCAGCGGACTCGGTGATTTTGGGATAGTTGAAAAAGTCGAACACGTCAATGTTGTCGAGCTCACTTAGGGACGTGATTTGTGTCGAAGTCGGCTCGATGCCGGTTTGGCGGGTTGATCCCGTCAGTGTAACAAGATTATGTGCGCTCCTGTAGTAATAGTGTTAGTCAACAGGGCAAGCTAGATTCGATCGAGAAACTCACTGTCGCATCGTGGTAAAGTTCATATCGCCTTGTCGGCCACGCTGAACAACGCGGGCAAGAACTTTTGCGTAGTTGTCAGCCACCTCCCAGTACTGTCCAACGTGGCCCAGAATTTCGATGAAGAATTCAATACGGGGATCAACCGGACAGCCAGTCGTGGCAGCATGGACGAGCAAAAGACGAGCAGCAACCCAGAGAGAAAAGACAAACGGAGGACCCAGATGATCCAGCCCACTGGCTTCATATACATCTTGCGCAATGTCGCCCAAGCTCTGGACAGCTGACAGGCAGCGCTGCATGGCGTAGTGCGAGGGTAGGAATAAATGAGATCGTACAGTCGGATAGGCTGCCGAAGAATGGAGACGGACAACAGCTGTGACATAGGCGCTGTGTAGCATGAACCAGTTGGCGACGCGGCTTGCCGGATCCGAGTGACACAGGGCCGAAATCTTGCTGTAGTCGCCTGGGAGGCCACGAAGCCAAGAGTCGAGCGATGCGTCCAACGATCGGTATGTATTTCTCCAAGCTGCCATGTCTGAAGAGGACGTAATATCCACCGGTGTTTTGAGGAAATCGTGGACCTTACTCAGAATCCGCAAAATTTCACAGTGATATGAGAAACTGCCCAAATTCTCTGGCTTGTTGACAATGAGACCTACAGAGCCATGTTGATCGGGGCTGGATCCCCAAGAGCGCGTGTCAACCGGGATATCGCGAGAGAATAGGTCGTAAGAGCAAGGCAGAACTCTCTTCATCTTGGTATCGTCTAGCATAAAATCGAATGTCGTAGTGGCAATAGTCGCGTATCGGTCCAGCAGATACACCATCCATGCAAGGCGCCTGCGACCTTCGTCCTCAATCCATGATTGCGGTCGTTCGATGGCAATACGTCTGATGGAGCCCGTCATGGGCGCGTCGTCGCTTGTTTCAACACCGAGAAAAACACCACTCTCCTCGCAGAGGCTGAGCTGCCGGGCATTCTGAGCCAGCAGCGCAAGCAAGTTCCAGCCTCGAGGTCCGTTGGAGGTGCCAAGCTCGTCGAGGCAAACAATGACCAGAGCTCGCAGTGCTTCCACACTGACGTGCTCCATGGCGTACATCTGCACAATCTGACGAGATGTTTCATGGTAGTGTGCGCGCATGTCGGATGAGAAGCGGGAATCTTTCAGGAATCGTAAGGTCGTGGCGACAATGGCATGGAGCAAGACTCGGTCGGCTTCGCTCAGCGACGTCGAACCGAAGAAGATACTAAAAGTCGTTTTGCGGTCCAAAATAGGGGACCATGTGTTACAGTGTTTGAAGTACAAGTCGACCAGCGTGTAAACAATGTCTTGGGGCGGCAAATCTGTGCCAGCAGAGAGTGCAGACGGTCCTCGTCGGAATGGCGGTATTCGATGGGAATGTAGAGAAGCGTTGGCGAAATCGGCTTTCATTCCCTGGCGGCCAGCGTTCCCGTCGTCCCAACCTTGGCCCGGAAGTCCGGAGGAGCCGCCGCTTATCGAGGGTGTATTTCGAGGAGCACCATTGGAAGGACTGCTTCTATTCCTATCCTGTGCGTACAAGTCGACGTGAGACTGTGCGTGCGTGCTAATGGCAGGTGATAGCGTCTGAGGAGGCGCGACGTGCCCTTCGGCAATGTGCTCCTCGACGCGGCGACCAAGAGTCTGCAGCAGCGCATCGATCCTGTTGACTTTGGCCTCGAGTTCGAGGCTGAAACCTATGCGGCTGCCGGGTTTCTGTCTCTCAAGGTAGACACAGGTACGATTGTGACGGGCGCACCAGGAGCACGCGGGCTCGGCCCTGTCACACTTGACCTTTCGGGCTTTGCACAGCTCGCACCTGCAGATGTTCCAGGTTAATCACACCATAGTGCATCGGAGAAAGCCCATATTATGCAAGGCTGACAAGCATCTCGGGGACAAAGGACAGGGAAGTTACTCACGAGGTCTTTTGATATCTGTCGCGTTTGCGCTTTTTCGAGCCCCCCGCAGAGCTCGTCGAGGCATTGTCTCTAGCCTCGTCACCGCTGGAGCCATCGTGCTGGCTGACGCCAGCCGAGATTTCCTCTTCCTCGGGCATCGGGAAGCGAGATATAGTGGGTTATGATACGGGATAGGAGCGGTTTGTGTGTCCGAGGCGTCTGCACGGTCTGGGCAGATGGAGAAGGCACGCCGCTGCAATAAAACTAATCAATACAGATGAACAGACTTGTTATCTCAGGGCTTATGCGGTCGTGGAGAACCTCCACACTTGGGTTGAGGCCCGCCAGATGGGTCTGAATCGTATTGTTACAGGAAGCCCCAGAAGGGATAAATCAACGGTGAGACGCAGAGAGATGTCGGCGTCAAGAGCGATGTTGTGCTGAAAGCGGTAGGCCCGGGCGGACAGAGGGAGAAAGGGCGCAATGGATAATATAGAAACGATGTTGTAGTAGATTGAATCTCACGTGGGGATGGTCTAGCAAGAAGAGTATAAGCCAGATTGCCTCCGCAAAATAGGTGAGGCAGATGCGAGAGAGGAGATGGCTCACAGAGCAGGTTGATAGCGAATTGCAGTATTGTGGTGCTGGCAGCTATGATGCTTGCCACACGCTAGTCTAGTTGGGAGAGCTTTTTTTGGTTGGCGCCGCCGCCGCTTGGAGATCTGGGCTCGGGTTCGCAGTTTGGACCACCGAGGACTGGATCCGCATTTAAATCAGGTTCGGCATTGACTTTGCGAGGTTCATGTCCGCTTTTTTTTCTTAGTCGTGGTTGGCGTTGGACATTGGAAGCCTTCTCGGTGTCCCAATTGTGTGGAACCCCAGGTTCTGGTTGCGGCAGCTGGAGTGGGAATGGAAGACGGCGAAGAAGAAAGAGGGGGCCTGACTAGCGGACGAGGGGAGCTCGGAGCTGAGTAGTCAGTTATTGGATGGCGTATGACGAATGGAAGGGATGCAAGGTTGGTGGCGGGCGAAGAAGTGAGGCGTTTGCAACAAGAAAGGTGTGTGTGGTGCTGGTGGGAGGATTTGCTGGAGACAAGAGGCTGGCCGCGCTGAAACGGGCCACCCAGCAGACGTCATGCGCGCCCGGCACTGCTCCGGAGCCTTTGCCACCGAGTTTCCAGCGGGTGTGGGCTCTCCCGAGGTCATCACCGGAATTGAAGGTGCAGGGCGTTTCAGCGACCGCCGCCGCCTGTATCTACTTCGGGGGCATCCACTAAAACGGCCTGCAAGGGCGGCCCTTGTTGCGACCCCCACTGCTTGTCCTTGCGAGGAGACATCCAAGCAATCTCCAAGATGAGCATCGACAGCTTCCCCAGAGGAAAGGACAAAGAGAAAACGCCACCATTTCCGCCTTGTTTGTAAACATAATCCGCCACATTCACCCCCGGTCTTTCAATTACCAATGACCCCCAAAACGCTGCACGGTACATGCTACCCAGCCTCACATCTGACCGCATGTACATGCCTATTGCGAGCAAGCTGGCAAGCTCACACCACCGCAACGCCTCATCGCCCAAAGAGGCGTCTGTCCCCGAGCCGTGATGTAACCATGTGTTGGCCCGGCCGGCTGGGCAAGGGGAATTGCCAGCGAACCTGCGTGATCATGCGCGCCAGCTACCACTCTGGGCCGAAGCTAATGCAGCCCGGGACGCACCAACGGGCTGGCCCATGTGTAATGTCCGTGTCGCTGGGTACGGTGCTGTCGTCTACCTGCTAGTACGGCTGATTCTGATACAAGCTTATCAGGTGGGTGGGAAGGCCAAAATTAAGTCATAAAAATGTGTGTAAATCTTTACTTTTATTCGTCAGTAAGATATCTGTCATCCCGTCATTCCATGGCTCGTTTAGAGCCGCCTAAAAAGAAGCTGTAGCTATCATGTGTCCCCAATAACAAAATGGGACATCAATAAGAAGTAAATGAAGAATAGAAAAAAAAAACGCCATAGTCATACATGAAACTCCATCAACCATGCAGTGCGTTTAGTTTGCCCAGCCCTTGCTCATCTCCACAGCCTTCTCCCAGCGGGCGAAGCGGTTGCTCGACTCCTCCGTGGTGATCGAGGGCTTGAAAGTGGTGCGGCCCTCGTTGTTGACGTTCTTCAGGTCATCAAAGCTGTTCCAGACACCGACGGCCAGACCAGCGGCAATGGCGGCACCGAGAGCGGTGGTCTCGCGCATGGCGGGGCGGTTGACGGGAATGCCGATGAAGTCGGACTGCGTCTGCATGATGAGATCCGAGTTGCACATGCCGCCGTCGACGGCGAGCTCGGCGAGAGCCTGACCGCTGTCCTTCTCCATCGAGTCGAGAATGGCCTTGGTCTGGAAGCAGGTCGCCTCGAGGGTGGCGCGGGCAATGTGGCCACGCTTGGTGTAGGCGGTGATGCCAAAGATGGTACCACGGGCATCGTCGATCCAGTAAGGAGCAAAGAGACCGCTAAAGGCAGTGACAAAGGTGCAGCCGCCGTTGTCCTCGACAGTCTCGGCGAGCGCGCTCAGCTTGGAGGACGAGTCCATGAAGCCGAGGTTGTCCACGAGGAACTTGATGCTGGAACCGGCGACGGCAATGCTGCCCTCGAGAGCGTACATGGTCTTGCCAGGGCCAAAGTCGAAAGCGACAGTGGACAGCAGGCCGTGGGAGGAAATGACGGGCTTGGGGCCGACATTGTAGAGGAGGAAGCAGCCAGTGCCGTAGGTGTTCTTGGCTAGGCCAGGCGTGAAGCCCTTTTGGCCGACGAGAGCGGCGGACTGGTCTCCCAGGCAGCCGGTGATCTTGATGCCCTTGAGGGCGGTGTTGGCGAGGCTGCCAAAGGCCTCGGGATCGGAGGAGCGGACAATCTTGGGGAGCTGGATCTTGTTGCGGTCGACGCGGAACCAGTCGAGGAGCTCGGCGTCGTAGTCGAGGCTCTCAAGGTTCATGAACATGGTGCGCGAGGCGTTGGAGGGGTCCGAGACGTGGACGTTCTTGGCGGGGCCGCCATTGAGCTTGTAGGCGAGCCAGGCGTCGACGGTACCGAAAGCCAGGTTGCTGTTGTCGTAAGCCTCCTTGACCTCGGGCACATTCTCGAGCAGCCAGAGGAGCTTGCCGACGGAGGAGTAGGTGGACAGGGGCAGGCCACAGCGGGCAGTCAGCTCCTTGGAACCGAGGCGGTTCTTCAGGCGGCGGACGAGCTCTTGAGAGCGGGTATCGGTCCAGACAATTCCGTTGTGAAGAGCCTTGCCTGTGGTCTTGTCCCAGACAATAGTGGTCTCGCGCTGGTTGGTGATGCCGACAGCGGCGATCTGGTTGCGGGAGTGGCCCTGCTCCTCAAAGGCAGCGACAGCGCCGTCGATGCACTGCTCGACGGAGCTGATGAGCTCCTCGGGGTCATGCTCGTGCCAGCTACAGACATGGAAAAATTAGTCAATTGAAAAATTTGATTGGCAGACATGAGCGCGCCGTGTTTGCAACTGCAATTGCTGTGCGCGCACGCGCGGCGCAAGTTGGCGGGGTCATTCATGGAGGGGTTGAGGCTTACCCAGGCTGGGGGTAGATTTGCTTGAACTCAATCTGGTGCAGAGCGACAACTTCGCCATCGGTATTGAAGATGAGGAAGCGGGTGCTCGTGGTGCCCTGGTCAATGGCACCGACAAAGGTGTTGTTCCCTGAAGGAGTCATGGCGTTGATGAGTCTGGAGTGAGTCTGGGAGACGAGGTTGGCAAGCATAAAGTATGGCGGGGAAGCTTTTTTGGTCGCAGCAGCACGATGGGAGGCAGTAAGGCCGGAGATGGATCAAGTAAGCAAAAATGGGGAAGCAAGCTTTAGATCCGTGGGACGGAGATGATGCAGAGCAAGAAAACAGGACAAGTTCATGAAAGAAGAAGAATACGGGAGAATGAAGAAGAGGACGAGGAGAGCAACAGAGACGGGGGGATCGCAAAAATACTTGTACTCTCGTGCAATTCACATGTGGAGGGCCTGACGCAACTTGGCTCCCCCAGACCCCGTTCGTGGTGGCGCCGACGCATCCCCAGCAATCACAAGGCCAGCGCCGGCCCAGCCCACGGGGAAGCTGCTTGTTTTTGGAGAAGGCCGCACCAGTGCAAGCCACGTCCGAGCCTAGAGCGTTGTCGAATGCAGCTACCGCCTGTTCTTTTACAAAATTATTCATGGATGCGTGTAATAAGCACAGCCGCACTCGCACGCTATTGTCTGCTGGCGCAAGGCTGGGCGCAACAGCTACCCCTCATACAGCTTACAGCTGAGCCGTTGTACATGCAGCAGCAGAAGCACATGTCGTCTCAGGCCGAGCCGCCTCACTGAACAAAAGTCTACGCAGATTCCAGACTAGACGAAAGCTAACAACAGGTGCCTCGCGTTGCTGCATCTCAATGGAACGCCGCACTTCCCCGCCGACGTAGTTTGCTCTCAACACCTTGGTCGCAAGCTTTCTTCAAGCTTGTGGGGAAGAGGAGCCTCACTGCGTCACGAGATGAGAAAATAAATCTCAAATTACCGGTCTACGGATACTTGAATTTCAATTACCGGCTGGGGAAAGGAGAGAAAAAAAAAGTATGGAGAGCCCCAGCTTGGCTGTTTGTGAAGCTGGGGTGCGTGTGCTTGCATGTCACTTGTGACGACGATGTCCCGGCGCAGAGCATTGATTCATGTCAGGATCCAAAGGTACATTACAGCTACAAGTCATGGGCCGTTCCGAGTTGTCTGATAGCGCCACCAGTCGGCCAGGTCGGTCGGCGCCACAAATTGAAAACCGGTCGTCCAATGTTGATGCAGGTCCATTGCGCGCTCGCTCGCTCATGTTTTGCGAACCGACGCTCCGCAACAAAACGTCAAACTATGGAGAACTGCGGTTCCTGATGCGAAAAAGGACCCTCTCGTCGAGTCTCGCCTGTCAGAAGCTCGGTCTTCAACACCGAGGCCTGTCCTGGCCTCCTTCTAGAGAGGTTCTGTGGAGCTACCCAATCGGACACTAGCAGGCGAGAACTAACGCCATGCTCGGGGCAAAGGCCCGAATGCTTGCTGCGCAGCCTTGTCAGAGGCTTGCAGGGGAACAGGGATTTCGTTCTGCCGTCCATTCCAGACTTGTCAAAAAAAGCTCGGTGGCTGGACTTGGCTTCGCCAACGCCACGAGGGTTTTCTGGGTCCGAAGCGGGCTTTTACGCTCTCGCCAAACACCGTTTGGCTTTGACTCTTGGCTTTTTGAAGTCTTGTCTGTCAATCCATGGAGCAGGAAGACCTTGCTCGTCTGGTGGAGGCGGCTTTCTGTGCGAACCATAGCACACAGCGCCGAGTGTTATTGCCGCGCGAGCCAACAGGCCCAGTGTAAATCTCCCGTGTCGGTACTGGCGGATGGTACGTGGGCATCAGGGCAAGACGGAAAAACGGACACGATGGAGAATTGATTGATACACAAAATTGAATTTCCCGTTGGCAAAAATGGTTGCGATTCTCGCCTTGGCCACCTGACGCGCAGACCACTAGAGGTCGTCGACCATGGCTTACAAGCTCACTGCGAGGAGACGAAAAAACACCAGCGCATTCGATTTACAGCGCCCCTTCAGCGCACTACTCGGTAAAAAAGTAGTCTCTTCACCTGGCAGGCTGGCACACACCCCTCGGACAGCCCGGTGCGTCGCTCTGGTGGCCGCATTTCCAGCGGGGGTGGCGTGTCAGATCAGCAGAGGCGTGGCGCCAAATCTCGCTCCCAGAACAGCAAGGTTTTTCTCTTTGCCTGGTCATAGCATGAGAGACGGACAGGATTAGTAGTAAGAAAAGGAAACGATATGCAACCAAGATCGTAGGTTGCAAAGAATGGTAACCTAAATGCAATGAAAATGAAACCGCGACATCTATGCATTCCATCGTCATGAATATGCAACCTCTCAAGAAATTCTTCGTTGTGCCTGCGCCACATCCAATGAACTGGTTGCTGAGCCACACCCGCCGATGAATCAGTGGCGGCGAGTTCCGCAGCGCCGGTTTTGTCGCTGCGACTCGCCGGCCTTGACGATTCCGGCGTGCCCGGCAAGTCACTAATACCTGCATTCCCCTCCTCTTCACTCTTCACTCTCTATTCCTTCAGAATGAAGTGAAAAAAGCCACACTCAGGCCACCTCAAAGCCGGAATTAGTGATGCGCCTCGTTTGACACTTTGTTTCTGTCCGCTGCCGACCTCGCCGCCCTTCTTGCGCCCCCTTCGGTCCTACATCCCCGATGAGACGCTGTTCCTTTTTGGCTCTTTGTCCGTTTTTTTCAACTGATTATTTTTACTTTATTAGTTTTGCCTCACTCCCAGCTCCCACCCCAGTAGCCCGCCAGTCGCTTCCCACACTCAGTCCACACCCCCCTCTTCTTCTTCTCCTCCCCTTCCGACATGGGTGCCTCTTACTCTTGTCGCCTCTCTGCTTGCCCATGCTGCCCCAGACTTGCCGCCCGCCAGAAAAAGCCCTGACCAGCAAGACGGGAAGTGGCCATTACGGAATCGCCATCAGCGTCCATACTCGTTCATCGCCTCCGCCCTCGTGCTCCGTCGTTGCTCCTCCTCTTTGTAGACCCGGAAAGCCCACCACGCACATGGCGCGCTCTCCGCATCCTCGCAGACACTTAAGCCTTGATCCCAACCCTCACACCCCTTCATCCCACTGTGGCTTGCTTCTCTTTCGTCTCATCATTAGCCTGCTTTTTTTGCGCCGCCTCTAATTTTTAACCTGCTGAACCTACGAAACCTGCTGAAAACTGCAAACTTATTCACCATCGCCGCACCTACATACTGAAGATCCACCTCGCGGCCGAGACCACCGGAGACCACACCACGCAACTCTTTCTCGCACGCCCGCGCCTTGGCCCGGGCCAGTACCTTTCGCGAACGATTCCTTGCTCGACACCATCCCCGGATCCATCTCGTACCTTGACCTGTTCATCCCACGACCTCGTCTTTGTTCCCCGGGGTTTAGTCGCAACGGCTTGGCCCGCCCACACCACCCTCGCCCGGCAAACTCAAAGAGCATATTAATCGCCTCTTCCCCGTGGAGTTGCATCAGAGATTTCCTCGACTGCATCCCCATACTTCCATCTTCTTCCTCCTTTGATAGTTTCAATGTCCTTTCCCGTATCACAAGACACTGTGTCTGCGTCGTCGGTCGACAAGATTACTTCATACCACGATACCAAGATGGTTCCTCCTAGCACTCCCGACACTCTCCCTCCTGAGCTTCCTGTCGCTGAAGAGAAGGAGCTCGTTTGGACCAAGGTCCGTTCCCTCTGGCAGGATGCCTTCTCCGAGTTCCTCGGCACCATGATTCTCATCATTTTTGGTGACGGTGTCGTTGCTCAAGTTGTTTTGAGCAAAGGAGAAAAGGGAAACTACCAATCCATTTCATGGGGTTGGGGGTAAGTTTTTTCCACTGTTCTGCGGTAAAGCTGGGCGTGCTAACGAACCGTAGCATTGGTGTCATGTTCGGTGTGTACGTTGGTGGCAAGTCTGGCGGTCATATCAACCCTGCCGTTACTTTGGCCAACTGCGTCTTCCGCGGTCACCCCTGGCGCAAGCTTCCCGTTTACGCCATTGCCCAGCTCCTCGGTGCCATGGCTGGCGCTGCCATTATTTACGGCAACTACAAGTCCGCCATCGATGCCTTTGAGGGCGGTCCCGGCATTCGAACTGTCACTGGCCCCAACGCCACGGCCGGTGTCTTCTGCACCTATCCCGCTCCGTTCATGACCCGTACCGGCATGTTCTTCTCCGAATTCTTCGCCAGCTCTGTCCTCCAATTCGTTATTTTCGCTCTCGTCGATGATGACAACATTGGTGCTGGCAAGCTGCTGCCTCTGTGCCTCTTCTTCCTCATCTTTGGCATCGGTGCATGCTTGGGCTGGGAGACCGGTTACGCCATCAACCTGGCTCGTGACTTTGGTCCTCGTCTCATCACATACTTTGTTGGCTATGGTACCGAGGTTTTTTCTGCTGGTAGCGAGACTGCTGGTTACTACTTCTGGGTAAGCTTTTTTTTCTTCTTGAAATTTGCGTCGAACCGACTCTAACCGCATAATAGATTCCCATGGTCGCACCCTTCTTCGGCTGCCTCTTTGGCGGTTTCCTCTACGATGTCTTCATCTACACCGGCCCGAGCCCTGTCAACACTCCGTGGTTCGGTCTCAAGAGACTGGCTCAGCCTCGTCGCGATGTCTGGTCCAACACCTACCGAAAGTCGCTCCAAGGCAAGGTCTAGCTAGTCGAGACACCGTTTAAGAGTGATGAAATCTCCTGAAAAGGAAAATACATGAGCGAGTTCTTGGATCAAATTTTTTTGGGCGTTTTTTTGTGTTTCTTGTACTTTATTGGGAATGGGTTCTTTGAAAGGTGACGAGCGATTCGGTTGGCGACTTTAAAAGAAGACTCGGCATGGTCGTTTAATTACATTTTACGAGTAGCACACATTGTCGTTGTTTTCATGTGGCATTATTACGGTTTGAATATATCCTAGATCTACTGCAATCCGCATTTGAGCCTCTACTTTCTCGTGCAAGCCTCAACCTATTTGGAGCGTGGCTTTTCTGGGAGGGCTTGCCGAGTGCACTAACTAGCGATTAGTCGCTATAATTATGGACCCGTAGAGGGCAGCATAGTCCGACGCAAGTATTAGTTAGTGAGCAAATCTGACTGCAGAGAGATTCGCCATGGTAATACAGGCAGCTTCGCTGCTGCCATCGGGGTCTGCAGCCCAGTTAACCAAGAAGCGAAAGAAAATGTCTTGCTTTGCATCAGCTTCAAGTGGAGAAAATGCCGTTGTCATCTAACGGGCGATTACTACCATGTTCGCGAACGGTTTGCAGTAAACGGTTCCCCAAAAACCGGTTTTCTGCCCTGCTTCTTCCCTCCACCTTTGCTGCGAGACATGGGCGGCGTCGTCCTAGTGCGCCAGTGAGAGTGTGTGTGCGTGGCGCCGCCCAGAAACCAAGGTTTTGCTTCTACCGTTGTTTTGAAAGACACTCGCTCCACTTCTAACCGTCATTCATTCTTTACGTCTAATTCTCATGTTAATTTGTTCTTCTACGGCGAGTCTGGACTTTGATCCCAAAGAGGCCACTGAGACGGGCGGGGGGCAGAAAGGCACCGGCCGGAATGACTAGAGAAGCTTTTTTTTTCCCTCTCGTCTCGTGTCTTCACCCCCTCTGGGTTGATCCCCCCCCTTCTGTGCGGCATGGACTGAAAGAAGAGAGGACGGACATCTACCTCCTTCTGGGCTAGTCGAGGCTGCACACCCGCCCCCTCTTCCCAGCCTTTTTTACAGCTGCGAAAAGACAATGGGCTTACTTTCCTCGCTAGAATTACACGTGATGGTCAGATTTTTTTTTTCATACTTGTCAATTTGATCGTATCGTCTAGTTCCGCGACCAAAAATTGGCTTGCATGTTCTGGACCCTATTTTTCCGATTCGATAAATATGGGAATTCCGGCATACGAATGACAAGGGTCTTCTTGGCAACTTGACATGTATTTCCACAGAATTAAAAATTTCGGGCAACTTTAAAAAAGAAAATCAGCTCATTGATATTCCAGTGGCAACTCTGTCAAAACGGCTGCCTGTTATTTTCCAGCCACAGCGCCTCTTCCACACCGGCCGCTGTCAAACCCCCGCTGCGAAGTTCAGCAGGCGAGCTAATGCGGGCAATGAGCTTAGCGGGTGCGCCAGGGGAGGGGGGTGTGCGCATCTGCATTAAGCTATTCGACTTGGCTTGGCTGCCACTGTGGGCTTTTAAGCCGCTGGTCCTTGCTCCTGCTGGAGGGGGGACCCTGCGGTGCTGTCGCTTGCTTACACGGGTTAGACGGGCGCAGTTTTCTTCACGAGGCGCACCGCCTGGGGAACGATGCGATTGGAAAATGCAGAGGCGGGGAGAGAGCACCGAAAACAGACCATCGTTTGAGCCTCGGCGACTGCATTGACAGCTGTCGTACATGGCGTTGTCTGCTAAGTTGAGGTGGTGATGCCCTTGTCGGAAAGAGGGCGTGTCAAGCAGGCTCTGCTATTGATCCACTGCACATTATTGAATCGCGCTCGTTCCTCTCGACTCCAGCAGTTCGCCCCGTTCGTGAGAGGGCACATGGCTGTGGGCTTTTCAGCTACGATGGCGCGGCGAACGGCGGGGACAAGACCACGCGAAGCATTCGAGAGGAGCAGTGGATGGAGGACAGGGCATCTACAGTCACAGACGCAATTGGCCAGGAAAGCCTCAATCGGCCTAATGAGGCAGTATCAAGTACGATTGACTCTGGGGATATTGTACAGTATAGGAGACGACATTTATACAGCGATACGCGAGATACTACGACGGTGCAGCGCGGAAGCTTTCAGAGTGTGATTCTGCGGGGAGGATCTGAAGCATGCCACGCGAAATGCTCCCCAGGTTCAACGGGCGTGCACGTCCTCTGTTCCGTAAAGACGGGGTAAAAATGAAATGAATTAATAAAGTTTCATCTAATAAATAATAATGAAGCCACAATTTATATAAAAAAAAAACACTGAAGTTGCGCGTGACCAGCAAGGACTCCGTTGTGGCGACCAGGTCCGACTCGGGGCTCCGGAGGACCTCCGGCGCAAGCGCCATCCGGAGCTTTCGGCCGGCCTTTTCGTCCCAACATGGGGAAATTTCGCGTGTCATGGGAAAATCTAAAATTATGCACCAGGGGAATTGCTGTGCGTGCGCTGCAGGGATTATCCTTGAGATATTAGTTTATTGGAGAAAAACGGGCGCGGCGCCGCAAAAACCATTCGTCTTCGGGCGAAAAGCACCGAGCAAATCCCGAGACAAAATGGGCTGGTGGAGATGACCCAGGTCTCGGGTTGCAAAGACCGACGAGACACCGAGACGGCCAACAGGGTTCTGTTCGGTGTCGAAACCCCGAGATGCATAAGACAAGACCGAAATCAGACGTTCCATCCCGGTGGGAAAAGACGGTTAAAGATGGAGACACAGACGACAACGCGCTTTTTCAGCGAAGCGCCCGCCCAATCGTCGTCATTCATTTGCCCTGTAATTGGTGGAAATGTCCAGTTTTTCTCAGTCAACTGCTTTTCAAAACTCTTTGACGTGTCTTGGTATTCTCCGTCGTCCCCTCTTTTCCACCAATACATGTGTCTCCTCCATCCTCTGTATGATGTCAGAGTCGCGAGGTCGGCCCTCGGGATTTCTCACACGGCGTAGCTCTCTGGCCTTTTCCCACTTCTCTCACTTGCACTGAGTAATAGCTGGTACGGTTTTCGATATCTCCTGTTTCCTATTCTTTCTCGTTATCGCTGTATTGAACCATACTCCAGTTGTTATTACACGTGGGGAGGTTCTCCTGCTCAAGAAAAGCTCGTTGCACAGCCCTGTCTCTTTCGCTATACCGTTCCCGATAGCTCGGTGTGGAGTCTGAAGCTTCAATCTTTTTTGGTCTCAAGACCGATTGCTATTTTTTCTTGAGTGTCATATCGGTCCGCGCGGTTCTTTATTAACAGCATCGTGCGCTGTTCTTGACTTTGCTCTTTATTTTACTTTCGATATCCCGTCACCACCACACTACAACCTCTTTGCAAAACGACTTCTCAACTTGATCAGCATTGCAAAGCAAATCCGAAACCTATACCAGGATAGTCCACACCCCGGCAGATCCTCATCACTAGCAGCATCTAAAAAGCGCCGGTATCCGGACCGCATCTGCCGAAGCTTGTGACTGCATATTTTTTCCGGAACCCGAACTTCACCGATTTTCTCTTCTTCACTATTATCCAAGAAGAAAAGAGCGAGACCACCTGCGATAGTCTCACCCGACGTTCACTGAGCCTGGCTTCACTCGCGAGAAGCCTCATCGATAGCTCCCACCACCTCACAACCTACCACATCCTCACACCATGTCTCGAGCCTTCTCGAGTTTGCGCAAGCCCTTAATAGGCGCTGCGGCCGTGGCCACCGCCGGCACCGTCGTCTTTGCCTCCCGCCGACAAAACAAGCACTCGTTCGACACGCCTCTAGTGTCGGTGCAGCGCGACGCCAACGGCCGCATCGTGCCGCCCACGTTTCCCAAGATCAAGAGCCGCGCGGAGAACCTGGCGGAGCTGCGCCGCCACAGCAAGCCGGACAACAACGAGGAGTATGACCTCCTGATTATCGGCGGCGGCGCGACCGGCACCGGCATCGCGCTCGACGCCGTCACGCGCGGCCTCAAGGTGGCCCTGGTCGAGCGCGACGACTTCTCGGCGGGCACCAGCTCCAAGAGCACCAAGCTCGTGCACGGCGGCGTGCGGTACCTGGAAAAGGCCGTGTGGAACCTCGACTACGCGCAGCTGCAGCTGGTCATGGAGGCGCTGCACGAGCGCCGCACGTTTCTCGACATTGCGCCGCACCTGTCGCACTCGCTGCCGATCCTGCTGCCGCTCGAGCACTGGTGGCAGGCACCGTACATGTGGATTGGCACCAAGACGTATGACCTGCTGGCTGGTGACCAGGGGCTCGAGAGCTCCTACTACATGAGCCGCAGCAAGGCGCTCGCCAAGCTACCCATGCTCAACCCTGACAAGCTGGTGGGCGCCCTCGTCTACTACGACGGCCAGCACAACGACTCGCGCATGAACGTGTCGCTCGCGATGACGGCCTCGCTCTACGGCGCCACCATGCTCAACCACGTCGAGGTCACTGGCCTGCAAAAGGACGCCAACGGCAAGATTTGCGGCGCCACGGTCCGTGACGTCCTCGCCGAGGTCGACCCCGCGGCCGGCCTGGACGGCTCGGCCTTTACCGTCCGCGCCAAGGGTGTCATCAACGCGACCGGTCCGTTTGCCGATGCCATTGAGCGTATGGACGACCCCTCGCGCAAGGCCATGATTGCGCCCGCCTCCGGCGCCCACATTGTCCTCCCCGGCAACGTGTGCCCCGATGGCATGGGCATGCTCGACGCCGCCACCTCGGACGGCCGCGTCGTCTTCGTCCTGCCCTGGCAAAACTACACGCTCGCCGGCACCACCGACAACGCTTGCGAGATTGAGCGCCAGCCCGTGGCGCGCGAGCAGGACGTCGACTTCATCCTCGGCGAGGTCAGCAAGCTGCTCAAGCCGGAATCCGTCCTCACCCGCGCCGACGTGCTCGCCACCTGGTCCGGCATCCGCCCGCTCGTCAAGGACCCCAACGCCAAGAACACCGAGTCGCTCGTCCGCAGCCATCTCGTCACCGTCTCGCCCTCGAACCTGCTGACCTGCGCCGGCGGCAAGTGGACCACCTACCGCCAGATGGCCGAGGACGCCGTCGACGAGGCCATCAAGACCTTTAACCTCAAGCCCCGCGCCGACACCCTGGCCGATGTCTCCGGCGCCGCCAGCTTCCCTGCCGTCCAGGCCACCGGTGCCTGCATCACCCGCAAGGTTATCCTCGCCGGTTCGCACGGTTACTCGACCCGCCTGTCCTCGGAGCTCATCGAGAGCCAGTCCGTCGACTCTGATATTGCCCACCACCTGGCTACCAACTACGGCGACCGTGCTTGGGAGCTTCTTTCGATCACTCCCTCTGGTGCCACTCGCATTCTGCCCTCGCATCCCTTCACCGACGCCGAAGTGCGCTACGGCGTCCGCGCCGAAGCCGCCTGCACCGCTGCCGATCTGATCGCCCGCCGCACCCGTCTGGCTTTCCTCGACGTCGACAGCGCACTCCTCGCCCTGCCCAAGGTCATTGAGATTATGGCCCAGGAGCTTGGCTGGAGCGCCGCCCGGCAGACCAAGGAGTGGAGCGAGACGGTGCGTTTCCTCGAGTCCATGGGTCTGTCACACGACCAGCTCCGCGTCAGCCGCGACGACGTGGTCCGCGGTGAGGACAAGGCTCTGACGCCCAAGCAGAAGGCCCTGGCTGTGGGTGGCAAGCTCAACTTTGGCCAGCGTGAGACTACCTCTCAATAGATGGAGAGTTGTTGGGGTGACGCATGCAAGGGAAGTGCGAAGTGTGTCATCGGAGACGGTTGCATTGCATGAGATGACTTCTTGGATGCAGGGGTGCCGCTCGAGGGGAGAGAAGAGCCGATCACATTTAAGCCTGTTTCTTTTTTCTAATGGTTTCTTCATTTTCTGTTTGGTTTACTATTCGGGCGTTTTAAGTCGTTGTTTTTACATTTCCTTTGTTCCATTTTGGGTCGGATTATTTGCATAGTTGTGAGACTGAGCTCAGCGGCTCTTTGTCCACAATAGACGTTTACTAGTTATCAATATCATCGCCATACATAAATACGAGCTGTCAAAAACTCTGTCGCTTCCGTACGCCCCTGGCGAATGCATATGGCGGCCCAAAGGCCTGCAGCCACTCTTGTGAGTAAAAAGGAAGCGTGGACGGCCCGCCGGTTCGTCCAATGAGCTCGCATTGCCCGCTTCGTTTGTTGTCACACTTCTCGAGAGACCCGACCGGCTGTGTCACCCCGTGTGTTCCCTGCCAGGGATGTTCATCCCGTCCCGGTCCCCCGTTGCCTGAATGGATGCCTTGTGGGGGAGTGTGACAGCGAGTGGTGGTGAAGCTCAATGCGAAGGGCGGCTTTTGGGCGCGTGACGACGTATTCCAGGCATCCGGATTCGTCACGTATCAAAAGTTCGAGACTGCTGCAGGCCCCTTTTTTTCAAAGCGGCCCGCTGCGGCCATTTTCCAAGTGATAGGTTCCGGGCATGGCCACTTGGCAGCCGTTGGCTGGGGCGAGACGCGGGTTGACGGAGGCAGCAGCTGGGGTTTCGGCGGGGGGTGAACGGCCGGGATTGGGGAAAGAAAGGTGGACAAACAAGTTGCCGGCTCTGTAATCACATCGAACCATCGAGGGTGTTTTCTGGTCCTCATGATGCTTGCATCTTTGTCAACTTTGGCGCTGACTGGCCGGTAGTATGTGACAGTTATGCAGCGACGCCTGACGCAGCCCAAGGGCCATCACGACGGTCCAGCCAATCGGGAGAGCGCCGGGAGATTTTGTCCAGCTTTTCAATGTCAAGGTCCCCTCGTGAGGCGGAGTGGTAGGTACTGGCTGGCTGGCAGTCCACGCAAATGCTACCTAGCTGGCCAGGCTCCGCTGCGCCGCTTGCTGCCCTCCCTTCCTCAGGTTGCATATGTTGGGCATCGGGTTAGAGTGCATGCGTGCATTTCTGTCTGGCCGCGATTGGTGGTAGGATGGGCGCCGAGGTAGCTCTACGTAGGATTTTCCTCCCGAGGACCAGCTGGTGAGGGTTAAGCCGGCAGGCGATGATGACAGAGCGCATGTACAACCTGACGAGTAGATTTTGTACTTATTTAAATGTGATTTGGGAATTTGGTAAAATTTTCTTACATTTTCCCCCTTTCAGCGTATTTTTTCTTGAAGTTTTCTTCGGTCCCCTTGCACGTCCCCTGGTCTATCTGGCGGTCTGTCGATACCGCCTCAGATCCTCCCGCTCTGTGCCCTGTTAAGCGGTCCTCCTGACCAGGAACAGACCGTACAGTGGGTAAGACGGTGGAGTTTCAGTGGACAAAAGGTCCTGGCTCGTCGATTTCAGCAGACTTTGGTAGGCATCTACGGAATTAGGCCCAGCCTTTTCAGCCTCTCAGCGTCGTGGAATCACCTTTATTCACCGACACTTGCTATCAAAGTCGTCTGCTGAATAAAAGGTACGATTCCGTTAGGGGTACTTTGTACCAGGTAGTACCAGTTATTACTGGTTAGCAGCGGCGCGACCCGCCATTTCCCATCCTGTATATTCAAACTTGCAGGACCCGGAACCTTCACTAGGCGTGACATCGTTTCAGCGGTCTCTCCATCCCTTTTAGCGGTCTCGAGCGCTGTGGATGTCCCCAGCCTCCCCCAATCCCAGCACACCCGACCAGGTTACGGCGGCTTCACGGATTTGACCAACCACGACGGCCTCCGTTGCAGACTCCAACATAAGCTGCGGCTTTCTTGCTCTTCCTTTCTTCCATCACCAAACAAAACCAGACACTCGATTCAATAGTCGCGAGAACCCTCATCTCATCCCATCCGCCCTTGGGCTTGCCCACCATGGAGCAGACGATAACCATTGTCAACAACTCGGGCAAGATTATCAGCACTGTAAGCGCATCCTTCCCGCCTCAATCCCCCGCACTGCCTCTACCATTTCGTTAGCCCCGCCACACTGCACGGCTCATTACAGATCAAGGTCCTCGCGATCGACATGCCAGAATAGTAGCTAACTTGCGATTTTTCTTTCTTTGCCTCTTCCTCTAGGGCAAACAGTTGTTTTCGATATTCAAAGAAGCTAAGGCCTCGTACAGCGAAAAGAAGGAGACCGTCAAGGCTGAACGCGCGCTCCACCGCTCAAACACCTTTGACCAGACCAAAAGTGTGTCGCGGGCCGCCTCTGTCCGACACGACGATGCCGGTTTTCGCCCTCGCACGCTGAGCCGTGCTCATACACATTACTATGCCGAAGATGACGAGTACACCTTAGACGACCAGCCGAGGCGCCGCTCCTACGATACCGCGAGCGTCGCGACCTCTCGTCGCAGTCACCGCCACAAGAGTTCCCACTCGTCGAGACACCACCATGGCGGTCACCGAGAGCGTAGCAGCCGAGCGCCCTCCGTCGCAGATTCCGTCGCGTCCGACGCCCTCACAGAAGACAACCTCACGAGACACAGCGAAGCCGCCAGCTCCCGCACGTCGCGGCCCCCGATCGCTTTGTCCCGGTACCGAAGCCCATACGCCGAGACGCTCCCCATGGGCCAGTCCAACATGGATCTCACCGTGGTGGAGCGCAGCGTCGTCTACCCTGTCGATACCAGACAGACATCCATAATCCCCAGGACGAAATCGGAATCCCAGCTCGGCGCGCTCGTGCCCCAGCCGAAAAAGAAGAAAATCGACATGAATCTCGCCTACGGGGAGATCCCGCCTGATCTGGAGTTTAGGACCGACCTCGCCGACACCGACCAAGGCCAGGCCACGGCGCTGGTGCGCAAAGTGGAGGGCCTGCTTGATGAAGCAAATTGCGTGCAGCACTCTGCCAAGGCCATAATCAAGCACCTCCAAGAGAAGCCCGAGGCCGCTGCCGCTGTGGCTCTCACGCTCAGTGAGCTGTCTGCCGTGGCCGCTAAAATGTCGCCCGCGCTTCTCGGGCTTCTGAAAGGCGGCTCTCCCGCTGTTTTCAGTCTCCTGGCCTCGCCGCACTTCCTCATCGCCTCTGGCCTCGCCGTCGGCGTCACTGTCGTCATGTTTGGCGGCTGGAAGATTGTAAAACGCGTGCAGCAGGAGCGCGCCCAGATGGCCGCCCTAGCCTACCAGCAGCAGATGCTGCCCCCCATCGACCCGATGGCAGACCGCCCCGGCCTCCAACGCGCGCAGACGTACGCCGGTAGCTACGATGAGGCCCTCGTCCTCGACGACGAGCTCAGCACCATCGAGTCCTGGCGCCGCGGCATCGAGCCCCTCGGCGACGACGAGAGCGCCGACATTGAGCTCATCACCCCCGAGGCCGACCGCGCCACCCGCGCCGACGAGCGCGACCGCTACGAGGATCAGCGCGACTTTGACGACACCCGCTCGCACCGCAGCGCCCGCACCCACCGCACCAGCAAGACGAGCAAGACGAGTAAGACGGTCAAGACGAGTAAGACGAGCAAGAGTCGTCGCGGCGAGGAAGAGGAGCGCAAGAGTAGCAAGGGCGCTTCATCGTCATCGTCTTCGAGCAAGCTCAAGTCGCGCTCCGAGGTCAAGCTGCTTGAGGACGGCCGCAGCAGCCGCCATCGCAGCCGCGACGACCTCGAGCTGCCGGTCCGCCCCCGCGTGCAGCGTCAGGAGAGCGATCTCTTCAAGAGCTTGTTCAGGAAGAAGAACAAGGAAGCCAGCCGTAGCGAACTCGTTCTCGCGTGAACTCTCTCTGCCTGTGTATATGAACATGAATAATGATGTGCTTTCCTTTTTTCTTGGCTATCTTGTATTTTTGCCTTTCTCATCTCATCTGCAAGGATGGTGTACATAGCAACGACAACACATTAATGATGACCTCTTTGGATTTGTCTCTTTATTGTTATTGTATGTGTTTCTTTTTCGCCCATGCTTCCTATTTTCGTATCTATTATAGTTCTTCTTCCTTGGACAAATCTGAAATGCGTTTAGAGGATACTCTAGATATAAACAATCAAAAAGATAAGAACAACAGGAAAAACGAAAAAAAAAAAAAA